>JANHMN010000012.1:67902761-67923611 GCA_030674055.1 Rhabdomys pumilio
CTCTCTCTCTCTCTCTCTCTCTCTCTCTCTCTCTCTCTCTCTCTCTCAACTAGGATTAGGAAAATATATTTATTAAGGTTTTTAAATTTTTATTTATTTATTTATTTATTTATTTATTTATTTATTTATTTATTTCTTATTCACTGTTCTGTTCTGGATCACCCCCTCCCACAATCCTTCCCTCTCCCCCCTCCCCTTCTCCTCTGATCAGGTGGGACCCCTGGGTATACTCCACCCTGGCACATCAAGTCTCTGTGTGGCTAGGCTCTTCCTTTCTCACTGAGGTCAGACAAGGCAGTCCAGCTTGAAGAACATATCTCACATACAGGCAACAGTTTGGGGGATACAATCTCTCTCCACTTGTTTGGAACCCACATGAAGACCAAGCTGCTATCCAATATATATGTGCAACGAGACCTAGGTTCAGCCAGTGTATGTTCTTTGGTTGGTAGTTTAGTCTCTGAGAGCCCCTGTTGGCTCTTTGCAGCTGGCAGGTCCAGTCAGGTCTCTCTCCAGGGCTGAGCGGATAAGTGTCGATAGCCCAAAGAAACACACCTGGCCTGGAGTCTTGCTGAGCAGGAACTCAACTTTAATGTAACAACCTCTTGTTTATATAAACTTGAAGCATAGGGAGGAGAGGTTTTGTTGGGGTGAGACGACATGGGGGTGAGGAAGGATGACGGAGGGTAGGGTGACTGACAGGGCCAATGGCAAAGCTCTACATCAGCAACAGCTCAGCAGAGACAGGGCTAAACAGGTCCTGTTGAGTCACTCTAGGATAAAAGTGACTAAGTCAGGTCTCAGAACTCGAGCCAGGCTCGGGGTTGTCCTCAAGGCCCAAATCAGGGCCGAAATGAGGCCCAACAAGCCCCAAACGTCCAAGTTAGTTGACGCTGTTGGTCTTCCTGTAGAATTCCTACTAACTTCAGATCTGAAATCCTTCTTCTTATTCTTCCATAAGAGTCTCCAAGCTCCATCCACTGTTTGATTGTGGGTGTCTACATCTGTCTAAGTTAGCTACTGGGTGGAGTGTCTTTCTTCTCATTTAAATGACAGTTAAGATTTCATTAAAAAAATTAGTGTAAAATAAATATTTATTTATATATTTATTTATTTATTTACAAATAAGATTATGGTAGACTGAAAATACATGGCCCATGGAAAGTGGCACTGTTAGGAGAAGTGGCCTCTTTCAAAAAGAAGTGGCCTTATTGGAGAGATAGGCTTTGTGGTCTCCTTAAACTCTATCTAGTTTGGAAAAAAGACTTTTGGTTGACTTCACATCAAGATGTAGAACTCTCAGCTCCTTCTCCAGCACCATGTGTGCCTGCATGCTGCCATACTCCCCACCATGATAACAAGGGACTAAACCTCTGAAACTGTAAGCCAGCCCCAATTAAATGTTTTCCTTTGTAAGAGTTGCCATGGTCATGTTGTCCCTTCACAGAAATGAAACCCAAAGACAAATGCCTTCCAGAGAAATATCTCAAAACTCACAAACCAGTCAAAATTGTAGTTATTGAAGAATTCTAAGTGACATAGGGTTAAATTTACTCGTTATAATGTCCAATTGTACGTCCAAGACACATCCCAGTCTGCCATTTTTATTGTTTGAATAAAAAAGCATGTTCTATGACTTGGCATGCTCAGGAAGTACACTTTAATTTACAGTGGTAATCTTCCTATATTAGTATGCTGGATTTTCATCAAAAGCCTTTATTTATATTCTGAGGAGACATTGATTTGAATTTTGTCTCCAGTGTTTTTCTTTCTTGCAATAAACTGAACTTCATGGTCTTTCCTAAATGTAGCATCAGCTCTGTATTCAGCAAGGGAGAAGCCACTATGCTTGGCGGCAGTTGTTTAAGGAAGAATCCTGGTCATCTCCAGTGTGTTGTGAGTTCAATATACAACCAAAAGGCAAATGCATAGCTGGTCCGTTTATATGGCTTATATCACATAAAACAATTATCTAGAAATCAAGAGTTAGAGATAGGTAAGAAGTTCTAAGATACGATTTTTTTTTAAAACTAGCAAGAGAAAAACTGAAGGAAAAAAAAAAAAACCTTAAATCAGTAGTGTTCTGACTTCATGTCAACTCCAGTGCAGTGCCTGACTTTTGATTTGTTTTTTGTTTCACTTGCAATTTTCAATGTGGAAACATAACAGTCAACTAAATTTGAAGGCATATATGGTCTAGTAAGACAGACTGGTGGGTAGTCACCAGATCCTGCCATAGAAAATAACTGATTCCTCAATATTGTCAGCATTTAAGCCCACAGTACACACACACACACACACACACACACACACACACACACACACACACTTGCACACAGAAAGAGAGAGAGAGAGAGAGAGAGAGAGAGAGAGAGAGAGAGAGACTCATATGCAAAATACATTTCAACTGTTTAAAATTGTCAGGTACAAATAGCTAAGTTCTGCCAGAGGCTTGAGTTTTAAACTTCTAACCATGGTTAATACCATATGCTAGAATATTCCTGTGTCCAACAATCATAGAACAAACTTCTTAACTATCCTAATCTTCAGTTGTCACTTTTGCACAATGTAGATAATAACAAAAATCAACTCCAGAAATGTTTTAATTCATTTTCATCCCAATAAATTTGACTCTCAATAAGTACTCTATATTGCAAGTAATATCAACAATTTATACTGATAAGAAAAGGTTTTGTTTTAGGTGGAGTGTTATTGTGTGCTACTAAGGGGTTAACAGCATGGTACATTCCCCCTTTTCTGCTTTTCTTTAGAAATTGAGCACTCTATAGGGAACCATCAGATAGTAGTTTCCTAGGGTCTTTATCAGAATACCACCTTCTGTGTGACTAAGGAAAGATTAAAGTATCATTTGACCAGGTATGATGGCTCACATCTGTAGTCACAGGAGTGAGGAGCTTGTGGGGAAGATGCTGGAGAATCACCATGTACATTCACAGTTAGCCTGCTCTATTTCTGTGGGAATGTGGTATATCTGAGCAGATCCTGGGCTGTAGGAGGAGCTAAGGTGAGAGGAGTAAAAAAAGAAAGAGGAGGAGTAAAGAGAAGGGAAGGAAAAGGAAGAGGAGGAGCTAAGGGAGAGACAGAGAATGAAAGGGGAACAAGGAGGCTCATGTTCGTTTGTACGTAGCAGTCAAATTTAGTTGGTATATCTAGATGGGGTACTGAATTACACCTCTCATTGTAAGGGTATCTTGTTACTGATCATTGCTAAATATATAAGCCTTTGGGTAATGTAAGCATTAGAGTCTCATTTGTACCAAGCCCACATGGTTGGCGGGATTGTCTGGGCAATGCCCAGCCTTGCAGAAACAGTGTGGAAGATTGACAGAGCCATCTCCCACACTGCTGTCTCATGGGTGGCAGGGCTGGTTTTTCTGGCTGGCCATTTCTAGCTGTGGAGTACACCTGGCCTCTGGCCAGGCGACATGGCGGCTGAGCTAGGTAGAGCCACTGCAGCTTAGCCAGTCGGCTTGACCGGTGGCTATTTTTAAATAATTACTATAGCACTGAGCTGTAACCTGGTGTTAGTTACTGCAATGAGTCATGAATTAGTGGGACTTTCTTGTCTCTCTTAATCTGCAAAGACCTCTCTGCTTTCAAAGATCAGCTTTCAAAATGACATCAAAGCTTCACCAGGCAAAGTTCTACTAAGAGTGAGCCAGGCCTCAAGCCAAATGGCAAGAGCTTGGACAAATCATGGTCTCTGATGATTCCAAGAGATGACTGGGAAAAGCTAATAGATTTTTGTCTTTCATCTCCATTAGGATTTTACTACATAGATTAAACTATTCTTAGACAAGCTAAGTCTCTCTTTAAAGAAAAAATGAAATCTAAAAAATTATTTTACCTAAAGTTTTATATATATATATATATATATATATATATATATATATATATATATGAAATTATATTACTTACTTTAGGTTATAATAGTTTCCCCAGGAGCCATACTATAAAAGGAAATTTCTAGTAATAGGCATGGAAAGACATTTTTGAGTTGTTGGTAACAGAGGTCTAAGAGTCTCCCAGAACAACATAGGCTGCTGCTGTTGCCCTTGGTTGCCTCTCAGAATTTGAAGGTAAGTTCTTATTGCTGAATATACTGTGTGTTTTGGACATAGGGCTAGAAAGATTTGAGCTGGAAATGATCCAAAAGCCTCTTTCCCACAGAGCAGCTTTCTTAGTACCAGAGAGTGATACAAAGATACCCAAAGAAAGAAAATAATCACTCGTTCTATGTTTGCACAGGAAACCATTACAGAAAGTTATAGCTGGTCAAATGCAGAGAACAAATGACTCTGGTAGGCCCATCCCCAGTTATTACTTCTACAATACAGCTCCTGCATCCAAGTTTCTGGGAACATAGCAAAAGAGATGGCAAAAAGAGCATAAGAGACAGGACCATTTAATATGCTGTGAGACTTTTGCCTTTTAGTTATAACAGGGAAGCTACACCCATATATTTGAAACAATATTGTTAGCATTCTGTCTAAGTTCTACCCCACAGTTACCTGGCAATATCCAGGTAGGCCTGACTCACTATAAAAGTGGCTGCTTGACCAATCCTTGCTCTCTTGATCCTCTCTTTCTTACTTGCTCATTCTCTGCTTCCCTATCCCCATCTCTCCCTATTCCCTTCCTCCTCTCTCCGCTTGCTTGTAGCTGGCCTCTACTCCTCTACTTCTCCACTTCTCCACTTTCTGTCTCTCTCTCTCTCTCTCTCTCTCTCTCTCTCTCTCTCTCTTGACTTTCTCTGCCTCTGATATCCTCTTAACTCCCCTTCCTTGAATAAACTCTATTGTATACTATAAAGTTTTGTGGCTGATCCCTCAAGAGGAAGGGATACCTCAGCATGGGCCTGATGAGAAACCCCCTTCCCCCACACTCACCACAACTCCCTCCACAACTCCGTAAAACATACCCCCTCCTTTATATTTTTATAACTATGTCAAATATGGCTTCCTAAGCAAGAGCTAACTACAGTTGATACTCCAGTGTAAATGAGAGAAATCTTAGAGGGCTCTACCCTAGATAAAAAGCAACAGGTAATTTAAGAATTAGTCTTTCTGAGGAGGGAAGATCACCCCCTAACTGGTTATTCAATATTGACTGGTCAGTCCTAGAAACAGATTTACCCAGGAAACTGAACAGAGTCAGCAGGTTCTATTTATATGTTGATTTATTTATATGTATGTAACAGCAATGATTAAAGAAGAACAATTTAAGTGTTACTTTTATTCTCCTGATATAATTGTCTTCTCAGAGATTACTGCTTCAGTTTGTTAATCTAGGCTTAGTCTTGGAAGCTTCTAGACTCCATACAATCTAATCTAGGCCTGTAGAGAGCCACGGCGAGCGGTGACAGCATTCACCATTACAAGATGGCGCTGGCATCTGGCGCTCCCGCAGGTAAACAAGTAAATTTCGCATGTGCAAGTGGTGAAAGCGTGCCAAGTCATTGCTCAGCCCAGGGAGTCATACAGGGTTTTGAGCAAGCAGCCAATCAGATATGTCCATGCCACCCTAGGGTGTATATAAGCGGTGCCATTTTGGGGCTCTCTCTCTTCCTCCTTTCATCTCAATAAACGCTTGCTGCAGAAGGATCCTGGTGCCTGAGTGCGTTCTTGTGTGCGGGGCACAGCTGGTGCCGAAACCCAGGAACCCACCATTGCTGGAGCCGAGGAGAGCCCCCGCTCGTGGAGAGGATTCAGAACTGCAGGTCAAAGATAAGCTCTGAGAGGCATGTTTGGTCTTGATTTATCTCATCTCTCTCCCCAGTTGGCAGGAGCTCCAGAAGCTTTTGCTATTGTGCTAGTGGCGCTCGTTCTCTTCCTTTTGGTTTTACAGGATGAGAAATGCAGCTCAACTATCTTGGTAGGTCAGGTTAGAGGAGTTACAAGACAGCATGTCAGAAACAGAGTGGGATAAGAGGCTAACAACTCATAAAGAGAAAAGGAAAGGCACGCTCAAGAAAACAGACCCTTCCAAAGACGCTCAGTCCATGGAAGCGAAAGATGAGGGAAAGTATACCCTGGGAGGGAGGGCCCAGAGAAGGAAACCTCTTTATCCAGTAAAGGAACTGGAGGCCCTGGGGCTTGGTAGCTCTGAGTCAGAGGAACTAAGTCCCTCTGAGGGGGAAGACTTAGATGAAGAGGCGGCCTGCTATGAGGAGGAAAGATACCATCCAGATGAGCGGCTGCCGCTGCAAAGTCAAAAGCAAGGGAAGGTGGGGGATGAGAACCGCACGGCCTGCTGCGCCCTCCCAACCTATTGTCTCCAGCACCCCTCCGCCTTATGTGGACAAGCGCTGCTCAGACTCCTTCCTTTCAAAGGAAGACAAAAGAAGGATGTTACAAGCCTTTCCAGTGTTTGAGGCTGTGGAGGGAGGTCACGTCCACGCGCCGATAGAATATACCCCTATTAAGGAGCTTGTTGAATCAGTTAACAAATATGGAGTTGATGCTAATTTTACAGTCATGCAGCTTGAGAGACTCACCACTATGGCGATGACTCCGAGTGATTGGCAAAATACAGTAAAAGCTGCTCTCCCTAATATGGGACAGTTACATGGAATGGAAAGTCTTGTGGCACGATGCTTCTCAAGTACAGGCAAAGGCCAACACTAATGCGGAAGGCAATCAAAGACAATGGACATTTGAATTGTTAACAGGGCAGGGACAGTTTGTTAATGACCAAATAAACTATGATTGGGGAGCATATGGCCAAATCTCCGCTGCTGCTATTAAAGTGTGGAAAGCCCTTTCAAAGAAAGGTGAGGCTGGGGGACATCTAACCAAAATCTTGCAAGGCCCCCAAGAGCCATTCTCAGACTTTGTTGCTAGGATGACAGAAGCGGCAGGCAGGATTTTTGGAGACCCGGAACGGGTTAAGTCATTGATAGAACAATTAGTATATTGTTAGTATATTGCATCTCACCAGAATGCAAGACAGTTATTACCCCTAGAAGAAGCAAAGGGCTGACAGACTGGATAAAAATCTGCCGAGGACTTGGAGGCTCACTAACTAATGCTGGCCTCACTGCAGCCATTTTGCAAAGCCAAAATCAAGCAAGTCTTGGTGTACGTGAGGTCTGCTATAATTGTGGTAAGCCAGGTCATTTGAAACGAGAATGTCGTACTCCCATACAAAAAAGACCTCCTGGGTTATGCACAAAATGCAGGAAGGGCTATCATTGGGCCAATGAATGTCACTCAGTTAGGGACATTCAAGGAAACATTATTCAGCATGATCCCTCCCCAGCAGGAAGAGATGAAGGCACTCCAAAAAACGGGTATCAGGGATCCAGGTCTCAGGGCCCCCAAAAATATGGGACACAAGCTCAGGACCGGATGATGTTTGCAGCCACAGAGCTACAAGAGGCTCCGCAGGATTGGACCTCCGCTCCACCTCCCAATTCTTACTAATGCCACACGTGGGCATACAGCCTGTCCCAGTTGATTTTCCTGCCTGAAGGAAGTGTCGGCCTTATTTTAGGTCGATCCTCTCTTGCCTTGAAGGGGCTTGTGGTTCATCCTGGTGTGATAGACCAAGACTATACCGGGGAACTTCAAGTTCTCTGTTCTTGTCCACAAGGCATATTTTCTATCTTCCCTGGGGATAGGATTGCTCAATTAGTTATTCTTCCAAGTTTACATGATTGTTTCCCATCCACCGGGGTGCCTAGAGGTGCCAACAGGCTTGGTTCTTCGGGAACTGACTTTGCTCACCTGGTAGTTGATCTTAAAACTAGACCCACTTTACAATTAATGATAGAGAGGAAGAATTTTATAGGAATTTTAGACACAGGAGCTGATAAAAGCATTATTTCCTCCAAATGGTGGCCTAAGGCATGGCCTGTTACACAATCATCCCATTCCCTACAAGGACTGGGATATGAGGCCAGCCCTGCAGTCAATTCAAGCTCCTTGACTTGGCAGGCACCAGAGGGTCAAACAGGAAGTTTCATACCTTATGTGCTTCCTCTCCCCGTTAATCTCTGGGGAAGAGACATCTTACAAGACTTAAGATTAACATTAACTAATGAGTACTCTCAACAAGCTATTGATATTATGAAAAGGATGGGATATAAGAAAGGAAAAGGCCTTGGCAGAAAAGAACAAGGGAGGTTAAACCCAATCTCACAAGAAAGTAATACAGGAAGACAAGGTTTGGGTTTTCTCTAGTTGCCATTGAGGGTTCTATGCCCATACCCTGGCTTACAGAGGCCGTGTGGGTTCCTCAATGGCCCCTATCCTCTGAGAAATTGGAAGCTGCTACAAGGCTGATTGAAGAACAAGTACAGCTTGGTCATTTAGAGCCTTCCACTTCTCCTTGGAATACACCTATTTTTGTCATAAAAAAGAAATCAGGAAAATGGAGACTTCTCCATGATCTAAGGGCCATTAATGCGCAGATTCGGCTGTTTGGCTCAGTGCAACGAGGCCTACCTCTGCTCTCTGCTTTACCTAAGCAATGGAGGATGATAATTATAGACATTAAGGATTGCTTTTTCTCCATTCCCCTACATTCACAAGATAGGCAAAGATTTGCATTTACCTTGCCTGCTGTTAATCACCTTGAGCCAGACAGGAGATATCAGTGGAAAGTTTTGCCTAAGGGTATGGCTAATAGTCCTACCATGTGTCAGCTGTGTGTACAAATGGCCCTTGAGCCAGTTAGGAAACAATTTCCCTCCTTGTTATTGGTCCTTTAAATGGATGATATTCTTATGTGCCATAAGGAGTTAGTTATTTTGCAAACCTCATACCCTCTATTAATTAAAACATTGGGACAATGGGGCCTACATATTGCCACAAAGAAAAGGTTCAAATTTCGGAAGTAGGCTCCTTTCTAGGAACAGTTATTTACCCAGAAAAAAATAGTTCCTCAGAAATTAGAGATTCGCAGGGACCATTTACATACCTTAAATGATTTTCAAAATTTATTAGGTGATATAAATTGGTTAAGACCATTTTTAAAAATTCTCTCTGCTGAATTAAAACCTTTGTTTGACATTCTGGAAGGGGACACTCACCTTTCCTAACCAAGGGCCTTAACGCCGACTGCAAGCCGTGCCCTAGAAGTAGTGGAAAAAGCCTTACAAAATGCCCAATTAAAACGTATTGATACAACCAAACCTTTTGATTTATGTGTTTTTAAGACCAGACATTTACCAACTTCTGTGTTATGGCAAGATGGGCCCCTACTATGGATCCATCCTAATGCATCCCCTGCAAAGATTATTGAATGGTATCCAGATGCAGTCGCGCAACTTGACCTTTGTGGGCTAAAAGCAGCCATTACCTATTTTGGAAGGGATCCTAAGGTTTTAATAGTGCCATATACTGCACATCAGGTTCAAATATTAACTGCTACTTCTGATGTTTGGGCGGTGTTGGTCACCTCCTTTAATGGTCCAATAGATAATCACTATCCTAAACATCCCATTTTACAATTTGCCTTAACTCAAGCTATTGTGTTTCTGCACATTACATCTCAGAAGCTGCTCCCAGATGGAGTGGTTGTTTACACAGATGGGTCAAAAACAGGTGTGGGTGCCTATGTAGTTAATAATGAAGTCACAGCCAGACAATACCATGAGACTTCACCTCAAGTTGTGGAATGCTTGGTAGTATTAGAGGTTCTTGAAACCTTCCCAGGTCCTTTAAATATTGTTTCAGATTCCTTTTATGTAGTGAATGCAGTTAAAGTTCTAGAAGTTGCTGGATTAATTAAGCCTTCTAGTAGACTTATAGAAGTTTTTCAAAAGATTCAATTTACCCTAGTCAATAGGATATCTCCTGTTTTTATTACACATATCAGGGCTCACTCAGGTCTACCGGGACCAATGTCTCGTGGAAATGACCTGGCAGACCGAGCCACAAAGCTGATAGCTGTCGCCCTATCTCCAAAGTTGACCTTGGCCAAAGATTTCCATAAAAGATTTCATGTAATCGCTGAGACTTTACGTCGGAGATTTGACATAACCAGAAAACAGGCTAGGAATGTAGTGACTCAATGTCAAAATTGTTGTCAATTTTTGCCAGTGCCTCATGTAGGAATTAATCCACGAGGAATTCGGCCACTGCAGATTTGGAAAATGGATGTTACTCACATCCCATCCTTTGGCAAATTGCAATATTTACATGTTTCCATTGACACTTGTTCTGGAATTATATTTGCTTCCCCATTGGCCGGAGAAAAGTTGGGCCATGTTATTCAGCATTGCCTAGAGGCATGGAGTGCCTGGGGAAAGCCTAAAATTATTAAAACTGACAATGGACCAGCTTACACTTCTCAGAAGTTTGGACAATTCTGCCGCCAAATGGAGGTGACCCATCTAACGGGTCTACCATACAATCTTCAAGGACAAGGCATTATAGAACCGGTTCATTGCACTCTTAAGTCCTATTTACTATGCATGCAGCCCATAAAAAAAAAGATGTTTGCTATGTTTACTATATTTACAAATGCCTCATCTATTGAGAAGACAGTATATATAATTAAATCACATGTTTATTTTCTTGAGTTTCCCCTGCTTCAACACAAAGAATTAAATTATGTGTTGTAGCCACTGTTTGAAATGTTGAAAAATCAAGCTTTCAATTTATATACTCATAGCCAGTATATGGCTCATGATTTATAATTGCTTAAAATTGTTTCTTTCTTTAGATATTGATGATTCTCAAATTTTATAGTTATTTATAAAAATAAAGCTTAATTTAAGAAACATGTACTGTTTCTTAAATTTATAAGACATTTAAAAACTCATTGGATTGTCTGATCCCCAGGACAATGCCAGAGCAGATTTGTATACTAGACATATTATAGGCCTTTCAAAAATAATTGGCCATACAGTCTTATTCTTTACAATATCAAAATAATAATAGCTTGCAACAACAATTTGACATTTCTAAAAAGTGTGCAAGTTAAATTGCAAAAACTTGTTCTCAATATCTTCAATTTTTTCATAATGGTGTTAAGCCTTGTGGATTTATATGTAATCAATTTTTGCAAATAGATGTTACTCATTTTTGATGTTAAAAAATTAAAATATGTACATGTGACTTGACGCCTTTTAGGCTTTCTAGTTGCAACTACTTTAACAAGAGAAGCAACTGAAAATATAATTAGTTATTGCCTATATTATTTTCCTGTGCTTGGTGTTCCATATCAGACTAAAATAGATAATGGAACTGGGTATTAAAGTTATTTGTCTACAGTCAAACATTTGAGATGTTTGTTGACAATTTGATATTACAATATTTCCTTATTATCCTCAAGGACAAAAAATTGTGAAAGACAGATTATGAAACTTTAAAATAATATTTTTATAACTCTCTAAATGTGGGAAAAGCAGCTAATGGTGCTTCTTTCCTGGTTTTACAAGAAATTCTTTTAAAAAATTGAATTTTTTAATCTAGAAAGGGGGAATTATAACCCCCAAGGTCACCAAAAGCACACCTTGCTTTTGTCTTGTTTTAAATTTTCTGCAAACTGATGCTAAAGGTCAGTCTGCAGTGGATCGCCACTGGCATCCAGTTACTTCCAGCTCATTTGCCAGGGTCTTGTGGAGAGACCCCTTAACTAATACTTGGTGTGTTCCTGATCCTGTTTTAATTTGGGTTCGTGGGTCAGTCTACATTTTTTCAGAAAAAGAGAATGGAGCCTGATGGCTGCCTGAAAGACTGATTCGTCAAGTGGACACAGATCTTGAGCCTAATAATTGTGATTCTAATGATAAAGATGGCTCAAAATCTTTATCAACCAGCCTATTTAACTTGGCAAATAATCTTCACTCTTACTGGAGAGTGTTTTTTATTATTACTTAAAGATACCCATTATATACCTGGTGGCCATACTTGTGTCTGATCCCTGATGATTAGCAGTTGGATTAGATACTGGAACATATCCACTCTCAACCTTATTTTCTACATTGCTTGCATAATCATGTTGCTTTTAACCTTTAAACCTTATATTTAAGCAGATTGATTGCCCTCACACAGGATTGCTCTCAGCAAGCTCAGCTATTTCATCCTGGCAGTTACATATCGCTGTGAAGAAATGCATTTAGTGCACGCCCATAGGTCCTTTGGTCTGAATGTAGTCTTGGTCTTAAAATTTAGCCAATGATGGCTGGTTAGTCAATTACAGGTAAGAGTGTTTTGAGCTTCTATAAACCTAAGACAGAGGCATTCATCATTATGCTATGTATGTTTTCCTCAATGATGGGTAATATAGGAGCAATTTTGAGCTCCTATAAACCTAAGACAGAGGCATACATCAATATGCTATGTATGTTTTCCTCAATGACGGGTAATATAGGAGTAATATAAATGCCAACCTAAGCCAAGCACGGTCACCCGGCCACTCTAGATGTCATCCAGATATTGGCACTGCCATCTTAAAAAATTAAGGGGGGAACTGTGCCCTTCCCCCATGCCTGAGCAGGCCTGCTTGTCATTTACCACAATAGACCAAACAACAGTAGGACCTAAGTAGGACCTAAGAGGAGGCATTGCCTTGCCAGCCTTGGCACCCTGTGATCTGCTACCAAGCTAAGAAGAATGGACTGCCTGCTGAGCTAGCCTTGACATCTTCTGGACTACTATCTCCTCGCCCAGCCCCTGGGTTGAACCAAGAAGAAACTCTGGGGGGCTCCCCCTTTATATGTGAAAGCAAAATATTAAACTTAGGGCCTTGATCAGAATACATTGTCTTGGTCCCATCTTTTTCTCGCCCTCCATTCTCCTTTCATTCCCAGCCTTCCTCTCAGGTGAACCCGGTTCCCATACTGCTGGCAGCTACAGAATAACCACATGGTAGTAATTTAAGTTATATTTGTTTAGTGAGTCTGACAAACTTTGAATATGCTGGCTTGTAAATGTTAGCACCAAATTAAAACAATAAATTTAGATTTTTTGAGTTTTTAGAAGGTACTTGACAGAAAAATCTAAATCTTCCAAAAATTGTAAAGAACAAATTATACACCTCAAAATGCAATAATTTTCAACACTTTTATTTCTGTTGTGGATAGAAATATGGCTCTGTATAAGCACCACCTAAATCAAGATATGGAATATTACTAAGAACCCAGATGCCCTTCCATTCTTTCTGATTAATACTGATATCACTTCATGGAACACTCAGCCCTAAATGGAAGGTCTCCATCAACTCCCTCCCTTCAGTGGTCCAGAAACGTTGAGGAAGAGAAGGAGAAAAGAGAGTTTGCTCATATATTGTGGTTTCTAGCTCAGTGTTTTAGGAGAATTCTGAGTGTGTGGATAAGTGAGTATATTTCTTGTGTCTTCTCTTTGGCACTTTTCTTGCTCTGTTTTGTCCAATTTCAATTCCAATGTGTTAATTTTTGTCTTATTTAATTTATACAATTTTATTTTTTAATTTTTATCCCTTAGAAGTCTGTTTATTTTTTTTAATGAGAGATGGAATTGGGATGTATTCAAGATAGGAAGAAGGTGGGAGGAACAGAGGGAGGAGAAACCATAATCAAGATATATTCTATGAGAAAAAAATATATTTATAGTAAAACTAAAATACTGATATTTCCAAAGTGGGAAGCCAAATCCCAATTTCTTCCATGTGTTTATTCTTCATTTATATGGGGTCTTACAATACATATTTTGTCTGCAGTTGCAGAGATATCATCACAATATTTTTTTTTTACTTTTATTTTGCTGTTAAATGTTATACTAGTTCTTGGTATCAGGCTCTGAACCCAGTGACATCACATCTAGGTAATCCCCACTACGTTGCTAAGGCAACTGCCATATATTTCCAGAATCCACCTGGCTACCTCCCACTCTTACCTGCAAGAGGCTATGTCATCCCCCATATAAATAAGCAGAACTCCCTGACCTCTCTCTTTTCTTCCTCTTCTTCTCCCCGTGCCCACCTTTGCCCTATCTCCTGAGTAAACCCCACTTGGAACCATTTGGTCTGGTGTGGTCTGTTTCAAGCCATGTATGGATGAATATCACTAGTTAAGTACTATTATGTTACTATTTATTAATTCATACTATCACATTCTATGACTTTAGTCCAGTTTATAATCTGCTCTAAATTTCATGGGTATTTGCATTGCTTCCCATATACAACAACTGAAAAAAAAAAAGGTGCTATAAATTTTCAAGGTAAGTCCTGTTGTTGTCATGTGACATTGTCTCTTGGGGAGATGCTCAGCAAAGAAATTTCTGGAGCATTAGAGAGTTTGAACAGATGATTGATGCAATAGCATGTTAGAAGGTTAATCAGGCTGTTAGACTGAAAATTGAATATATGGAAAATGAACGATTGTTTTGAGGCTACCATAAAACTACCACTGGAAATGATGATTTTTGCAAGTCATTGAAAGTGGGAAAATGAGAATTCAAAAATCTATCGAATGTAAATATTGAAATTAAAGAGAGTTTTTGAAGTCCTTGTAGTCTAGGCCTAAGAAACTGGAAATATCAACTAGACTTGAAGACAGTGGAAAGAAGAGGGCTATTTTATGGGAGAGTAGAAAGTAACATGGCAAGAAAAAAGAGATAAGGTAGGCGTTAGGAAAAATTCAACTCCTAATATTTATTATACATCGAAATAACTATGTTGAATAAGCAGACAGAGAGAGAAATCAAGATCTGAATGAAGCACTCTGAGTCAGAGGTATAAACCTGATCATTAACAAGAAAATGATAGATCAAAATAGATCAAAGCCAAAGGCTGAGGGCTGAGTGCACAGTAATATTAAGAGAGTAATCAAAAATGGAGGAATCAGGACAGAAGTACCTGAGGAGGGAAAGCAGGGAAGGAAAACCACTAAAGGAAAAGGATCATGGTGTTAGAGGCTAGTGATGATTATATCAAGATGCACACTGGAGATTGTCCACCCTGCAAAGCCACACTGCAGAGCCACATTGCAGAATCATATGTGCTCTTCACTAATCATGGAAATGGGAGAGTTGGAGGGCAGTCAGGACCTGATTTCCTTGCTAACCACTGTTACTGTGGAGTTTTAAAAGTTATATAAAGCTTTGAAAACTGGTCCTTTGTAAAGGTTCCATTATAGTCAGCTTTGAAGGTCCTAAAAGAGTTAACCATCTAGCAACAGCTGGTCAGAATATGTTAAGACATTAAGAGAAACTACCTTCTACAGATGAAATATAAAAACAAAAAAAGTTACCTGTCAATTTAATTGGCTTTACTTTTCTAAAGGAAGAAGTAAAATCACTTCTGAAGAATGATTATTTTTAGAATTTTTTGTATGAAAGAGAAACTATGAGCAACTAGACTTAATTGCAAATCAATCAAATCGGATTATAGTTGAATCAAATTTTTGGTAATTCATATGTAATTTTATCAGGTATGTAATTTACAAATGACAAAATTCAGCTGGGTTGGTAGCTTTTGGGAATATGTTTTCCTTGTATTTGGTAAGCTGTGACTCGAGGAACATGAATTTACGGTAAGCTTGAGATATAAGTAATGAGACTGTATCTCACCAAAAGAAAAAAAAAAAGAGGAAATTATTGTAGTTTATTTACTTCTAGAAAAATATAGCAAGAATTAGGCAGCTGGTGTTGGGGGAGGTGGTCTCTGCAAATACATCACATGAGGACATCACATGAGGACATCACATGAGGCAAGAAGGAAATCTAGTTCTACATGACTGAGTAGCCAGTGTTAGTTCAAACTTTTATTAGAGTCTGATCCCAGGCAGTTTATTTTAGACATATTTACAGTAAAACTTTGGGAAAAAAATTTTCTTGTAACAACTATCACAATAAAGCCTAAGGCATGACCTCACAGAAATTCTTTTGCTAACTACATGTGCCCTCATCCATAAGAATGAGCCCTAATGACTGAGAAACAAAGCTCAGGATTAGATCTAGGGAGGAAGAACTTGGGATAAGCATAATAGTCCAGGGGATTCAGATGTGCCCTGGCCCCACAGATAGCACAGATCACCAGGCTATTAACTATGTCTATTCTAGGCAGAAACAGGTGTACATCTGCTGAAGACAGCTCTGCATGTTTGATATTCCTGGTTTCCATGCTACTTATCTGAGAGAGAGCACAAGGATCCCATGCCTTCAACAAACTGGTTCCAGGGCCCGTGATGTAAAAAACCACCCTCTTCAGCCATGCTTCAGAGGCAGCACTTGCTCACTGATATTTGTCTTCTGAGGTATGCTCATGAGGAGGATATAAAGGAGTCAGGGCAGATTTCTTTACAGGGAGTCTTGTTCAATTGTGAACCTTAAAGCTGTGTGGAAGGAAGGACTGCCACTTCTCTGAGTGCAGCTTCAGTAGGACCACTTCAAAGGTTGCTACCTGTTCCTTGTTTCCCTGGACCTGGTGCATACAGAAACCATAATCACCTGCAAGACAACTGGGATCTACCTATGGAGGAGTTTTGTACTGCCACAGGGGATGAACACCAACAGGACTGTAAGACTCCATTTGACTTAGAAATGATACTTCATACAAGACATCCCAGGCAGAGGCAGAGGAAGGCAGAAGTTAGACACTCTTGAGTGAGTTCAAATGCATAGCTTAGAAAGGTCCCAGGCTGTCTAGATAGTCAACTACATCATTTGTTGGAATCATGAGGCACACAACCCTCCACAGAGGGAAGAAAAAAGTAGATGAAGAAATCTCACTATGAAATTCCTTCTCCTGCTTCTAGATTCCTGTTGTGAAGACCAGTGGCACCTGTCAGGAGGGTGCAAAGTGCATATGCACTGTGTTTCCTGAGAAGCATTGAGCACCTGGGAGCCTAAGCATGCTTGTTTTCACAGTGTGCCTCACTTCCCCAAATCCCTTCTCATTGCCTTCTTGATCTACCAGCTAGAAGCTCAGCAGGAAGTCTTGGCTGCACAGCCTTTTGTCTAGGCAAGGAAAGCTATGCCTGCCTCTCTTTCACCCTTGCAAAGACCCTTGCAAAAACCACAGGTTCTAGCAGAGCAACAGAATGAAATCATCAAAAACTCTCTGTAACTCTACAGATGGGAACTCCTTCCACAGTGATTTACTGATTTCTTTTTAGAGTTGCTGTCTATTTAGTCCAGGCTGGCCTCATATTGTACAGTTCCTCTTGTTTCAGTTCTGAGTACTAGGACTTCACATTGATACCAACATGCCAAGCTGAAAGCCAACAATTTGACCTTTATTTGTTCATCCACTGTGGGTCTCTTCTCAGTTCCCTCAGGCCTAGTCAGGAAAAGCGTATGCAGTAGTTGATAAATTCAAATCTCAACAACATAGGAAACTTCTCTTTTTTGCTCTTAACTTTAAATGTCATGTAAAACTCTTATCTTATATAAAACTCATTCTATGCTATCAATGCCCAGGTTGTGTTTCTTATATATGTGCATAAATGTATAAGCTTATATGTACACATGTTAAATATGCATGATATATATGATACGTTTTATCTGTAAGCCTTTTTAAAATCAGTGGTCCTAATTTAGAATTATAAAGTTCCCCACAATGTTTCATAGGATATGATGAGTTTAGTGTGAACCTACTGAACCAAATGAAACAGTTTCTCGTCTCGAGAAAATCAAGTTAATTTTAATATAGCAATGTCTAACAATAGCATCCTATCCAGTTATTTATGAACACACACACACACACACACGAGACAAAAATTAAACGTGAAAACAACAAATGATAATCATTCCAACTCACTTAAAAAATAGCCCTGGCACTGAAAACTTTGAACACTATATACAGATATGTGAAACTAAATAATCCAAAGCCTGAGTTAATTAAAAGGCAAAACTTTTTAAAATAACTGCATTTCAACATGGTTCCTGTCACTAGGTCTTATCTTTGCAAGCAATTGAAGTTAGTTACCATTATAGGACAGAGGCTCCAGATTAAAGGGACATGAAATGACAACGGAGCTTACAACCCATGCTGTTACATTCTTTGTTCTTTGGCACCAAACATCGTAGGAAAGGAATTTTACAAATCACTGTACATGTTGTTGGAATATAGGAATATAGGGCGATTGCTGTAAGCAAACTTTCCAATGTGCATGTGTTCTTGCTTTGCATTAAGAGACGAAATGATGTTTTGCTACTTAGTACCAAAACTTATTGAACAGTCAATGCAACAAAGAATAAAACAACAGAAAAATGTAATAGTATGCTGTTTTGTTTGCTCAGCATTAAGTCAGGTAATTATTTTAACAAGCTTTTCTCACTTTTCAAACCATAAGTACTTGACCAGCACAGTCATAAACTTGAACAAATGCACAAACATGCACACACACACATGCACACACACACAGACACACACACACAGACACACACACACAGACACACACATAGACATATGCACACACACACACACACACACACACACACACACACACACGTTGAAAAACTGAACATTAACACAATCTTGAAGGAAAGACCTGTGTTTAAGAAATGATTAAGTAGGAACGATGAAACCCTGGGGATGTATTAATTTATTCCATCATTTTTTGTACAAAAGGATAATGACAATTTTATTTAAAACATCCATGTGTATACATAGAATACCAGAAAAACCTTGCCTCAAATGTGTTTCAACCTGTTTACCCCTTATAGATGCATATTAGTTATTTTCAATGATCCTTTAAAAATTCAATATTTCCTACATTTTATAATATAGGCACAGTGTCTTTAAAATTAGAAAAGTGTGAATTAATAAAGTAAGAAAAACAATTTATACTGTCTATATATAATTATATTTTTTTATTCCAGGTAAAATGTATATTGGCATTGTTATGAGCAAGTCTATTTCACAAAAGTCATTCATCCCAGGAATGTTTCTAAACATCCCTGTCAGACATTCTATTAATAGTTCCTGATCTGCTGTCTGCTGTTCTTTTCCTTCATATAAATGGAGTGGGCTCTCCACTAGAGGCAGCCCCTATTCTCTCCTTTAGGAACGTGTTTACCACTGAGGGAGCAAATTTGTCTTAAATCAAATGTGACAATGTCTAAAGGGTTTCAGGGGCATGCTGCCATGCCATATTGCTAAGGACGTCTGTGGCAGAGGGCTGATTTCACTGTGCTCCTTTCCAAAATATGAACTGCCATGACAATTTGAGTTTTTCTCCAGGGCATACTCTGCTGCTCTAATCATGATTCACTTCAGAATTTTACTTTCTTGTTTTACTTTTTATTTGTAAAATTTGTTAGATATAAAGAATTTATTCAACCAAAAAAGAAAAAGAAATTATACATGCAGTTTTATTTTGCAGGAATTATATTTTTTTTTCATTTTTGTCAATTTCTGTATAATAATCATTTTAAAAATGGAATGTATTTCTATGATATTGTCTTTTTTAAAAAATTTACAGACATGGTAGGTTTGAGTTTGTTTTAGTTTTCTGAGACACACCCATATTTTATAATTGCTGCATGATATCATGCAGCTGTACCACATTTATTCATCCTGCCTCTTACTGGTAGATCCTTCCATTTCCTTTCACATTACCACTTTGTGGTAGCAGCCCAGATAAAAAGGGTCATAGTAGAAGGAAGTCTATCCACCTCTTGTTCACTCTGTACCATGTTACTGCTGATGATGACTGTGTCTATAAAATCAAATTAGTGTCTCCCAACAGCTCCCCAGAAATCCCTTAGGTTTTCAGCCCCAGATTGAGGATTCCAAATCACCCAGCCCCACAGATTGAACAGCTACTTGATTCTCAACCCCTTGGTGTGATTCAGATGTTCTATTTTAAAGTAACCTGACATAATAATAATTTCCTATTAATAACTAACAGTTATATCAGGTCATTCTATCATTGTTTCTCTGTAGAACTCTGGCAAATGGAACAAATCTAACTCTTAGCTTTACTTGAATACCACAATGCATTAGAGAGTTTCTATTGAACCTCTCAATCTCTGTAAGTTAAGTTGAGTCTGTAGCTCAGTAGTAGTGAACTAGCGTAGCATGGAAAATGGCCTGAATTTGATCCCCAGAGGAGAAGGGAGAGAGGGAGGGAATTAACTTACATTAATGCATAATTGCATTGGCTGTACAAGTGAGCACATTGTAATAAAACTTTCTGCCCAAAGTTGCCTTTGTCAGTGGCAGAATCACATGCTAAGAAGCTTCCATTTCAGCTAAAGCAATACAAGAAGGCATGGTATTTGGGATGTCAATGTTTTGAAATAACAAGGTCATAAGTAACAAAAATTGTTATTGGAATGGGCTTAAATAATGAATCATAATGAATATTAGTACATGCATCAGAAAAACCATGTTCAAAACTGGTGTATGCCTGAAACCAAGCAGCACTGTCAGTTTTCATGTTTATATTCTCTCAGGTTCAAGATCCAATAAAACATGTACAAACTCATTTCTCAGAAATTTCAACAAATATTTCATTTTATTTCGTTATTCATAGGCTAGAATTTGATTGTCAATTATATAGCTGATATCCTGTGGCTTTCTTGTTTACAAAGCTAATCTGCATCCATAAAATGCATCCAAAAATTATATGAAATACTTTGGCTACAAATGGGAAAATAAAACACAATCTTTGTTGAATATGAATAAATGCCAAGCAACACCGTAAGAATGTCTACAATTTCATTCTTCAATAAAGATGTGCCCATAATCCTCACTGGAACAGATAAAACTGATGCTCTAGAAAGCACCACAGAGGTATCCAAAGACACAGGAATGTATCTTATGTTTCGAACACACATCTAAGTTTATCTTGGACAACTAGTTCATAGAAGATTTTTTGCAGGAGAATGTTAATACCTCAATATTCTTCTTCTTCTTCTTCTTCTTCTTCTTCTTCTTCTTCTTCTTCTT
>JANHMN010000012.1:67923621-67967483 GCA_030674055.1 Rhabdomys pumilio
TCTTCTTCTTCTTCTTCTTCTTCTTCTTCTTCTTCTTCTTCTTCTTCCTCTCCTCCTCCTCCTCCTCCTCTTCCTCCTCCTTCTCCTCTTCCTCCCCCTCCTCCTCCTTCTCTTTCTTTTCCTTCTTCATCAGTTTAGATATTATCATGAAATTAAAATATCTTTAGCATCAAAAACTGATTAATGACTAAAGGAAATCACAAATGTTTTCCATATTTCTTCTAAAAGGAAGTATCATATTCTATACCAAGGAAATGGGAAGGATAATAAATTTCCTGGCTATCTTAGCATTTCCTATTTAATTTAGGAATCATAGAAAAGAAAGTCATATATTGCCCATATAAGTACACAGCCAGGAAATACTAGATGCCATTAAAAAGCCATTTGCACACACTGGATTATGTTTTCTGCACTGAAAAGCACTTTGCCTAAAGTTAAACGCCAAATGCACATTCTCCTTCTGTTTCTGCACAGAGCCGACTCATAAAGATCACTGCCTTTGTTGTCTTTACTACTATTAGAATGTAAACTGCAAAAGAAATACAACGAGGCAATATTTCCACTTTCAAACTTGAAAACATTTTTAGGTAACTAAATCTAGAATATTAAAATTTCTCTTCTTAGCAAGCAGTTGTTTTGTGATTTTTTTAAGAGTCTTATATGAATACTAAATTAAATTAAATCACAATTTATACTTATACTTTAAAATATGTCTTACTACAAAACAGTAGCTATGAAGCTCATCACCAGGCTGTCTATAAACTGTTGATCAATCCCTGTTTATTGTCTTTATAAACTGGTTTCTTATTGTGCTAGAGACTTAGTGTGTAAGGTCATTCTTTTTTTTTCTTTGCTTAATATTAAGTTTGATGATATGTTTCAATTGAAAATGATTTACTTGTTGAAAGCATAAAAACTGCCAGACTCAGTGGAAAATACTTTTCCTGTACAATCTAGGGTAGGAACAATTCATCTCTCTTTGCAAGCCCAAACTCCAGATTAAAACATTGGCAGAAAATCAGGACACGATCTTCACTGAATCTAAGTTGATTAAATGTGTAGATTGATCAATACATACAATGTCTAATTTAGTGATGGCTGATAGAAGAGGCTAAAGCTCAAAGTTATTTTGTATGTAATATTGTGGCAGATCTGGTGAGAAATAACTCGCATAAAATACTGTCAGATATGGGAGTGGGTCATAGATGAGACAGTATGGGCAGCACTTTAGCCACACATCTGGCCAAATAAACTCTTCAGTAGTATTCTCATGCTTTCTTATTTCTCCTTCTAGTTTGCAGATAAGGAAATATGGTCACACAAGTTATATAACTTGCCCAGATTTGCCAAAAGTTACTCAATGGTAGAATTTATTTATTTGATTTGAAAGTCTACATTATTTCAACCAAACAGTGTAATGAACATGATAAATTTTAAACACTTGCATTTTAAGGTTTGAAAGAAGAGTATTTTTCCAACAAATATATCCAGTCATCACAGAAACTATCATATCCTTTATAGTGCTTGAGTATTTAAATTTTACTAAGGTCACATCTATATAGAAGGAGACCAAGTACAAGGAAGAGGTGATAGGGCAGGGAACTCATGACAGTATCTGCCTCACTCTGCAGTACCTGATGCTAAAATGTATCATATTCACTTTAGGACTCCTAAGTGTCATTGTCTTACTTCTGTCTCCTGTGTTATGTTTGGATATCAATAAAAAATACCTTAGTGCATAAATCATCTAAGAGTCACCTTAGCCACACAGTTTTGAAGATTTTGCTCATAAGCCAATGTATCATGGCTACAACTCATTACCATGCATTTATCACATTTCAAAAATCCCTAGAAATTAAAATGTGTTATCTTTACTTAGATTCTGTTGATTTTGTTGGTTGGTGTCATCTTATTTGTTGACATGGGTCAACTGTCATTTAATACACATTTGCTTACTATTAATTTCAGAGCAATTGCTGAGATGGGTATAGAACATAGGTTTTATAGAACCGACTTCAGTAGAGAATTTTACTCAATTGCAAAGACAAAAATCACAAGAGAATGATTATAATGATACAGAGTAGAACCTATGACTACTTATATTTTCCTCATTAGCTCAGGCAATCCTATAGAATGCATAGTTCCTATGGTCTTTTGTGAATAAAAGCTACTGTAGGACACTGTATTAAAAGTGTTAGTGAGCAAAGTCTGGTTGTAGACGAGCTTTTTGTTTCTACTGACTGAGCTTGGTGATCTTGACCCAGCCAAGTAACAGCTTAAATGAACAAAGCATCAAAGCAAGCATCTATAGGGTCTTAATGCTGTTCTCTTAGAATTTTTGAAAATAAATGTAATCTATAGTGGCAGGAAGTAGGTTGATTATTTCAAAAGAATGGACAGAGGAATGGATGGATTACAACGGGAGTCACAGATAACATGGGTGAGGTTGTGGAATTATTGGTCACCTTAGTACCCGGATGCTTTCAAAGTTCTAGACTTATGTCAAAACAGATCAAATGATACACTTGAATGATGAATTTCAGCATCAGGTTTTAACTGTAACCCAACAAAATTGTAGAAAGCCAAAAAGGACAAAAGTAAAATTACTATCCAGAGTCAACTTGTCCTAAATCTATCCTACTACTTTCCAGAAATCTGTTAAGCTCTCAGAGAGTTTTAAAACAACTGAACCACTGCAGTTGCAAAGGCTGGCTATTGGAATAAGCTGTGCAATTCTGGACTGAACACACAAAGCTACAGTTTTCACATGGGAAGTTTTATTGGTAGAGGCAGCCTCTGAGGGGTAAGAAGGTAGAAGAAGAGAAGATGTGTGTTCGGGTAGCAGTCTTTTATCTGGGCCGTGACACATGTGATGCATGAGCAAAGGAATGTACAGTGGGTGCCATGGTAATGGTACTGTCATTTAGAGGTGACGTGTCTCATGGCTGGGTGTGGGAGCTAGTAGTAAAGTGCTTGTGGCTGTCCATGGATGTACCTGCTGCTAGCATTCCTCTCTTTTTCTTATTATAAAGGGAGGAAGGAAAAGGGGGGGCCCATGGTGAGGCAGGAATAGGGATGTCAGGTCTCCTAAACTTCTTCCTGCTGCCTAGGGGCATCATCGATTTGGGGAAGTAGCTGAGCCTCACCATCAGAGCTCATTCTATAGTCTTATAGCATCAGGCTCCTCTGTGGACAGTGGCTGATAATCCTGTGAAAGGAACTGATTAATCGTTTGGCTAGAAATTGTTTGAACTTGTTGTTGGAGGAATGTGGAAGCAAGGTTAATGAGAAAGGGTGCAAATAGTAAAGCCAGAAAAATGAGAAGAAGAGGCATTAAGAAGGGCAATATCCATTTTCATTTAGGGTTTTATATAGGGAATTAGAGGCCTCACGCCGTTCTCTACATTTTTGGATGTCTGATTACAGCTGCTAGATTGTGTTTCTCACTATCTCAGACTTGTTGACATAAAAGCAGTATTCTTCTTCATAAAAGCAACCTTCTTTCACTGTAAGAACATCTAGTCACTGTCAATTCTGGATTGACCGCTGCCAGGGAATTGATCTGTCTTTGGAGGAAAAGCATAGTTTGGGTCACCTCTTGAAGACCGTTGTCAAGCTGGGAAGAGAACTGGTTGTGTAATGTTAGGGAGGTAGTCAGCCCCACCTTTCTAGTTCCAGCACCTATAGTTATTCCCGCAATGACCAGGAATTACGGTATGATTTGAACTGCCCTCTTGTTGTGTTGAACAGATATTGTGTCTACAGCTGGGACTGGTAGAGGAGCTTTTCTGTGGATTACTCCTACTTCACGGAAAAGCTAACCAGTTGGTAGGTAGACTGTGATACACCTAAGTGTCGCAGAGAATTGACATGTTCTGGACTGTTGGGCACTGTGACAGAGATGAGGTATCAAGGCTTATGGTTCTGTTGCAGACTAGGGAGCTTAGCATTGCTACAGAAGATGTTCTGGATTTCTTAAGAGTCTGTCATGACAAAAAGAGTGATAGAGAAAAGGTATGGGGTCATGGCAACATGGGGTCAAGGCAGCTGATTAAAGGTGAGGGGAAATTATTTGGCAGAGTCATTGGAGAAGTTGTAACTGGCAATAGTGAGTTAGTTCCAAGGAGTATACGTAGAGAGCAATCTTTAAGGCAAGTAGTTCAGGTGATGTTAAGGTGTTGATAGGCTGAAACCAGGGTGTGAAGCAGAAGAAGAAATTATCTCTTTTGACATAAGTCTAGAGCTTTGAAACCATCCCAGTACTTAAAATGACCCACATTCTACATGTGATGCATGTACGAAGGGGTGTGTAGTGGGTGCCATGGCAACAGATGGAGGAGCAGTGCTGTTGCCTAGAGATAACATGTCTTGTCACTGGGTCCAGGAGCTGACTATAAAGAGCTTCTGACTGTCCGTGAATGTACCTGATACTAACACCAGCATTACCTTATTTTGCTGAGTGGGAGATTTCAAAGAGGCCAAGCAGCTCTAATCTTCACTTTGTCTGTCACTGCAACATACAAGTCCACATCTAGAAATCTATTGTGCTCTTCTTTGGTGCCTATAAAGTTGAAAGTTCTGTGCCTATATGAATACAGTTTATTGCCATTGATGAAGTAACAAATTACCAATTTGAATTCATCTTTCTTTAAAGACAGGAAATTTAAAACTTTTACTCCCGTGTTAATAGATATTGTTCAATTATCCTTTTTCTGAGATCTTGACACTATTTACATAGAGCTTTTCTTCTCTCTACTGTTTAGACTGATCCTGCAAAATCTGTGCTGCAAGTCAAAGGTATTCCAAAGCTACAGAGTGTCATTCTGCCTGAGGTTTCTCTCAGTTAGTAGAGATTGCAGTTGTAGAGACATCTATCTTTAACTTCTAATCACAATGCTACAAAACCTAAAAGGATCCTTTGTCTATAAGATTATCACTTTCAACAAGAGGGTTTTTTCTTAATTGACTAATTATTTGGTCTAAAAGCTAAAAATCACTTCTCCTTTTTCTGTACTTACTCTAGTATAAACAGCATGTCCTCCACTTACTGTTTATTCTCCATCTGTCAGAATTCCCAAGGACCACAACATGGCACTTACAGTGCCAAAGGCTTCCTGGCAGCAGCAGTCAGAAATTTCCAGTAACTATCTTATAAAAGTCATGTTTGGAGCAGCTGCACATCACTGGAGACTGCGCCCATGATTTCAGAGCTGATGTGGTGGCTAAGGAACCACCTTGTCCTAGTGAACCTCATCCCTGGGAGAGTGGTCGGAAGCCCAGCATGTTCACATCGGCAACCTTAGTAACCTATACTGCTCTTCCATTAATGTAGATCCTTAGCTATTTACTTCAGTTCTTCATTTACTATTTAATTAAATTAATGAACTACATCACATTTATCACTATTTATACATAATATTCTAATGGTGCTTTGATTACTCGAAGGAATCGGTTTATACAGTGGCACACATGAAATAATAATTAAAATAGTCCATATCTATTCCTTAATCCAATATAAAAAATACTGTTTTTAAAATATACTCGATATTTTCCCTATCAGCATCTAAGTAAGTGGTCAGACTCTATCTACATTTAACATTCCCTGTATTTTTATTTCAGAGTCTAAGAAGCATAAATTGAAAGACAGTTTTTTTGCTTGAATATGGGAAACTCCAATTTAAGTTGAAAAGGCTAGCCAGGCAGTGGTGGTGCACGCCTTTAATCCCAGCACTTGGGAGGCAGAGGCAGGTGGATTTCTGAGTTTGAGGCCAGCCTGGTCTACAGAGTAAGTTTCAGGATAGCCTGGGCTATACAGAGAAACCCTGTCTTGAGAAAAAAGTTAAACAAAAAAGAAAAGATATGTAATGACTTTTGTGCAGACATCAAATTATACATATGGCTGGAGTACAAACAATAATGTAGGTGTTGCCCGGCTTTGTGTGTTGTGAAGCCAAGTGGCTGGTGACAAAGAGGAAACAAAAAATGGATTTCTATTTAGACGGTATCTTTAATGCAAAGCTGACTGGCTTGTCAGGCATAGTGATGGAAAGGAAAAAAATATAGGTAGATAGTTTTGGGTTTTAATCATGAATGTCTAGATGATGGTGTGGTTTGGTTAGGTGAAAAGAGTAGTAGTAATTAGATTCTGATACTAAAATGATACTAAAAAATTTAATTTGGAAATAATAATTTCAAAGTTTAAATTTCCTGAAAATTGAAGCAGGTCAAAAGATCAATGACAGAAACTAAAATTGATCAACAATAAAAATATATATGGTATTTAAAGACAAGGACAAATCACCAAAAATGAGTATACAGACAAAATTTTTCAAGTTTGGGTGACAGAGGATTTAAAATGGACACAAAAAGATGCAGTTTGCAAAACAGCAGACGCTTTGCAGTACCTTTTTTCCATTTTTATGTGACTTCATTTTGGTGGCATCTCAGATTCATAGAAACATTCATAATTCTCAAGTACTATTTGTATCCACACACGCACGGTGTCCCCTGTCAGGACATGTACACTGACTGGCACACTTACTGTAGAAGAGGAGCCTGTACTGACACATCCGTATCACTCAGTGTCTACACTAGGATCTATGCTTGCCTTTTATGTTGTGTGGACTTGGACAGAGTTAATGACAAATACCCAACATTCAAGTGATGGAATAATCTCTCTGCACAGATAGTATGAGCCACTCCCTTTTACCAACATTAGTGTTCTTATTTACTATATTTCTAAAGATTCTGCCATGGTTTTCAGCGACTCTAGGACTGAGAATTGGTGCTCTGAACCTAGTGTACATTCAATGGGATCTTAGACTAACAGACATGACACAGGCATGGTGGCTTATGAAACTAAAAGAAATTGTTAGAGTGGCTCACACTATTCTCTCAGACTGTCTCCAAGAATCCTTTAAATGATAAAGCAATAGATTACCCATCAAAGTCATGTATGTAAAAGCCATGAGGAACAGCGATTTGATTCCACTAGGATGACTGATATAAAACAAGGGAAACCATGGGATTAGGATATGGAAAGATGGAATTCTCATATCTTGCTTTATGAGCGTGGAAAATGGAACAACCACCATTTTAAAGCACTAGTTTCTCACAGATAAACATAAAGTTACCATATGATGCCTCAATTCCCCTTCCAAATATATCTACAAAATGGAGATCTATACATAAATGTTCATAATAACCCAAACCTGGATCAACTTCAATGTCTAATAGCTGATGTTAATAAATAATTTCTACACAGTGAATTATTTTTTGGAATTACACAAAAAATATTGGCATATCTACTTGGATAATCTTTTCTAAAATTATGCTCTATGAAAGAAAGTATTCATAAAGGATTTTTGATTATCACTACAATCTGTGAAATACCAAGGGTAGACTAGTGGAAAACAAACACTAAAATTGGCAGTTGGCTAAATGGTGGGGGACAGAATATCCGTGCACAAGAATAAAAAATTGCTGGGTATGGTTTTCTTTTTGAAATTATAAAACTAATGTTTTATGACAATGTTTGTGAAACTAAATGAAAATAATAGAAAGTACTGAAATATTAACTTAAGTAAACTTTATGATAAATGAATTACATTCCAATAAATTAATTAATTCTTAAATAGCAAAGACTGTGTTTCATGAAGTCAGACTGTGCTAAATATTGCTAAGGATAAGGTTTGATTAGAATAGTTGGGGCTGACCATAGGCAACACTTCAGACTCATTTACCAGTGAAAGCTTGTAGGTGATTTTGTCTACTGCTATCTGCTATGATAAAAATACCTTAGATAATTATTTTATATAAAAAGTAAGGTAATTTTGTAGATGGTAACAGAAAATTTATTCTATTATTAGTTGGAGTTTTTGTAAAGCACCATGGGAGAATCGACCTTGGCAAAGGAACATGTTCACCTCAGGCGGGCCAGGAAGGAAGAGAGGGATCATGAAAGACAAAAGTGGAAAGAGGCAAGTAAACATGGAGTGGGGGGAAGCTAGGTAAGCAAAAGGGAAAGGGAGAGGAAGAGAATGAATGTGAACAGGGCTTAGGTATCTAAGTCCCTTTGAAGTGCATACCCTAGTGACCTAACTCTTTTCAAGTATGGCCTACCTCTTAAAGCTTCTAGTACTTCTTTGGTATCTCAGGCTAGTTACCAAGTTTGTATCATGTGGTCATTTGAGGAACACTTCAGACCATGACAGAAGGATTCATAATCATCAAGGTACATATTTTTGAGGGTAAAGATTTTATTTAAAATAAATACTACTAAATCATATTTTTATGCAGACACAGATGATCTAGAAAGAAAACTTGGAATCTGAAGCTGACTAACAATTTAAGACTTACTGAGAACACTGCACACAATGAAATTAGTAGGTCTGGATCTGGTGGAACCAATATTTACTTTTTAATAAAATGAAAAGCAAAATTCTCAGGCTTAGATTAGGTTGTAGATTTATTGATGGGAAGGAAAATTCCTGAGTAATATTATCCCAAATGTAATAAGGCCCATGTGATTTTTCATAGTCAATGTTATGCAGAATGTTAACCTGAGGACAGAGAGATGAGCATAGTTTTAGAGAAAGCTGGTGTATAAAATGCTTATTTTGGACCTTTAGAATATTCCCAGTATAAGTTGTGTTTCAATTTAGTTTTGAGATTAGGAGTTCCAATTATAATTCTCAGCACAAATATGAAAATTCCAATGATGTTTGGCCAATGCTGCACAAACAGGTCAATTAGTCAATTACACAAAGAAAGAAGAAGAAAAGGGTGAAGGAAGAGCAGTAAGGAAGGAGGGAGAGAGGAGGAAGAAAGGAGAACCCAGCACTGATGAAGCTAATTTAAGATAGATTCAAGTTTCAGGCTAGCCTGGCCTATGTAAGAAAGACCCTACCACAACAACAACAACAACCATCACAACCACCAAACAAACAAACAAAAACCTTCTCCTTTTAGAATAATAACATGCTATGCTAGAATTTGGAGCAGAAAATAGCAGGATTGTATGTAAATAAAAATTTGAATCAGAATTTCTAGAACAACAGTTGTCAATCTAGGGTAGAGACTGATTTGGGGACACATATCAGATATCACACATATCAGAAATTTATATTATGATTCATAACTGTAGCAAGATTACAATTATGAAGTAGAAATGAAAACAACTTTATGGTTGGGATTGGCCATAACTGTATGAGGAGGAACCTCTATTAAAGGGTAGCAGCATTAGGAGGGTGGAGAACCACTGTCTAGCAGAACCTCCTGAATGTCATCACTCATTACATTTCTAAATTCTAAATTAGAGTAGAGCAGAAATACAGAGAGCACTGTTAATTACAATAAAAATATTGTGATTGATTTTAGAGAAAGGAGAATAAAATAGAAACATGTAATTTTGTATTGCTTATCATTTAGTCAGTTGAAAGGAATGGGCTATGTAACTAAATTTAGATTTTTACAAAATACAACAAAATTTGTAATCAGAAAATTAATCATGGCTTTGATTGTTTCAATTATGAAACAGACAAAGTCTTTTCCCACTTGCAGCCAGGGAAGATTCAACAGACTTGCTTTTTGTTTTTTCTTTTCTGGACTATGTCATTCCAGCTTGCCCTGTCTATTCTGATTTTCTCTACTTTATGAGATCACATATATAACTCTATGGAAATGAAAGCTGTTAGCAGAATTTGCATTTCTGTAGTCATAAAAGTTATCACTTTCACCTTCTATGGATAGTAGAAAATATGCTGGAATACTTAAAACAATTTGTGTTGTATTGATGATAGATCTAACTCAAGACAATTGTGGTTATGAGTCTATATTTATTGAACAGAAACTTCTCTAGGAGGGACACTAAAAATCAAGGCACCAAAAGTTTTTGTCTGTGTTCTTTCCAGCTTGTGGCTATTACAAATAAGGCTGCTATGAACATAGTGGAACATGTGTCCTTGTTATATGTTGGAGAATTTTTTGTGTATATGCCCAGGAGTGGTATAGCTGGGTCCTCAGGTAATGCTATGTGCAATTTCTGTAGAACCGCCAGACTGATTTCCACAGTGGTTGTACCAGTTTACAATTCCACCAACAATGGAGGAGTGTTCCTCTTTCTCTACATCTTTGCCAGCATCTGCTATCACCTAAATTTTTTATCTTAGCCATTCTGACTAGTGTGAGGTTGAATCTCTGGGTTGTTTAAATTTGCATTTTCCGGATGACTAAGTATTTTGAACATTTCTTTAGGTGCTTCTCAGCCAAGTTTTCTCACTTGAGAATTCTTTGTTTTGCTCTGGGAGGAGGGAGTAAGTGGGTGCATGGGGTCACATCCTCAGAGAAGCAGGAGTAGGGAGGATAGGATAGGGGGTTTCTGTGTTGGGAGGGAATGGGGAAAGGGGATAACATCTGAAATGTAAATAAAATATTCAATAAAGTATTAATCTAATAAAAAGAAAAAAGTTTTTTTCCCTTGCAATATGGTTAAAAGTAAATATAATAAATATAGAAGCAAAAATTATTCATTCTGATTGTAATACAATGAGAAAAGAGACACATAAAGCCAGGGGAGTAACTAGTATATGTCACCAGAGGAGGCCAGAGGTGAAGGTTGAGCCTTCATTTAAATCAAGGGAGATGAGTCATGAAACCCTGATGATGAAGATGCGATTTAGGCAAAAGATTTGTAACTATTAAATTAAGTCTGGGATGAGGTGGGCATGCTGAGAATCAGAGTGAGCATGGTGACCAAGAAGCATAAGGGAGACAAGGTAGACAATGAGGCCAGGTTACATAAGGACCTGGTCACATAGCTAGTGCCTGAGAACAACATAATGATTTGAGATTTTGTTCAATTTTTAGTAGTAAGCCACTGCAATGTTGATTGCATTTGGGGAAATAACAATGTTGTGAACTCGTTTATTTATTAAATATATCACTAACATCTCTATGAAAAAGACATCATACAGAGGGGGAAAAAATCCAAATAGTATATAACTGTTTTCTACATGTAAAGTAAGGTCTTGGATTCAGATAGGAGCTGGAAGTAAACTGATGGTAAATTTTTGAATTAGTACCAGAGATATTACCTTGTCAAGTGTAAATGAAATATGAGCTAAAAATGTAGAGAATCATTTGTGACTCGGGTGGTGAATGGAAGGTTGGAGTTTACAAATATGAATTATTTATCCCAAAGGTAGACGTGTGCCATCTAAATGAAATCTGGTCTACTTAAGCCTTTAGTCACATTGTTTGATGCAGCCTTCTCTGTGAGCACCTCTAGTATTAGATAAAGTACTAAATCTGCCCTATGAAACACTTGACAGAGATAAAAAGCCCAGCTTGCCTCAATTCATAACATTAATAAAAAAAATTCTTGTGTCTTTGTGAAGACTGAGACCCCTAGCTGAATTTTACATAAAAAAATAGAATGAAATCAATGCAGCTTCAATATTCTATCACAATTTCTCTACATTATCTTGACCAGTTTTTCCCAGATTCCTATAGAAAGATAGCAGGCAGTTAAAGTAGAAATATTTTACTGAGACATTTTTGTGAGCTTGTTATAGTCCATTGATAAGCCATTGATTTCTATACTTCGGTCTTCAACTTCATCTGGTTAGGAAAGAATGAGAAACTTTTCTATATTCTCTTTAATCTCTGCTGAGGTTTATTGTAGAGTCAGCATGGTGGAATAACCTTTTATATGATAATCAATAACAACTGAATAACCAGGTGGAATGGAATTCAGATCAACTATTTCCCGAAGTGATGTACACACAGTAAGAAAACAAAATGCTGTGTCTTGTTGAGGTTCAGTAAAGGTATTTGTGGGATTGTCTGTTTGTCTGAGTTTAACCCCTTGAATTACCATGAAGGTTGCAGGAGAGAACCCATTGGTCAACATTGTTCTCTGATCTGAGCACATACATTGTGCACACATACCTCTATGTCCACTATGTTACACACACACACACACACACACACACACACATACACACACATGCAAACACACATGCACACATCTATAGACAAAAATTTAAAAACTTGGATCACAAAGAATATACAAAATTTAATCAAAATATACCAATTAACAAATTAAAAATGTTTTTAAAATTCGTTTTCAGTCTTCCTCTGGTAAACAGACCAAACCCTGAAGACATAAGTTCAACTTTGAACATGCAAACTTAGGTTAAATTCAGCCTAAGGTTTATATTTGGCCTTTGGAATTGTTTTAAAGATGATTTTCTGAAGCTGTCAAGATTTGAAAATTTAAAGATTTATATCTTTCTCCTAAATTTAAAATTCTGGCAACACTAGAGGTTGGATTTATATTCGGAAGACAGCTGGCTGGAGCTGATTAAATGCCACATCTATAATCTTAGCAATTTGCCTTATTCTCAGACACTCACTCCCTTTCCTGATTATTTAGAGGAAGTGTCAATACCAGGTTCTGCCAGCGAGATGATCCACTATACATGAACACCAATCTGAACAGTATAAGTCAGATTACAGATGTTCCATGTGCAAACATCTCAAACAACTTTAAAATATGTTTAAAATAACATTCACGTTAACGCATGGTTTTGCCTGAAATTTTCAGTTATAAATGTCCTATCTACATAGTATTAACTTCCCTTAGTAGCCTAGAATATCCATTGCATAATTTACTGTTTGGTAAAATATTATAAACTTAACCAATTATAAAATGTTATTTTTCTTCAGTACATTTTAAATAAATCTGGTACCTAATTTATTGATATCAAAATATGAATGTTGTTTTATGTCATATTATCTACTATAATCAGCAACTTTTAAGTGAATAGAATCAAAGTGTACTATATAAATGTATGAAAATGTTACAATAAAACCTACTGTTTTGTACAATCAATATACACTATTTTTTTTGCATTTTGTCATTCATCAAACTAGCTTTAATAAGAGTAATTCTTTATGTAGGAGCCATTGAATTTCTGGAGTGGAAATCAACTCTTTAGACTCAATTATAATGCATCCTTTATTATATTTTCTTATGAAACAGTCTCAAAATAATATATGAAATTTCAAGTTATAGCTGAGATTTCAACTTCATGACTTCCACTAAAGACAATAGAATTGACATTTCCCTAAATAATTCTTAGGAACCTAATACATTGAATTGTTTCTGCTTTAAAAAAGAAACAGTAGTTGTTGTTACAGTGATTATATATGAGAACACAAAGAAAATCTATATTATCTACTGTAGTCATTATAGTGAAGCTAGTCAACAAAATATATGGCTGAAAATGCATAAAATCCTAACTGCACAGCATCAGTACGAGTCTTAAATGACTTGGACTCACCAATTTAGATTCTGACGATCTTGCCTTCTCGCCTCTTTCCCCACACTTATTCAGATTTACATAGGTACATACGGACGTTGTCATGAGACTGCCAAATGTTCACTCCTTACCTGTGAATGTAATGTTCCCCACCTGCACCTGAGTGTTTACTTTGACAGATGATGAAAAGCAATATATGATCCTATTCTCAATTTCAGCAAAATAGGCTTCCAGAAAACTTCCAAAGAATGATTTTTGGTAAATATTATTTCAATTAATTGTCCTTAATTTCATAAATCTCTTTCACAGTTACTACCCCTTTCCTGAACTCATCCTTTCTACATTGAAAGTTATTTAAATTGTTTACTATCCTTATCTTGCTAGATTGCACATTTTTTCATATCTTTCTGTATGGATTATATAATAAAAACCTAAGTGTAGCAAGCACTGACTATGCCATAATTTGAATATTATTTTGTCTTAAAATTTTTTCTCTGAACGGCTTAGTCCAGTACTTTGGAATTCAGCCTTGCTGTGATTTTTCAGGACACAGAATACACTCAGGTTTTCAAGCAGAAAACACTTGGGTAGTTTTCTACTTTGATTCCCACTAAAACCCCTTGTTTCAGTCTGAATTCTCTTGAATACCATCTTCACCACTTGTATTCTTTCATTACTCTAGTCATCATGATTTCCATAGGAGAACATCCCATTAGGTTTGTTCCATTTACAGCTTCCTCTGGCTTTGCAACTTTCATCCTGACAACCAGGTGTGAAAGCCTAAGACCCACACATCAGATAGTCACCACCACAACCCGACTGCTGGGTACAGAAGTTTGCTGTGTCATTTTGTATAAGATTCTGACAAAATAACTGACAAGAAGAGACTTAGGGAAAGTAGGCTTTATTTGACTCATGATCTGAAGGTGTTTGGTCATGTTCTCATTTCAGAGCAAGGGGAAGCAGAGTCCAGACAGGAAGCAGGGTTGTGCTACAAAACCTCAAGGTCTGCTCCAAGTTGACAAAATTCTTGAAGTTATGATTCTAGCTCCTAAAGGATCCACAACTCTCCAAACAAAGCCACTAGCTGGAGACATAAAATTTAATCAGCCAAGCTAATAGAGGACATTTATATTCAGACTATAACTTGTTTAGTTTCATGAAATGGTTGTGATTATATTGGGGGAAAATTTTCAGAGAAAACCACTGTGTGAACTTCTCTTTTAGAAAATATAATTAATCAGAATCTTTATCTAATATTCACTTTAAGAGATTATTGAAAATAATAAGTCAAACAATCAATATGAATATTGTTCATCTAATGATTATTTTATTGGTTATCTTAAAAATAATTTTCATTGAACTATTCTTAAATTTCAGTTATCTCAAAGGAAAAAGAAATATCTATTTTGGACAATATGATTCAAAGCAAAGAAATTCTAATGATACACACACATAATAAATGCTTTGCCCATAAAAAAGGTTCAATGGAAGATTGCCCGAGATTCTTCCTCCTATACCATGAACTTGATCTTCTTTCACTCTACCCTTATTTCTATGCATTTATATTAGTACTTTTTATGTTATGTAACTTTTCAATATCAGAGATGTATTAAAGTATTAAATTTTTTTGCAATAGAGATAGGAAAGAAAGAGAGCACAAGAATGAGAGTGGTCTGGCATTATGTTTTATTTGTATAAGATATCATTATGCCCACTATGAAAATGTGCTTTATAAGAGTAAGAGTGGAAGAAAAAAGACATTTAAGAAGAAATAAACTCTAGGCTCCACAGCTATGTGAATAAGTGGCATGGCTATGTCATAACATACATTGTCTAGGTTTGAAGTGAGAGGAACAGAAATTTTTGGCTTAAAGACGTGATTTCAACTATGAATAGAATAATAGGCAACTAGCCATGTTCCTCTGTGTATCAAAGTTCACACAAGTCACAGATTTCATCTCTGAATTAGGAAAGAAAACTTTCAGAAATTTTTACACTGAGAATAAAAACTGAAATTGGCTTTGTTTTATTTAAAAGGTTATCAGCTCTTAATTTTCTTTGAAGACTTCACAACAGATAAAACACAATTCCATAGATCTGAAACTTTGCCAGCAGTATTTACAGTGAGCTTTTAAGTTAAAAACAAACAAACAAACAAACAAAAAACAAAAAAAGAGAGAGTGAGTTTTCAATATTGGCGATAAAATGCAATCTTTAAAGTAAATTAAAATTTGTGAAAATTATATTTTATTTATTTATTTTGACAAGTTTCCAACACCTGAAGAACTTTTAAGATCATTGATGCACAAAACCCAGAGGAGGCTGGACTCCCAGGAGTTCTAACATACCCAAGAGTGTAGGTGAGTAAGTCTAAACTTCTCACTTCCCCCCAAAAAGGGAGTAATTTGCACAGGACCCTTTCCTTCTGCTCCTGTGCCTGGAGCAGACCTAAGGCTTCAGCTCTTCATCCAACCCCAGCAAACCCAGAGGAGGCTGGAATCCTAGGAGTTCTAACATGCTCAGGAGTGTATGTGAGTAAGTCACAACACCCCCCCCATCTCCTAAACAGGGAATAATTTGGAACCCTCTGGACCCAGGAACTCCCTCAAGGTCAGTGGCACTGGACCTTTCTGGTCTTCCCCTGGAGCAGCCCTAAGGCTTCAGCTCCGTATCCAACCACTCAAAACCTAGAGGAGGCAGGACTCCCAGGAGCTCTAACACATAGCAACATAGGACAATAGAATCAAGAGATCTCAGAAGCTTGGGCACACCAAGATTTCAGGAGCACAGAAGCAGCCTGACTCCCAGGAGCTATCAGGATCACAGGATCACAGAGACAGTTGAACTCTAAGGAGTTCTGACACAGCCAAGATAACAGGATAGACAGCCTCCACTCAGAGATAATGAGTGAAGGTAGCATTAGAAATAACCAGATGGTGAAAGGCAAGTGCAAGAACATAAGCAAAAGAAACCAAGGTTACTTGGCATCATCAGAAACTAGTTCTCCCATCATAGCAAGTGCTGAATATCCCATGACACTAGAAAAGCAAGATTCAGATTTACAATCACTTCTCATGATGATGATATAAGACTTTAAGAAGGACATAAACAAGTCCCTCAAAGAAATACAAGAGAACACATGTAAACAGGTAGAAGCCGTTAAAGAGGAAACACAAAAATCTCTTAAAGAATTACTAGGAAACACAAGCAAACAAGTGAAGGAATTGAACAAAATGATTCAGGACATAAAAATAAAAGTAGAAACAATAAAGAAATCACAAAGGGAGACTACTCAGGAGATAGAAATCCTAGGAAAGAGATCAGAAGTTATGGATGCAAGCATCACAAACAGAATACAACAGATAGAAGAGAGAATCTCAAGTGCAGAAGATACCATAAAAAACATTGACACAACTGTCAAAGAAAATGCAAAATTCAAAAAACTCCTAACCCAAAACATCCAGGAAATCTAGGACACAATGAAATACGAAACCTAAGGATAATAGGTATAGACAAAAGCAAAGATTCCCAACTTAAAGGGCCAGTAAATATCTTCAACAAAATTATAGAAAAAAAACTTTCCTAACCTAAAGAAAGAGATGCCTATGAACATACAAGAAGCCTGCAGAACTCCAAATAGACTAGAACAGAAAAGAAATACCTCCTGCCAGATAATAATCAAAACATAAAATGTACAAAACAAAGAAAGAATATTAAATGCAATAAGGGAAAAATGTCAAGTAACATATAAAGACAGACCTATCAGAATTACACCAGACTTCTCACTAGATACTATAAAAGATAGAAGATGCTGAACAGATGTCATATAGACCCTAAGAGAACACAAATGCCAGCCCAGGCTACTATACCCAGCAAAACTCTCAATTACCATAGATGGAGAAATCAAGATATTCCATGACAAAACCAAATTTACACAATGTCTTTCCACAAATCCAGCCCTACAAAAAATAATAGAGGGAAACAACCAACACAAGGAGGGAAATTATACCTAGAAAAGGCAAGAAAGTAGTTGTCCTCCAACAAACCCAAAAGAAGATAGCCACACAAACATAACTCCACTATTAATAACAAAAATAACAAAAAGCAACAATCACTTCTCTTTAATATCTCTTAACACTAATGGACTCAATTCCCCAATAAAAAGACATAGACTAATGGACTGGACATGTAAACAGGACACAACATTTTGCTGCATACAGGAAACGCACCTCAGTCACAGAGACAGACATTAACTCAGAATAAAAGGCTGGAAAACAATTTTCTAAGCAAATGATCTCAAGAAACAAGCTGGAGTAGCCATTCTAATATCGAATAAAATTGACTTTCAACCAGAAGTTATCAAGAAAGATCAAAATGGTCACTTCATACTCATCAAAGAAAGAATCAAACCAGATGAAATCTTAATTCCGAACGTCTATGCACCAAATACAAGGGAACCCACATTCATAAAAGAAACTTTACTAAAGCTCAAAGCACAAATTGCACCTCACACAATAATAGTGGGGGACTTCAACACCCCACTCTCAGCAATGGACAGATCATAAAACAGAAACTAAACAGAGACATAGTAAAACAAAGAGAAGTTATCAACCAAATGGATTTAGCAGATATTTATAGAACATTTCATCCAAAAATAAAAGAATATAACTTCTTCTCAGAACCTCATGGTACCTTCTCCAAAATTGACCATATACTTGGTCACAAAACAGGTCTCAACAAATACAAGAAAACTGAAATAACCCCATGCATCCTATCAGATCACCACAGTAATGATACAATCAATGGAAAACTCACATACACATGGAAACTGAACAATGCTCTACTCAGTGATGACTTTGTCAGGGAAGAAATAAAGAAATTAAAGACGTTTTAGAATTTAATGAAAATGAGGACACATCATACCAAAACTTGAGGGACACAATGAAAGCAGTGCTAAGAGGAAAACTCATAGCTCTAAGTGTCTACAAAAAGAAACTGGAAAGAGCACATACTAGCAGATTGATAGCACACCTGAAATCTCTAGAATGAAAAGAAGCAAATGCATCCAGGAGGAGTCGATGACAGGAAATAATCAAAGTCATGCCTGAAATCAAACAAGTAGAAAGAAAAAGAACTATCCAAAGAATTAACAAAACTAAGAGCTGGTTCTTTGAGAAAATCAACAAGATAGCTAAATTCTTAGCCAGACTAACCAGAGGACACAGAGACAGTATCCAAATTAATAAAATCAGAACTGAATACGGAGACATAAAAACAGAAACTGAGGAAATTCAAAAAATCATCAGATCTTATTACAGAAGCCTATACTCAACAAAACTGGAAAATCTGGATGAAATGGGCAATTTCCTAGACAAATACCAGATACAGAAGTTAAATCAGGAGCAGATAAACCATCTAAATAGTCCTATAACCACTAAAGAAATAGCAGAAATCATTAATACTCTCCCTACCAAAAAAAAAAAAAAAAAAAAAAAAAAAAAAAGCCCAGGAGCAGGTGGTTTTAGTGCAGAAATCTATCAGACATTCCAAGATCTAATAACAACCCTCTATAAAGTATTATACAAAATAGAAACAGAAGGCACATTACCCAATTCATTTTATGAAGCCATAATTATGCTCATACCCAAACCACACAAAGACCTAACAAAGAAAGAGAAGTTCAGACCAATCTCTTTTATAAATATTGATGCAAAAATACTCAATAAAATTCTTGCAAACCAAATCCAAGAACACATCAAAACAATTATCCACCATGATCAAGTAGGCCTTATCCAAGGAATGCAGGGATGGTTCAATATTCCAAAATCTATCAATGTAATCCACTATATAAACAAACTCAAAGAAAAAAACTCCACATTATCATCTCACTAGATGCTGAGAAAACATTTGACAAAATTCAACACCCCTTCATGGTAAAAGTCTTGGACAGAACAGGAATCCAAGCCCATACCTAAACATAGTAAAAGCAATATACAGCAAACCAGTAGCCAACATCAAACTAAATGGAGAGAAACTTGAAGCAATCTCCAATCTGCTAGAACAAAGAAGTAATCTCAGTCAAGAACCAAAATCTTAGGCTAGAACAAAGAAGTAATTTCAGACAGGAATCTAAATTTTAGGCTAGAACAAGGAAGTATGCTTCAGACATGAAAATGTGAATTTTAGAGTCATTTGGCATTGAAATGTGAATTAAGAACTAAAAATACTTGTCTCGTTAATTTTTGTTGGTGCTTCATGGGAGAAACTGAGCTTCATTAGACCTTTGACCTATTATGACATTTAATAAAATTGGTTCTGGTTCTGGTTTGTTCAGGCTGAAAACCAGAGTATGTGGAGAGATACTACCTGTTTTCTATAGTGACTTGGAGTTGGAAAGAGTGGAGCAGCGCTTCTTTCCAATGTTTATCTTAACCTCCTAAAGTCATCAGAGAACCCAGCTGTAAACCAATGCTGTAGTAGCATCTGTTGGGCTAAGTGTGTGAGGGTGCTCAAGGATGCTCTTATAGGATGAGGCAGTGAATGCACCAGCACTGATCTGGCATATTAAAGGTATTTAACAAACATATTAGCAGCTGTGTGTGTGTGTATGTGTGTGTGTGTGTGTGTGTGTCTGTGTGTGTCTGTGTGTGTCTGTGTGTAAGTCAGGTATATGTAACATGTGTACATGTAGTAGATTTGTGTATGTGTGTTTGTATCACAATAAAAATAATGATATATAAATGAATATCACAAGGTGAAACTTGGCTGAAAATAGATTTCATAATTTTTTTCTGAAATAACTTGAAATGTGTATCTCCAAATTTTCACCTTTATAGAATGGCCTGTGTTTATTCTGTCTTTGTTAAAAGATAGGCAAACAAATTAAACCCACAACTTTCGCAGCCAAAGTTTTTATCTAATAAATAAAAGAATTTTCCTTTCCTTCTTCCCTCTCTCCCTCTCTTCTGTCCTTTCTTCCTTCCTTCCTGCCCATCCTTCCTCCTTTCCTTCATTCTTTCTTGTTCTTTCTTCCTTTTCTGTTTGGTACTGAGTCTCACACATGCTAGACAAGTGCTCGATCACTTCCAGCCCAAGTCATAGCATTAAGTCAATGACGGGGACATGAAATGTCATGTACAGAAGAGTTATTTATCAAGGGATCAAGGTATGATCTTAGGTTTAAAACATGAGGAAAGCCAGGTAAGTGCAGGAAGTAGCATAAGAAATACACACCTAGCTTGTCAACTTTTTGGCTGACCTGTGAGACCTTGTCTGCTAGACCTGGGGTTTGAGGACCTTGGAGAATAGGGCAGACTCCAGTCTAATGCTATAAGCAAATGCACTTCAGTTTCATTGCACTTTGATACATAAAAGTAAGAAAGAAAGCAATGATTCAAGGAGGGTTGTTTGAGTTTAAATTAAAAAAAAAGGGGGGGTCAGGAAAACATGTAAATAAATGCCTGTAAGCACATACAATCTATTAACAGAGCAGGTCTTTCCCAGAACTTTCTCAGACCAATTTAAACACAGCTCCCTGGCACAAAAGCAAGGCAGAAGACCATCTCCAGGGTCAGGGCACACTGACCAGATAAGGTTCTACAGCTATGTTCTGTCATGCAACAAGAATAAACATGTTATATAAATTGAATGTGTTTGTCACAGGAAGGACAAAATTCAGGGAATAAAACAAAGCTGAGGTAAAAGGCCCTCTACCTCTTCTCCTGGAGCCTCTCACAGCTCACCACTCATCATTCTTTTGATCGTATTCTGACACTATCTGAAGGGAAAAGGCAAGAAAAACACTGAGTGTGAGTGAGAGAGGTGAGGGCGAGAACTTCAGTTGCCATGCTAAGAATCTACCCATAGGTAAGAGAACACTGTTGAAAAGCCAGTGTAATTTAGAGAAATACTAGTAAATGAGACCAATTGCACCAATTTTTATTTTTATTCTGGGCAGAAGCATCAGTGTGTGTGTGTGTGTGTGTGTGTATGCATGTATGCTCTTATCTGTTTATGCTTAAACTCCACAAGACATATAGTTGCTGCCTCCTAACTATATAAGGAAGATGCAGGTAATTTGAGAGGTTAAGAGCTACAGGTAAATTTGGGGACAGAAAATAAAATGTCTTTGCAGCCAGTTGATGAACACAAGGGAGCTACTCCTTTTAATCAAGCTAAAGTCATCATTCATGGGATTTGTTCAGAAATGGTATTTCTGTGTTTTGCATGAAACGGGATTCAGAATTGTCAGTTGCAATAGAGTAGGTTGAAGTGTTCAGGAGCCAGTCTTGTGCAATAAAGACGGAAATGGAGAAGGGACAGCAAAAGTATCAAGATTTGGTGATTTAAGATAACTGGAATATTTAAATAAGGAGAAATTCTAAACCTGTTTCTTGTGCCCCCTCCTTCTTGCCATGGCTTCTCCCTAGCTGAAATTGCTCTCACTTCTCAGAAAGGTGGCTATAGCTCCCACTTATGCTGATCTTGGAAAGATGTCTTCACCAAGGGCTGAAAATTCAGCTTCAGAAAACTTGATTTGAAAACAAAATCTAAGAATGGTTTGGAATTTCCCATCTCAGGCTCAGCCACCATGAAGACACTCGAAGTGAATGACAGGTTGGAAACCAAATATAAATGGATTGAGTACAGCCTGTCATTTACCCAGAAATGAAACATAGACAACACCCTAAAGACTGAGATCACCATGGAAGATGAGCTCAGAATCAACTGACCTTTGATTAATTCTTCTTGTCTAATATTGATGGGAGAATGTGAAAATAAAGGCAGAGTTTAAGAGAAAACCTATCAACCTGGGCTACTATTGTGGTAAATTTCCAATCCAATTATGACCGGTCAATGAAAACACAACTCAATAATTATGAATATAAGCTGCACACCTAGATTGGGCAGATTCACCACTACACTACTCTAGTCCCCAGCTAAGACACCCTTATAACTTGTGGGTTTTCCAAGCCATACTCTTGTCCACTTCCTTCTCCGTCATCCTCCTCCATCATCTTCCTCCCTAGTCATCTCTCTCTCTCCCACAAAACTTTATTTCTCCACCTCCCCTTCTACTGGCCAATCACTGGCTCTAGCCTTTATTTTACAAATTAAGGTTGGCAGTTAGCTACCAGTCATCATGTTCTCTGTCTATGTTCCTACATTAAGAGTGGCACCGGCTGGCCAGGAGTGCCAGCCTTGAACCCACTAGATGATGGCATGGATGCTGCTTCCACTGGAAAGCTCTGTGGAGTCTATGGCTCTATGCATGAGCCCTGGGCCAACTCCACCACCCTCATAGTGCTAGGCTCAACCCCAGACAATAACCACCATCCTCGAAGTAGCCATCAGAAAAAACTCTTAATGCTTAAAGATTAGTCAAATAGATTTATATATCAGAAAATACTCAATACTTAAGATGCCCACACAATTATAATTGTTAAGCCAATTAACTAATCTAAATATGAATAACTACCTGAGACTGCTAGAGACAGGAACATCTGTCACCATCTTTCCTCTCCTTCCCTTTCTCTTCTTCCCCACACCTAGCTACACTTACCTCTTCTCTATTCAATGACAGAGCTCTTACTCACTGAAGCATGGTCAAACTCCCAATGACCAACCTTTTAAACAAAACTGAGTCATTCTCTTTCTTCTCTCCCAGGCCAGAAGCCATCAACTGTAAAGCGCTACAATTCAACATCTTCTTCTTTTTTTTTTTTTTTCGAGACAGGGTTTCTCTGTATAGCCCTGGCTGTCCTGGAACTCACTTTGTAGACCAGGCTGGCCTCGAACTCAGAAATCCACCTGCCTCTGCCTCCCAAGTGCTGGGATTAAAGACGTGTACCACCACCGCCCGGCTACAATTTAACATCTTAATCACTGTTTTTAAGGACTCCCTTCAATAGCTTACTGTTTGAACTGTTTTCTTTTTGGGCACAGGGAGTGAGGATGTCACAGAAGCCTTAAATGTATCTCATTCTCAGTTATGAATCTGCAGTCATAGATATCACTGCAAAAGAAGCTTCTTTGCCCATAGCAACCCAATTTCCGACAGCAATGCAGATCACAGACATCACCATGGTCTCCAGAGGCTGCCTGAATCTTGGACATCAAAGTACTTTTGTGTGTGTGTGGCAGCACAGATTTGGTCTGTTGTTATTTACATTACATAACATTAATATAATTAATGTTATGCTCCTTAATTTAAAACCATTGACTGAATAAAGATGCTAACAACCTATACCTGGGCAGAAGAGAGGTAGATAAGGTTCCAATTCCCAGGCTTAGGGTCTGAGGCAGGAACATGATGAGAACAAGAAGAACGTAGAGAGAAAAGATGCCGTGTAGTAGGTGAGCCATGAAAACATGATCATGAGGGCACACTGATTGGAGTTAAGAGTGGCCCAGAATGAACGTGGCACATTATAACTCAGGGTTATTGACAGTGAAGTACATACTAATAGCATTCAAGGTACATATCTTCCCAGTTCTAGTGCTTTAAAGGCTTATTATAAATAAAATTTGTGTGTCTTTTATCTGGGAACTTAATGATTAAAGGTGGGATAGAAATCCCTGATTGAGATGAAATATTTATTAGAAAAATTAACACAGACTCTGGAGGGCAGCATGGAGCACTGACCGCAGCATGGCCCCTGCCTGCCTCAAGGATCATGGACATTAACATGGCTCCAGGAACAGTATGGACTCCAACATGGCTTCTAGCAGAAGCACAGATCACTGAAGCTAATATTTTTTTATGTACCTCTTTATGAAGAACATTTCTTTCCACTTTAGATTTCACAATTTAGGTGGGTGACACTAAAATTCTAAGCTGAAGCTAACCATCATGTACACAATAGAATGCCTTCTTTCTCAAGAGCGTTCTGAACTGTGGATCTCTGGATAAGCTCTTCTTTCTCACTCATCTTGGCAAAATTCCAATTTAGTGTGTGTCCCTTTGATGTCAGTGCACCTCAGCTTCTAGTTTTCATCCCTCAGACTTCTGCACAGAAGCCTTAGAAGTTTCCAAGACCTGAACTATTCCCTATGCTGGTGAATCTCATCATGTCTCTAAATTCCCTCATAGTAGGAACAGAACGGATACTTCATAAGCTAAAAATCAAGCTCACCTTTCCTTGCAAATCTCATCCTTTCATCTGTCTCGGTGTTAGGAAATATCATCAAATATCCAGATACCTAATCTTCACTTGACTCACTTTTAGCCTTTTCAAAATCAGTTCTTAAAACTCATCAAATCTACAAGATGGACAAATAAAGACTGATGTTTTCACAGTCCTCTGTAACTATTAATCAAAAGTTAATGTATACTAGTCAGTATTCCAACAGTATAACAAACTACATGGCATAACAAAGAAAAGGTTGATATCTTAGTTAGGGTCTTACTGCTGTGAGCAGACACCATGACCAAGGCAACTCATATAAAGGACAATATTTAATTGGAGCTGGCTTACAGGTTGAGACGTTCAGTCCATTATCATCTAGGTGGAAGCATGGCAGAATCCAAGCAGACATTGGGCTGGAGAAGATGAGAGTTTCACCTCTTGTTCCGAAGGCAGCTAGGAGAGAGTCTTAAAGCCCATGCTCACTGTGACACAACTACTCCAACAAGGTCACTCCTACTCCAACAAGGTTACACCTTTTAATAGTACCACTCTGTGGGGCAAGCATATCCAAACCATCATAGTTAGTTTGAGCTCACAGTTTTGAAGTTTCCAATCCATAGCTGATTAGCTCCATTGCTTTATGTTTACCATGAAGCAATAAAGCATGGCTCACACCAGAACGGAACTAATCATTGAATTACCAGAAAACAAAGAAAGGAAGTAGAGAGCTATGGTTTTCTTTAAGAACAGATTCTTATTGACTTTAAAGCTTCACACTAGACCTCAGCTCTTAAGGTCCACCACCTCAAAATAGAACCTCACTGAGAATCAGGCACTTCACATATGGGTCTTTGTAATACACGCAACATTCAAACAATAGCACTACTATTTCATCCTTTTACCCTTAGATGTTTGGTGAGAAGTGCCTGCTTATTTCCCTGGTCACTCTTAGGCTATTGACTCTCACTAAGTTTCTGATCACACTCATCAGCAGGCTAATGACTTTAGCTACCTGTTTCTTACTCAAATCACTCCTGTTTTTCCTTTCCTCTACTTATCCTCCTCATTGAAGTGATAATAGTTATAAACAATAGCTTGAACGATGTCATTTTCTTGCTTTCAACACAAAATTGTCTTCCTGTTGCACAATCTCCTCAGCAAGAGATACAATAAGCCATACACTATATCTGTTAGACTGTCAATTATTGAAAAGTTAAGTAATAATGAGTGTTACCAAAGATGTTATTAAAAGGCCATATACACCCCCGAGAGAATGTAAATTGGTACTTCAATTTTGGAAAGCCAAATACCTTTCCAGAAAATATATAGTTACTAATTTAGTAGTCCCATTTTTGGATACAAAACCAAAAGGAATTAAAATTAGTATATTAAAGAACATCTATATGCCTGTGTATATTTAAGCACCATTGATAATAGCCAAGTTGTGGAAACAATGTAAATTTCTATCAACAGATTAATAAATATGAGATACGTATGTATGTATGTATGTGTGTATGTATGTATGTATGTATGTATGTATATATGGACTCTGAAAGTCATGATAATATGGGTGGCTTTGAGTAACATGTCAACTGGAGTACATTCTGTTAAGGAAAATAGGCCAAACACTGAGAAACAAATATTTTATGATATTCTTATATTCAGAAGCTAACAGAATAACTTCATATAAATGTAAAACAGATGCCAGGCAGCAGGAGAGCAGGCAAGGAGATGTTTGTCAAAGGGTACAGGTATCACTTAGACCAGAAGAATGCATATTAGTGATCTACTGTACTACACAGTGAGCAATGTTCTATGCCCAGAGTCACATGATACATTAACAATTTATACACAGGACATCAGACCTTTCATGGCATGTTTCTGTAGCAAACTGCAAGCTGTCTGAGAAAATAGTAGCTCAGTAAGTGTAAACATTTTACTTACTTTAGTCTTGAGTTCTCTGGACCTATATTATCTGGAATATTAATCTCATAGCCTCTTTGTCATTGCTGTTATTGTTAAAACATGGTATGATAAAATAAAACAGAATTTATTGCTAGCTTCTCTGACACATAAAACTTTCTAATGGTGTGAAAAATACAGCCATTTGTGTTTTTCATCTTAAATCAAAGCTATCAAATTTATATTATAGTTAGGGAATTTTCTCAAATCTGGCAATCCCAGACTTAGTTTTTAGTGTACTGCTTTGTCTTTCTTTCTAACTCATGGTAAATTTTGAAGGAATCTAAATGAGGCTCCATCAGGAACAAATAGCCAGATGTTAGTCTATTCTCAAAGCTCTTTGATCATTGATGTGTGGGCTTGCCGTTTGGACAATTAATACATTTCCTTTCTGCATTGAGGTAAATGTATACTCCTTATGAGTTTACAGTATAGGTATCTTTCTATCTAGTTACTCAAACATTTCTGCAGAAGGTCTACCAACTATCCAGAAAAGCTGTATTTCTATCCCTGTGAGGACTGGGTCAGCTCCCTTCAAGGGCATTGGATGGGAAAATATTGTAGCTAGAATTATAGAACTAAATATTTGAAATCCCATAGTTGTATTACTAATCTTCCTTCTTCTTCTCCTTCTCTTCCCCCTCATCTTCTCCCCCTTCTTTGCCAAAACTATGTCTTACAATTCAAATTTTCACAGAGCTGTAAGTTCATTGAAAGAAATAATTGGACAGATGTTCACACAGATAACTAAGAAAATTTTAATTTCAGAAGAGCAATCACACACAATCTAAGTAGATCTATAATGTGTTAAAATCCAGGTTTTCTATAATCACTTATTTTTTTTACATAAAGCTAAAATTATTAAAGTCAGAAAGTAGGAAAGACAGATACAAATAAAATAGCTACACAAAATCTTCTCTGCTAAGCATTATAGTGGTAAATACTGTGATTCTAAGAATAGAAGAACTCAGACAGTTCAGTAAGCATCCAAAGACAAATGGTTTTTTATTAGCAGTAATTCAGGCATAGGAAACAGTCAGAAGCAACCATCATTCATTCAAGAAACCATTAGTACTGGGGTATAGTGAGGTGTGGAGAAACAGTAGACAATAGGAAAGTGGAGGTTGTGAAGAGTCATGTCACCCACAATCATTATAGCTATTTTTAAGTAGGTCTGAGTCCTTCTCCTAATCACAATGGGAAACTTAGACTAGTATAACAGTAAATCTGTATGAATGAACACTGACAAACAAATTGGAATGTGTATGATTGATACCAAAAAATATATAGAGTAATTTTATTTAAGAATTTTTTATTCTTGAATTCTTTTATTCATTTCTCTCATATTTGAATCCATACTTTCCCCAGGGAGCTAAAGCATATGACCAAAAATAAGTTCTTTATAAAAACATTATGGAAGAAATATGTGAGCAAATATCAAATCCTAACTCATGTAAGAATCACAGGTATTCAATCTAAGAGTGTCAGCAAAATGCACAGAGCTGCTACTTTCCTAAAGTCACAAGTCAAAAGAGAAATATGTATTTGTGAACTCTTCATGACAGGTATTCATGGCCAAAGGGCAAGAATTCTAAAAATATAGATAAAGAATTCAGACTTAAATAAATGGATGTCTTTCAAAACATTTCGGTTGCCTATACTGCCTTCTGATTTCAACACTTCAACCACTTGGTTAAAAGTTATAAGTCATTGTGTGATTCACTTGTAAATGAACATTGAGAAATAACACCATGAGGCACCTTCAGTTTAAAAACTGGCATAAATACTTCTCTGATCTCAGCTGCCTGCCCTTCCCTGGAACAGACATCAGAATCGTGTTTCCCCGATTGCTTCATGACACAGCAAGCCGACTCCATTTGATGGTTATAAGCAAGCCTTATCTAGAGCAGCAAGATTGTATGCATGGAGGACTATAGTCATAGCTTCAGCTGTTCATAATTGTGATGTCTTGATAGAATTGTATCCCAGAATCATGGCTTGTAAACCTTTGCTTTAATTCTTCTAAGTTACAAACTTGTACATCAAAAAAAAAATATGAACAAAACTTTGCTTAGGGTCTCTAATTGGAGAGATATAACTGCACATATTTAAAACAGAACCACTTTCTAAAATCTTCTTTGTCCTCAGTATTCTTTCTTGGTGACTGCTATTACTATTAACTTAGTTTCTTAGGGTGATGGTCATAGCAGCTGTTTTGTTTCCTTTTGTTCACAAATTATGTTCAAAGCGTCAATATAACTTGTTGGTTCTCTTTCAGATGCTCCTGTGCCAACCTCCTTGTATGTTCCTTCTCCTAAACCAAAAATGGCTGCAACGGCAGCATTGCTGGCTGTCTATCTTTAATTCTTGTTCTGTTGATTAATACGCAATCTCCGTGAATGTGCTTGATGTTCAATGCTTGTCCTGCTCAAGATACAGTTCAAGTAACCTTACCATGATCCATGAAACACTAAGTGATCCCTTCCCTTAAGTCTTTGCATCTATTTCCATGTCACTGACAAACTCCTCTTTTTGGTATTGGATGTTGGGATATTAGAACTCTTCCTCAAGTCAGGAGACAAGAAAATTCCCATTCCATGCATGGGCACTTTCATCTATTTTTCCATATCAAAAAAGTCACTAAGGCTTTTGCATACCAATTAAGTATTTGTTCAAATGCACATGCTACAATGATTTTTCCAGTAATGGCCTTGATTAAAATATGTTACAACCATTAACATATATGTAAATATATATGTAAAATAATATATATAATTTTATTTCAGGAAATTTATTTTCATATTCTTTGTATTGTAAGCATCACAGAGTCAGAAACTTTGCCTTGCTCATCACTAGAATTCCCAGGACTGAAGTAGTCCTGCCTCATCGTAGTTATAATAAGAGCTGAATGAATGAGAAAGTGAATGAATGAATGAATGAATGAATGAATGAATGAAAATTATGGAAATTCTCCCATTGATTTCCATTCTCTTCTTCAGAACATATTTTCTCATTTGCAGCAAACCTGACGTGGTTAACTGTGATGGGCTTCCTCCCTCCCCAAAGGTTACAACAGATCTAACCTATTTAAAATAAAAATAAAATAAACAATTAGATGTAATGGCATCAGGGTTAACTGCATCTTCCTGTCAAGGGCGCTGGAGATTGGATATGTTGCTACAGGGCATGACCCCGTATACAGTAACAGCTGCAGATTCAAAGCTTTAGCTCTGCAGTGTTTGACAGTTTCTATGGGAACATAATTCTGCATTCTGTTTAAAAGCTTAAAATATGTGGTGGCAAGACAGTGCTGCTGTAACAAACCACGTGTGTATGATTCAAAAGATGAAAGCCCATAAAAATTAATGATCAGAGAAGAATGTGGGCTAGTAAATCAACAGCCACATTATTAAAAACAGAGGCAATGTAATTGGCCACATACTGTCACAGTATAACGAGGCACGAGGCACTGAGGTCTTTAAGCCAGTTATGTATGTACACTCACACAGGGCAACACACAGAGGAAGTACAATGTGCCCACAGCCTCACAGAAAGGAACTCTATCTTCTAGTAACACTTTTCATGGCATCTAATTAGCAATTATGAAAATGACTTAACAGTGAAAACAAGTAACTAAAGGAAAACCATCCTAATGAATTAGCACTGTCAGATTCACATGTAAGTAAAGAAGGCTCTGGGAAGAATTCACTCCAGCATTAAAGACCAGGTAACAATTGAAATGCAACACCCTAGGGCTCTAGATCTTCCCTTAATTGTCTCAGGTTCTTGAGGCTGAAAACCAAAAGCTTATTCTTTTAACAGGCCACTAAAGAATTTGAAAAAGAAAATAATCTGTACCTCTAGAAATGCCTTGTAAGTTTTCTGAAGAAAGCACCAAGCTTTGAGATCTAAGTATGATCTTGTAGCATCCACCATGGAAGGAGTGTGTGTTTTCTTAGGTTTCTGTAATTTTCTTAACTTTGAGTTCCGCTCACAAACAATTCAGAGCACCACCAAAAGGTTATTGTAAATCTTCTACCAATCTCATTTACTGTCCTATGAAAGTCTTGCCACTTTATCTAAAGTTTATCAATATATCAGAAATAAGATAGAGTTGAGTTGAAATATTTTCAGTTTTTTCTCCTAAAATTTGACTTTGCATAGGTGGATTTTCTATTTCATTTGGGTGAAATGGTGTTAATTTGCATGGCTGCTGTTCATCAAATACTTACAGTAGACACTGAACAACCTTTCCTGAAATCCAGGTTCACTCCTTTGTTGATGCTACCTTCTTTATTTTAAGAAGCCGGGTAGATAAATGGTGATTTACAGGTAGTTCAGTTCCTTAGGAATACCAGATGAAGCTTACTTCTAAAATATTTATTCCTATAATTTGTTTATTGTGAATATGTGTGTAAATATGTGCACGCATGTGCAGGGGCCCCTGGAAGTCAGAGGTGTTGGATCCCCCAAAGCTCATATTGTAGATGCCTGTGACCCTGATAATTGAACTTTTGTTCTCTACAATAACTGTACATGTTCTTAACAACTGAGTTATTGCTCACACCTCTACATTTTCGCTTGTTTGTTGTTTTTGAGACAAGGTCTTACTAAGAAATCGTGACTGGCCTGGAACTCTCTGTGTGGAACAAGTCAGACTGACTAGATCAACTAGCCTCTGCCTCCAGAGTGCTGAGATTAAAGGTGTGCTCCAGTAGAGTCCCTTGGTTTGTTACCCATACTATCTCAAATACTCAATGTGGGGACACCATTGACAATGAAGGTTTGGGATCAAATTTGGAAAATGCTACCTTGTTACAGAATGGAGAAAAAAAATCTTAAAGGGATCAATATTAGCAGGTCTTATGATTTCATTGTTCTTTTTATTAGGATTACTACAGTAATCTTCTAAATTCCTATCCTTTTGTGAGTCTTGCACCATGTCTGTTCCCAGGCAGTGTCTGTTCCCAGGCAGTGATACCTTTGTATAGTTTACATTAAATTATATCTCTTCTGTAACCTCTCCTTTGTTGCTTGATTTCACTATATGTAAAAGTTAAATTTTTACAGCTACCTCCAAAAAAATTCTTAAATTATTTTCCACAATTATAGCTACTATCTTTTCTATTCTTACCCTCTTCCTGGTAGCCCTCTGGGTTCAGTGTTTTCCGCTTTTTTTTAACTTATTCTGATTCAGATACATCTACCTCCTAGCTATTTATCAAAACTGCCAAACACCCTTCCTACTTAGATGTTTGTTTTGCATTATTGTGGGATGTTAGTATTTCTATTTTAGAAATAGGCACATAGCTGCCTCTCATTGTTCCTTCAAAGATTTGATCTTTTCTTGTCTGTATAGCTTCCAGCCATTTTTCTCCTTAAATCAATGTACCTGTGACACACAACTTCCCATGTGGTCCCCATGATCTCTGTTCTTCCTATTTATAGTCATACATAATATTTTCCTCCAAGTGTGCGAGTACTGTGAAGCAATTTAACAGAAAAAAATTTAGGACTCTTTTCTTATAGTATATCAGAGGGGACTATTCAGCCATCCATTTCAGTTCTGAAAATTTCCTATTGTTGACTTTGAAAAAACTAGATGCCATAAGTGATGCAATATATAACAAAAGTAGCTCTGCTGACAACTAGAGGACACTGGAGAAAGATTTTTCCCAACGTAAGATCCAGATGAGATTGCAGCCTTGGTGAACACAGAAATTGCAACCTAAGTGACTTGAACTGTAGAGTTCATGAGCCAACAACATTGTGTATTTGATACTTACAAATTTTTTAAATCTTAAAGTTTGTGATCATTCATTATACAGTGTACAAAAGCAATAAGGCGTCTCTAAGACTCTAAGATTAATTGCAAACTCATTCTCTTTCATATATACTTTATATGCTTCATAACCTTTTTTAATTAGTTATTTTATTTATTCACATTTCAAATGTTGTCCCCTTTCCTAGTGTCCCCTCTGCAAACCACCTATCCCATGCCCGCTCCTGTTTGCCATTAATAGGATGCTCCCACACAGACCCACCACTCTCACCTACCGCTCTAGCATCCCCCTTCCATGGTGCATCAAGCCTAGGGCCAAGTGCCTCCATTTCCATTGATGCCAGATAAGGCAATCATCTGCTACATATGTAGCTGGAGCCATAGACCCATTCGTGTATACATGTTGCTTGGTGGTTTAGGTCTTGGGAGCTCTTGGGGATGGGGAGATCCAGTTAGTTGGGTATTGTTGTTCATTCCTATGGGGTTGCAATGCCCTTCAGCTCCTTCAGTCCTTCCTCTAATTCTTCCACTGGGGTCCCCAGGATCAGTCTAATGGTTGGCTGTGAGTATGCATCTGTATTGGTCAGCAGCTGGCAAAGCCTCTCAGAGGACAGCTATACAAGGCTTCTGTCAGCAAGCATGTCTTGGCATCAAGAATACTGTCTGAGTTTGATGTCTGCAGAGATAGGATGGATCCTAAGGTGGGGTGGTCACTGGATGGCCTTTCCTTCAGTCTCTGCTCTGTTTTTTTTTTTTCCTGTTTTCTTTAGACAGAAACAATTCTGGGTTAAACATTTTGAGAAGGGTGGGTGACCCCTTCCCTCAACTAAGAGCCATGCCTATTTACTAGAGGTGGTCTGTACAGATTCTATCTCCCTTCTGTTGGGATTTATGACTAATGTCATCCCTGTAGGGTCCTGGAAACCTCTCGCTTCCCAGGCATCTAGAACTTTCTAATGGTTCCCCTACGTATTTCTGCTACATATTTCTATTCATTTTCCTGACCTTCTATATTTCCTTCCTGTCTCTTCTCATACCTGATACTGCCTCCCTCCTTTTACCTCCTCCTACTGTCTCCTTCCCTGTTCCCTCCCTCTCTCTATCTCCTCTGATGATTTTGTTACCTCTTTAAAGTAGAATTGAAGCATCCACACTTTGGTCACCCTTCTTCTTAAGCTTTATATGGGCTATGAGTTGCATAGTGGGCATTCTGAGCTTTTGGGCTAATATTCACTTATCCATGAGTACGTACCATGTGTGTCCTTTTGGGACTGGGTTACCTCATTCAGGATGATATTTGTTAGTTCCATCCATTTGCCCGAAAATTTTATGAAGTCATTGTTTTTAATAGCTAAGTTGTACTTCACTGTATAAATGTACCACATTTTCTGTATCCATTTTTTTCCTCTGAGGGACATCAGGGTAGTTTCTAGCTTCTGGCTATTATAAATAAGACTGCTTTGAACATAGTGGAACATGTGTCCTTGTTATATGTTGAAGCATCTTTTAGACATATACCAGTAGTACTATAGCTAGATCTTCAGGTAGAACTATTTCCAAGTTTAGGGGCAATGGCCAGATTTTTTTCCAAAGTGGTTTTATCAGCAATCCCACCAGCATCTTCTCTCACCTGAGTTTTTGATCTTAGCCATTTTGTCTGGTGTGAGGTGGAAAGTCAGTGTCGTTTTGATTTGCATTTCCCTGACAACTAAGGATGTTGAACATTTCTTTAGGTGCTTCTTGACCTTCAATATTTCATAGTTGAGAATTTTTTCTTTAACTCAGTGCTTCATTTTTAAATAATGTTACTTGGTTCTCTCATGTCTAACATCTTAAGTTCTTTGTATATTTTGATTTGCATTTCCCTGATGACTAAGGATGTTGAACATTTCTTTAGGTGCTTCTTGGCCATTTGATATTCCATAGTTGAGAATTCTTTCTTTAACTCTGCACTCCATTTTTAAATAATGTTATTTGGTTTTCTTAAGTCTAACTTCTTAAGTTCTTTGTATATTTTGGATATTATCCCTCTATCTGATATAGGGTTCATAAATATCTTTTCCCAATCTGTACATTGCTATTTTGTCTGTGTCTTTTGCTTACAGAAGCTTTTCAGTTTTATGAGTTAACATTTGTCAATTTTTGATCTTACAGCCTGAGCCATTGGTGCTCTGTTTAGGAAAAGTTCCCCTGTACAGATGTGTTGGAGGTTCTTTCCCACATTCTCTTCTATTAGATTCAGTGTATCTGGTTTTATGTAGAGGGTCTTGATCCACTTTGACTTGAGGTTTGTAGATGCAGATAAGAATAGATAAAATTGCAGTTTTCTACATGATGACTGCTAGCCTGTTGAATCAACACCATTTGTTGAAAATACTGTCTTTTTACCACTGGGTAGCTTTGGCTTCTTTGTCAAAGATCACGTGGTCATAGGTGTATAGATTTTATTCTGGGTTTTCAATTCTATTCCATTGATCTACCTGTCTGTCTCTGTCCCAACAGCATGTGGGATTTATCACTGTTGCTCTGTAGTAGAGCTTGAAGTCTGGGATGGTGATGCCCCCAGAAGTTCTCTTATTGTTGAGAATTGTTTTCACTATCCTGGGTTTTTTGTTACTCCAGATGAATTTGAGAATTACTCTTTCTATATCTGTGAAGAATTGATGTGAAATTTTGATGTGGGATTGTATTGAATCTGTAGATTGTTTTTGGTAAGATGGCCATTTTTACTACATTAATCCTGCCGATTGATGAGCATAGATCTTTCCATCTTCTGAGGTCTTCTTCAAATTTTTTCTTCAGAGACTTGAAGTTCTTGTCATGCAAATCTTTTACTTGCTTAGTTAGAATCACACCAAGATATTTTATATTATTTGTGACTTGTTAAGTATATTGCTTCCCCAATTTATTTCCCAGTCCATTTATCCTTTGCATAGAGGAAGGCTTCTGATTTATTTGACTTAATTTTATATCCAGCCACTTTGCTGATGTTGTTTTTCAGCTGTAGGAGTTCAAATCATTTGCATATAATGTGCAGGTAGCTTGCCTTTTACCTTTCCAATTTGCATCACATGGACCTCCTTTTGTTGTCTAATATTTCTGTCTTGAACTTTGAGTACTAGATTGAAAAGATAAGGCTAGCATAATTAAGCTATATATATCATTCTTGAAGCCTGACCAAATTGGAATTACTGACCCTAGGCCATGGATAATTTTATCAGCAATATCTTCAGAATGAAAGTTCAGTGGAGCAGCATTCTTAAAATTCATAAGCTCACTATGCAAAGTTAACACATACAGAGAAGTGTTAAAATTATGCCAAATACAATGCAAGCATCTTTAAACTTTTTCCTAATTATAATGACTACCACTGTAAATTTTAAAACTAACACTAATCCATGGTGTTCGGCATGACACTCGAGATGGCTCCTTACCCTTAAACTCTGAACCTGCTTCCAATAATATGATTAAAATAAAAAGCATCAATCTGTTGTTCCAAATGCCTATCTAAATCCTCTTGTATATTCAACACATTAGTAACATTTTTTTTACTAAATTATTAACAAAAGTAGCTGTTTTAAAGTCTGGTGTCAAAGCAATTGCAGAAGCAGTGGTGCTTCAAGAATAGCATATATAGCTTGATCATGCTAGCCCTTTTTGTCCTGGGAATACTTTTATTCCTGTCTATCATGTTAAAGCTTGTCTTTACCAACATCAACATGTTGGCAGCCAAAGTACATGGCTGGAACCTGAAAATGGAACCCCAGACAGAGTTAGTCTGGCAAGCCAAGAACGGATAAGATTCTGCACAGAGCCTAACCAACCTAAGACAGAAGTGCATTGCTTTTGATAATGTATATTCCATGAAGGGTAAGGAAGGCATTCTTGGCAGAATGATCTAAGACATGCTCAGTCTTGTTTATGAAATAAAACAGGGGGAGAGGCAAAGAGCTTTTGGGGCTGCTTGGCAAGAATCTGACATGGGCCAAGGACAAGCAAATGGGCTGCTTGGCAGGAATATGACATTGGCCAAAGACAAAGAAGTGGGCTTCAAGCAGGAATCTGACATTAGGCTAGAATAAAGAAGTAATTTCAGGCAGGAATCTAAATTTTAGGCTAGAACAAGGAAGTAGCTTCAGACATTAAAATGACTTTGGGCTAGGTCAGGGAAGTAGGCTCAGATATTTTGGTCATTCTGATAAGCCCTTAGAAACAGTGATCATGGGATTGTTCACAGAACTTTGTTTATTGCCTTTCTTCTTCTTTGACTATTTGTGTTTATTGTTTTGTTTGTTCCTTGACTATTTACATCTACTGTATTGCTAGTTCCTCAACCTAGAACTGATCTTAACATTTGCATGTAATTAAAATGGTATAAAAGCAAAACAGAGCAGGGGGAGGGATAAGGGGTTTCTAGGGAGGAGAAATGGTGAAAAGGAATGACATCTGAACTGTAAATAAATAAATATCCAATACAAAAGAAAAGGAGAGAGAGGGGGAGAGTGGGAAGCCTTGCCTTGTCCTTGATTTTAGTGTGTTTGCTTTAGGTTTCTCTCCATTTAATTTAATATTGGCAGTTGGTTTGCAAAATATTGTTTTTATTATGTTTAAGTATGGGCCTTGAATTCCGAATCTCTCCAATACTTTTAACATGAAGGGGTGTTGTATTTTGTCTAATGCTTTTTCACCATCTATGGAGATGATCATATGGTATTTTTCTTTGTTTTTGTTTTGTTTTGTTTTGTTTTATATAGTGACTTATGCTAATGGAATTTCATATATTGAACCATCCCTGCATCCCTGGGATGAAGCCTACTTGATATCATTGTGAATGATGATTTTGATTTGTTCTTGGATTTGGTTTGACAGAATTAAATTGAGTAATTTTGTATCAATATTTATAAGAGAAATTGGTCTGAAGTTCTCCTTTGTTGGGGCTTTGTGTGGTTTTGGTATTAGTGTAACTGAGGCTTCAGAGAATGAATTAGGTAGCGTTCCTTCTTTTTCTATTTTGTATAATAGTTTAAGAAGTATTGGTATTATGTCTTCTTTGATGATCTGATAGAATTCTACACTAAAATCATCTGTCTCTGAGCTCTTTATTTGTTGGGAGAATTTTAATGACAGCTTGATTTCCTTAGGGGTTATGAGACTGGATGGTTTATCTGATCCTGATTTAACTTTGGTACCTGATATATGTCTAGAAAAATTATCTGTTTCATCTGGATTTTCTAGTTTTGTTGAATATAGGCTTTTATAGTAAGATCTGATGATTTTTTTTTTAATTCCTCAGTTTCTGTTTTTAAGTCTCCCTTTTCATTTCTGATTTTGTTAACATGGATACTATCTCTGTCCTCTCCAGTTGGTTTGGCTAAGAGTTTATCTATCTTTTCAATTTTTTTCAAAGAATCAGGTTATAGTTTTGTTGATTCTTTGTTTTGTTCTCTTTGTTTCTTCTTGGTTAATTTTAGCCCCGAGTTTGATTATTTCCTACTGTCTACTCCTCTTGGGTGTATTTTCTTCTTTTTGTTTTAGAGCTGTCAAACGTGTTGCTAAGCAGCTAGTATATGTCTCTCCAATTTCCTTATGAAGGCATTCAGAGCTATAAGTTTTCCTCTTATCTCTGCTTTCACTGTGTCCTGTAAATGGGGGTGTGTTTTGTCTTCTTTTTGTTTAATTCTAAAATGTCTTTAATTTCTTTCTTTATTTCTTCCTTGACCAAGTTATTACTGTGTAAAGAATTGTTCAGCTTCTATGAATATGTGGGCTTTCTGTTTTTGTTGTTATTGAAGACCAGCCTTAGGCCATGGTGATCTGATAGAATGTGTGAGATTAAGTCAATCTTCTTGTATCTGTTGAGGCTTGTTTTTTACTGATTATATGCTCAGTTTTGGAGAAGGTATCATGAGGAGCTGAAAAGAAGGTATATATATTTTTTTGTTTTAGGGTAAAGTGTTTTGTAGATATTTGCTAACTCCATTTGGTTCATAATTTCTGTTAGTTTCAGTGTCTAGATTTAGTTTCTGTTTCCATGATCTGTTCATTGATGAGAGTAGGATGTTGAAGTCTCCCTTTATTATTATGTGAGGTTCAATGTGTTCTTTGAGCTTTAGTAAAGTTTCTTTTATGGATGTGGGTGTCCTTTCCATTTGGGGCATATATGTTCTGAATTGAGACTTTTACTGGATATTTGGATGGCAACTCCCACTTGTTTCTTGAGACCATTTGCTTGGTAGACTCTTTCTCAGCCTTTTACTCTGAGATAGTATCTGTCTTTGTTATTGAGGTGCGTTTCTTGTATGCAGCAAAATGCTGGATCCTGCTTGTGTATCCAATCTGTTAGCTTATGTCTTTTTATTGAGGCCTTGAGTCTTTTGATATTGAGAGACATTAGACAGAGGATTGTTAGTTTCTGTTATGTTTGTTATTGTAGGTAGTACTATGTGTTTGTGATCCTCTCCTTTTGATTTTATTCTGAAATGATTAATTTCTTGTTTTTCTCTTTGGTATAGATACTCTCCTTGTGTTGGAGTTTTTCTCCTAGAATCTTCTGTAGGGCTGGATTGGTAGATATTGTTTACATTTAGTTTTGTCCTTGAATATTTTGGTTTCACATATATGATGATTGAGAATTTTGTTAGGCATAGTAGCTTGGGGTGACATTTTTTGTTCTTTTAAGGTCTGCCTGACTTCTGTTCAGGCTCTCCTTGGGATGTCAGATTTTCTGAGGGTCAAGGTGTCTCTGAGTGTGGGCTGGGGCCTGGTGGCTGGAGCACAAGATGTGCTCCTGGGTGCAGCAAACTGGAAGTTCGTCTTAACATTTTAATATTCTATAACTTATTTGTTTATTTGATAGACCTTCCACATGGAATGTTACACTGGGAAACAACTTCAGAATATAATTTTTGTGTCCTTGATTAGAAAAATGAACAATACATAGAAGACATTCAATAATTCTTTTTAAATGGTGTTATCTACCATACTTTTAAAACTTAATGTTAGAATTTAATTAATATCAGTTCACATAACACACACACACACACACACACACACACACACACACAAATGCAAACACAAAGATTCCACATATCACCCTGAGTTAACTCTGTCAAAAATATTTATTTCACACAAATTCATATGGTGTTGAGCTTTTCCCTATTGATCAATAGTCCAAGTCTGATGTAGATGAAATTCCAACTTCTGTTCAAAACAAAATCCATAACACTATGCTTTCAATAAATGACTCAGTAATGAGAACATTCACACAGAAAATATTCTACAGCACAAATATGCAGAATCATCTTTATAGACTGTTCAAATTAAGGCTAAGTGGATGCTTTTCTCTAGAGGATAATGTAATTATATCTCTACGAGAAGCCATGGTTGTTAAGACATGCAAGTTTATTTCTTCTCCAAGATTTTGTAATTGGTTGTTGACAAAAAAAAAATGCACTGATAATTTTATTGAAAGAACTGAGAAATAGTACTTCTGCTTTCAACCAGAAATATTAGTAGCTGATTTTGAGGACCAGTGTACATCCTGGATGGACATGGTAGCCCACCTTTAACTGCAGCTTCAGAAAGCAGAGGAGACTGTGGATCTCCAGAGAAAACCAGCAAGTAACACTAGTTTTATCAGTGAGTTCGAGGCTTAACTGAGAAATCCTGAACAAAGAATAGGATGGAAGAGTAGTACAAGATTATTCCTGGCATTAACCTCAGATATCATATGTGTCTCTGGATATTTTCAAAAACCTATGCATACACATACATACATTACACATAAAAGATTATGTAAAGGAAAGAATAATAATTTACCTCATTTTTGTTATTAATTACTAAGTAAACCTAGATGTTGCAGTAAAAATATTCATGTCCATATTAAATATTTTCATACTATGCTGTAGCTGTACTTCTTTTATCTCCTAAAAGGCTAGTTAGCTAGTATGTCATTGTATGCCTCACTGTTCTAAACATGGAAAAAAAACATAATAAAGGAAGTTGCAGGAGCAATATAGCAAAAACAAAATAGTGAGATTGTGTTCTTTGTGTTCACAAGATATTAATATTTAATTTTTTTGTTGAGTATATTATGGAACATAGTCAATGGAACAGTCAATGTACTTGCAGTTATCAACAGACCACAGCTTTAATCTAGAAACTTGTTTGTTAGTGTGGATGCAAAACAACAACCTTCAAGAGTATGGCCATGGTTTGAATTCTAATGTCCTCCATAGGGTCAGATGTTTGTATACTCAGCTCCCAGTTTTTGGAGTTAGGGTAGAATTGTGAGCTGCAGCCTCACTGGAGGAAGTATGTTGCTAGAAGTGGTCAATGTGTTAAATCCTGCAACCATTCCAAGTTTGTTCTCTCTGCTTCCTGCTTGTGGGTTCAGATGTGAAGTCAGAGCTTGCTCCTCCCATCACCATGTGTACCTGCCACAATGCTTCCCCATTGTGAAGGTGATGCACTTTTATCCCTCTTGAAAAAGTCTAAATAAGTCCTGTTTCCTCTGTTATGTTTTTTAATTTTAATCGTAGAAATATAAAAGTAACTAATATAGGCCAAGACAACTGCTCTCCTACCAGCTTCTGCCTGGTGGTTATTAGTCCTTTCTGGAAGGACTGCTGGCTCTTCTGACTCTAGTTTATGGACCGACACTATGAGAAATTTGAGTTATCTGGTAATCTAGTTTCTTTACATGGAGATCTAGAATTGTTGTGTGCACTGTAAGTTGTCTTCTATGAAGCATCCTGAATAATACAGACGAATTTTCTCTTATGGCTTAATGTATGACACGCTATTGTATGTTCAGCATTTGAAACATTTGAAGAAACATGCAACATTTTCTTCTCTGTTTTGAAATACTCTTTCTCTACAGTAGAACACCCTGAAAATTTTAGGCATTTATAAATATAATGAGCTATAGCATACAGGTAATATATTACTGAGAGATAATCCTTCATTGCCTCACTCACAAAAATCTCCACAGATGTTGATCATTCTGTGATACAGGATAACTTACCAATAAAGTTTACTTTATGTCCAGGTGGTCAGAGAAGTTCATAGTTGAGAGTATTTATTTAACCTAGTAAGCATTAAAACCAGTGCAAAGCTTTTGGGAAAGAAGGATGAGCAAAGCAACCATTATCTGTGAACAAAACCACTAGAAGAGTCTCCCTTTTAGAAGATGTGGTTAAGTAAACCCAGAGAATTATGGGAGCATAGATGAAGACCCTTTTCATTAAGCAAGTACATGAATTACCTGCTGTAAAATTAGCTACTATGTATCTTTTTCGGTGTTGTTAGTAATTTTCACTCTCAATATTGACACAGTAATGAAAATAAATCACCTGAATGAACTCCCTAAAATGGTGGGGCAGAAAAGAGGCTTAAGGAGGGGTTTCCTTGATCAACTTATATCTGCAGGTTAGAAAATGTTAATACAATAGAGTTTTAGGATGTATTATGGGTCACAGGTTCTTTTCACAGAAAATAAATGTATTTATTCAGCATTGATACCATAAAGTCCTTTGCAGGAAAGTTTGAACTGAAAAATAAAAAGCAACATTTTTTTTTTTTTGGCATGTAATGAAAGCCTTTGAAAGCAATGCTTTACATTTTAGTAAAAGCATGGTGGCAAATGCAGATTTAAGACAGAGACATCCAATAATTTAATTAGAAAATGAGTCTTTCATCCGTCAAAGTAATAGTAGAAATAGAGACCAATTTGTAAGAAAATATGAGAAACTTTTGAAAACATGGCCAACAGGACTTGGATTTCATGCGGCCCAATAGGTAATTTTAAATGGTTCCACTAGGAACCAGGAGATCCATATTTACTGTAGTGGGAAACACATGAAGACCAGTATATTGACTATGTTGATGGTAAAGGCATCATGAGAATGACACATGGTGGATCTTGAGCCAGGTTTAATTTCTCGGAATAAGAGAAAATTGTATCTACCTTGCATAGCAGCATTTTGTTTTTAGAATAAAACAGTCATACAGTTTCACCAAATTCAGGCGCCAGATGCTATGGTGAAAGCCTGCTAGCTCAGAGAAGAGGAGAAAGCACCCAGCTGACCTTCCTCCTCAACTGATGTCACAGAACAGTCAATTCTTTTTCTCCACACCATCTTTCAAAACCTTGCAAACTGAATGTCCTTTCTTCCTACTTCCTATGCACCTTTCTATCCATCTTCTCGACTTCCTCTCACTCTGTATATTTTTTCTTATGTTTATTCACTGTGAACTGATGGCCTGCTCTGCCTCTTTAAACATGCTTGACTTTTTTCAATCTTGTTTAAAATAAATGGAAAGCTTTTGGCTTAAAAGTGTGTGCTTTGGCGGAGCCACACCACTAGAAACACAATCTCACAGTGAGATCAAATATCCAGCAACTCTCGTGGATTAAAGTTGTGTGCTAGGGTTGAGCCACACCACAATTAGAGACAGGGTTTTGTTTGTTTGTTTTTTGTATACAACCTTGGAGTGCACTGTGTGATCAAATATCCTGCAACAGCAATATGTCATAAGTGCTCAAGAAAAAGCTTGACAGATAATGTTTAAAACTGATATCAAATGAGTAAAAGCTAACGTGATACAAATTTGGTTTTAAACTCAACTCAGGCATTTAGCTGGAAAAACTGAGCAAAATTTTTTTCATAATTTCTTCCCTGAAAATCAGGATACAGCAAAATATGGTTCACTGAATAAATTTTTGTGAAGAACAAATTGTATACAATATACAAATATATCTGTTAACTATAAACTGTTTCAAAACATTAGAAACCTGCATTCCTATTATGAGCTTGGATTCTCAAAAAATAAAAATGACAATATGACTAGGCACAGAATAGTAGATTGTTAGCTCAGAGGGTAGAAAGGAAGGAAGGGGAACAATGGTGATGAGAGGGGGCAGGCATATTTTAGATTTGGAATTATGCAAACAGAAGAAATATGATAGATTTACAATATAAATTTAATAAATTTCCCCCATGTCTATGAATATTCTTGGGATTTTTATTAACCTATTACCTTTGGTAGTATGACTATTTTAACAATATTAACTTTGCCAATTCATAAACATAGGACGCCAGTGAATTTCTGAGTAGATTCTGAAAGTAATTGCTTTTTTTCATACTTTACAGCTTTTATTGTAAAAATATTTAGCATTTTAAGCCCAAACTGAGTATTTCTCTTTTCTTTTCCTCCCGTTTTTGTTTGTTTGTTTGTTTGGTTGGTTGGTTGGTTGGTTGGTTTTGAGTTGTACTGAGATGGAAACAAAACTTTTTACATGTATTGACTTCATCAAATATAAAATTTTGACAATTTAAAAAAAAAAGAAAGAAAATGGGATTTATTCTCTGGTTTCACTCTCCGCAAACATGTTGATTGTTTATAAAGAGAAAAGCTGTCAATTCCTTTCACTTATGTCTTGTTCACTTCAACTGTCATGTCATTTCATTTGTTTCCCTTGATTTTTTGATCAAGGCAAAATATCAAGTCTTATATTAAGTAGACTGGTGACAGAGGCTACCCTTATACTTTTACTGATTTGGATTGACCGTTGTAGCATTTTTTTCTCATTCAGTAGAACATTGGCTGCAGATCTCTCTCTCTCTCTCTCTCTCTCTCTCTCTCTCTCTCTCTCTCTCT
>JANHMN010000012.1:67975585-68001019 GCA_030674055.1 Rhabdomys pumilio
AATATATATATATATATATATAGATATATATATACATATATATTAGGATATTTTATGTATATATATAATATATATACATATATATATATATATATATATATAAAACCTAATCTAGATGAACCTTCCATTTATATATATATATATATATTTCATATATATGAATGAATTCATATATATGTATAAAACATATATATATATATATATATATATATATATATATATATGGTTCATCTAGATTAGGTTTACATATTACCCTTTAATATATTTGCTGTCTCTCTCTGTATTTTGTCCCATAACCCCTTTTGTTTCTCTCTTCCCACTGATCCTCCATTCCAGGCCCTGCTCATCCAATTACCTATTCTATTTCTCTTTCCTAGGGAAATGCTCCTCCACCCAAGTCCCTTACTCTATACTTAGCCTCTCTGTATCTAGATTATAGCTTAGTTATCACTAACCTGACAACTGATATTTAATATAAGTGAATGTATACCATATTTGTCTTTTTGGTTCTGAGTTACTTCATTCAAGATTATTTTTCCTACTTTTATCCACTTACCTGTGAATTTCATAATTTCATTTTTTCTAAAGCTGAATACTAGTCTATTGTGTAAATGCATCCCATTTTCTTTATTCATTTAGGTTGTGTTCAGTTTCTGCCTATTATGAATAAGGCAGCAATGTCTGTCTTTAAGCAAGTGTCTCTGTGATTCGATGGAGAATTTTTTGCATATATACCCAGGAACGGTATAGCTGTATCTTGAAACAGATCAATTCCCAATCTTCTAAGGAACAGTCACATTGATTTCCATAATGGCTTCACAATTTTGCACTCCCACCAGCAATGGAGGAGTATTCCCTTTGCTCCACATCCTTGCTAGCATAAGCTGTCACTTGTGGTATTGATCTAAGTCATATCTGACAGTGTAAAAATCTCAGACTTGTTTTCATTTGCATTTTCTTGATGGCTAAGACAGTGAACATTTCTTTGTGTGTCTCACCCACTTCAGATTCCTCTATTGAAAATCCTCTGTTTAGATCTGTACCTCAATTTTCATTGTACTAGTTAGTTTTTTGTGTCTATTGGTAGTGTTCTTTGCCTTATTGAAGCCTTTCAGTTTCATGAAGTTCCATTTATTAATTGTTGATCTGAGTGCCTGTGCTAACAGTGCTCTTTACAGATGGTCTATTCCTGTGCCCATGAGTTCAAGACTTGTTCTCACTTTCTTTTCTATCAGGGTCAGTGGACATGATTTTATATTGAGGTTTTTAATATATTTTGAGTTAAATTTTGTGTAAGTCGATAAGTATGGATCTCTTTGTATTTTTCTACATGCAATCATACAGTTTGACCAGCATCATTTGTTGAAGATTTTGTTCTTTTTTCCAGTGTATATTTCTGGTTTCCTTATCATCATGTCCACTAGTGTGTGGAGTTTATGTCCAGAACTTCAAATCAAGTCGATTGACCAATGTGTGTCTGTTTTGGTGCCAATATCATGCTGTTTTAATTACTATATTTCTATAGTAAAACTTTAAATTGGGGATAGTGATACCTCCAGCAGGTATTTTATTATTCAAAATTATTTTAGCTACCTTCTTTGTTTGTTTATTTTAGTTTGTGTGTTTGTGTTTCTCTCTAAGGCTGAAAATTGTCCTTTCAAGATCTGTAAAGAACTGAGTAAGCATTTTGATGGGATTGCATCAAATCTGTATCTTGCTTTTGGTGGAATAGCCATTTTTATTGTGTTAATTCTACTAGGAGCAGAAGAGATCATTATATTTTCTGATATGTTTTTTTATTTTGTTCTTCAGTGTCTTTTATCATACAAGTTTTTTGTTATCATACAAGTCTTTTATTTGATTAGAGTTATCCCAAGATATTTTATATTGTTTGAGGTTTGTTTCTCTTTTTGGGGCTTTGTCTCCTCATTATTTGAGTATTCAATTATATTGTCTTCATATTTGGACATATCTTAGAAAGCTCCTAGTGTATTGCTTCCATTTTCCCCCTCTTGTCATTTTAGCTGTTTTTCTCCATACTTTTTCCTTCATCTCCCTCTTTCCTCTCCCTCCCCCTTGATTTACTTGTTCTTCCCTTCTCTCCCATTCAACCATAATATCTACTCTATTTTCCTTTTTGAATGATCTCTCTCTCCCTCACAACACTTTATCCTCTTCCTAAACTCTGTGGTCCTGTGTATCTTGGTTTCTTTGCATTGACTTAGGTGCTATAAGCAAACATATACCATATTTGTATTTCAGTATTGTCTGCATATCTATGGTATCTTACTAAGGATTATTTTTCTAGTTGCATCCATTTACCTGTACATTTCATGATTTCATTATTTTAGACAGCTGAGTATTACTACATTGAGTAAATGTACCACATTTTCTTAATGAGCTCTTCTGTTGAGAGACATCTAGGTTGTTGATTTTAGTACCTCTGCTAATGATAATCTGTTTAGAAAGCCTTTTCCTGTGCCATTGAGTTCATGACTATTTTCCACTTCAGGCCATTGTGAAAGGTGTTTCCCTGATTTCTTCCTTAGTCTCTTTGTCACTTGGCTCTAGGAGGGTTACTGGTTTTGTGTCCAGCTGCTTTGCTGAGAATCTTTATTAACATTACCAGCTTTCTGGTGAAAGTTTTAGTGTCACTTATGTAAATTATCATATCCACTGCCAATAAAGATGCTTTGGCTTCTTCCTTTCCAGTGTGTAGCCCCTTGATCTCCTTCAGTTGTCTTATTATTCTATCTAATTTTTTTTTCGGTTTTTTGAGGCAGGGTTTCTCCTTGTAAGCCTGGCTGTCCTGGAACTCACTCTGTAGACCAGGCTGGACTCAAACTCAGAAATCTACCTGCCTCTGCCTCCCAAGTGCTGGGATTAAAGGTGTGCGCCACCACCGCCCAGCTCTAGCTAAATTTTTAAGTACTATATTAAATTGATAAGAAGAGAATGCACAACCTTGTCTTGTTCCTGATTTTAGTGAAATTGCTTTGAGTTTTCGTTTAAGTTGATCCTGGCTTTGGGTTTGCTTTAAAGTGTCTTTATTGTTCTTAAGTATGTTTCTTGTAGCCTAATCTCTCCAGGACTTTTATTTTGAAAAAGAGTTGAATTTTTTCAAAGACTTTTCTGCATCTAATGAGATGAACATGTGTTTTTTATATTTCAATTTGTTATATTTATGGATTAATATATGTTGAACCATCTCTGAATGTCTGAAGTCTACTTGATTGTGGTGAATAATCTTTTTGAAGTGTTTTTGGATTCAATAGTGGTCCTTCTATATCTCTTCTGATTTGTCTTGGTTTAAAGTCTATTTTGTTAGATATTAAAATGGCTATACAAGCTTGCTTCTTAGAACCATTTGCTTAGAATATTTTTCAGCTGTTTTATTGAGGTAATATCTATCCTTGATGTTACACTGTGCTTCTTGGATATAGAAAAAAATGTATCCTGTTTTCACGTCTATTCTTGTCATTCACTTTCTTTAAAAGGTTGGTGAATTGTGACCTTTGCTGTTAAGAAGAATCACTGAGCAGTATTTCTTCATTCTTGTTGTTCTTGCTTGGTGGCAGTGGCTAGGGTATGTGTGGTATGTGTGTGTTCTTTTCTCTTCATTTAACTTTTTGGTCTGGGATTATTTATTTCTTGTGTTTTCTTGGGTGTGGTTTACCTCTTTTGGTTGGAGTTTTCCTTCTAACCTCCCTTTTAAGATTGGATTTGTAGACAGGTATTGCTTAAATCTGGTTATTCATGGAATATTTTATTCATCTATGATGGCTGAAAGTTTTTCTTAGAAATACAGAACATCTTTCCAGGCCCTTCTGGAGTCTCTATTGAGAGGTCATGTGTAATCCTAATAAGGCTGCCTTTTTATATTACTTGATATTATCCTCTTATAGCTTTTAATATTTTTCTTTGTCCTGTACGTTTCATATTTTGATTATTATGTGTTGGGGGGAATTTCTTTTCTGATCCAGTTTCTTTGGTCTTCTATATGAATTTTGTACCTTGATAGACAGCTCCTACTTTATGTATCCCCTCAGGTTTCTTCTGTGTGTGTGTGTGTGTGTGTGTGTGTGCGTGTGCGTGTGTGTGTGTGTGTGTGTGTGTGTGTGTGTATAAAAGAGTAAAACAGAGAGAGAGACAGAAAGAGACACAGAGAGAGACAGAAAGAGACAGAGAGAGACACACAGAGAGAGACAGAAAGAGACAGAGAAGGACAGAGACAGAGGGACAGAAAGAGAAAGAGACAGAGAGAGACAGAGAGACAGAGGATCTATCCTTTTACCTCTGCCTCTTAGAAAATTCCCTTAGTATGAAACACTTTTCTTCACAGTCTTAAACTGTGAAAAATGGTATTTCTATCTCACGAGTATTCTTTGTACCTTTGACTAACAATATCTTCCAGATTTTCTTGGGGAACCACACTTGCTCATCAATATTTTATGTTTCTGTTGGAAAAGAGCCTTCCTTACCTTTTCAACAATACTACTAGATTCAAAGCTAACTAGGGAGTCATAGATTCTCTCTCTATCTCTCCCTTTCTCTCTCTCTCTCTCTCTCTCTCTCTCTCTCTCTCTCTCACACACACACACACACACACACACACACGCACACGCACACGCACACACAAACGCACACACAGATGTTCAACTAGAAAAATAAATGTATAGACAGTGACAATTATTCTGGAACTATGAAACAAAGCTAGGCTTATTAGATTGGTAAAGCACAGACCTAAATACGCCTCTCCATAGATTAATAGTATCTGAAAATAAAAGCATTATAGAGACAATAATAATGGCAAGATGGGAAGAGATGATAACCTGGATGTTATCATTCTTGCATTCAGCTTTCCTTGCTTGGGTGTTCTGTTCTGATCTGACACTGAAACATATGAAAAGCTATGCTAATCCATTCATAGTTAAGTCTGTTTGCACTGGTTTCTTAAATGTCACTCGACTTTGTGTTCTCTTTTTCAAAGTCCTCATGAGTACTCTCCTAAATGACACAGTTCTCTAGCTCTCAAGGACACTATGAACTCTTATTGTGCAGACATTATATATTTTTACATGTTTATCTATATCCCATAGTGTTTAATGATTTTAAACATTGTGGAACATGCTAAGTGGCAATGAGGAAAACAAAGAATGAGGGAGAGTGAGTGAGGGGTTCAAAGAATCGCTCTACAGTGTGGTGTTTAGAAAAGGAGTTTGATTTCCTTCTTCATTATCAAGGACAATCAGGAAATTTGAAATTTGTATTTTTCAACTGTTCCCAGCACTCTCACACAGAGGCTGATAATATACTATAAATTTCATTGACAGGACTGATATTATACATTCCATCTTATTGTCAGAACATATTCTGGAGGTCTCATCCTCATTTTTTTTCAAATCACGGCCATTGTACTGACTCATTGGCAAAAGAATTACACTTGCCAAGTAATATATCTCAGCTGTCAGTAGTGCCCACAGCCCAGTGCATTACAGGATGTGATGAAATCCTCCTGTATCGACCTTTCAGTAAAGATCCCTGCAAGCAATGACAGAAGAGCTAAAATCACTTTAGCTTGCAGAAGTACTCAGAGAAATAATTAAAAGCATGGTACCAAAGCTGGAATAAAAGGAAGTTGATGAAAAAATACTGCTTAGTCTTAAATACTGTTAACCAAAAGAGTCTTAATTAAAATGCCAGGTGCATTATCAAAGATTACCTCTGTTTTATTTTTAAAAATGCATAACAGCCACTCAAGTTATTAAATATTAGATATGGTTTTTTTGTATTGATCTTTATATTGATTCACTAGAACAAACTCTAAAGACAATCCAGTCAAACCTGAAATGCATCTCCTCCTCTTTACAATACCAAAATTTCTGAGGAGAGTAATAGCTGTTTGTGTAAGAAATTTTTCTCTGTGTTAGTAAGATGTCATGGTTATTAAAGCTCTCAATGAGAAATACATGTGTTACTCAAGTTGAAAAGCTGAATTTAAGCAATCATGTGACAAGCTTTACATGTCCTTCTCCATCAGTCACTAGTTAGAAATACCATGGGAAACAAACTATAGTGTAACTGTAGCTCCCTGGAGCTCGAATGCTTATGCATAAAACCCATCAGGTCAGAACCTGGGGCAGGCCAGAAAACCACTCTGCATCCCAATTTACACATTTTAAAAGAGAATAATGAAATAGTTGCTGTACCTCCTTGGTTAATATTGTGATGAAGTTTAAATATATAAATATTTGTGAAGGTTCGAACACAAATGGTCCATGCATTCTATGATTATGTCTACAGCTATATATTGGTGGGCATGTTTACCTACGTCTATATATTTCTATCTGTACCTAGGTACACATACCCCGAGATGATAAACCATACCTTGTTTTGCCAAGATAGATTAAGAATCATTATAGCTTTCCTAAGAGGAGCAAAACACAGAGTCAGGATGCAAGTCAGAGTTCCTCCAGTGACTCTGAGGTACAGTCTAGCTTGTTCAGCTTAATGAACAATTTACATTTTCTCATGTGGTGATCTTCTTCTGGCCATATTAGACATTACTTCTGGCCACTGATCTAGTTTTGAAGACCACAGATATTGAGAAGCAGAGTCAAGAGAACTTGATGTTGAAGTCTGGAGGTCATTAATCATACACAAACATTGAAAAGGTTGCAATAGCTGGCAGCTTGATCTTCTTGTCTATAAGATGGAGCTCACAGGAATTTGGTAATGTGTTAATTCACTAATTTAGACATTTCTTGGGACAAAGAAAACCAATTGAGTTGTTTCAGATCAGTATGTAGTAAGATGGGTTAATATGAGATTATTTTCTTTTTAATTTAAACATTGGAGGACTGATAACACTGTATGCCAGTAAATCTAAATATTAGGCTGCATTTTATTCATCTGTTCAGATACATAGAAATAAAGTGACATTTAAGCAAATTTCAATTCCAGTGCATGCTATGAAAATAAATAAGTATGCAATCAGTTCTAAATGGATCTCAATTATGTTTATACCTTTCATAGCTTTTTAAATAGGCCACTAAATGTCATTTATTGGTATCTCCCTCCACCAGCAGCGAAGCTAATCTATGAGCTTCTCTGGCAAGTGAAATGCACTTATCATAATCTCAAAGTCAACACACAACACTGTAAAACACAACTAGCTATTGTGCCTATGGTTAAAAAAAATATCTAAAATGACTGACGGAACTCCCAAAGCCCAGTGGACAACCTTCTCCCACTTCCTTTCCCTCCTAGTGTCCAACATTCAAGCAAGATGTTCTTCCTTGTCTAACGCCAGCATAAAGGATTTAACATTTTGTCACAGTTTCCAATTATCCAGATCTCTGGCACCTGGAGTATACAACAAAGCATGAAAGCGGACAGATATATCGCTTTCACAGGAGAACAAGGGTTTTGCTGAGGCTAAAGAGAAATTTACATTATAGGAAAAGAGAATTAAGTTACCATCATGATTTAGATCAATGTAAAAGACACGATCAAAAATAACACCATGACTGAGGGTGTCAGCTGCCTTGTATGTGTGTTTGAAGTCATACTTTAAAACCTATTCATGGACTCATAACTCATATTCATGGACTCATATTCATGGACTGGTAACTGTGGAGGTAGAGTTTAGACAGAATACTAACAACCAGGACACTCAGCACTGCAATGACTCTGTCTCTGCTCAAGTCCATTCTACATCCAAATGGAGATTGCTTCTCTTCATTTTCCAGAGTACGGTACACCAAACACTTGAAATTTCAAGATAATATGATTTCCTGCTAATTTTAAATAAACTATTCTAACTTTCTCTCCTTCTCCATAAGTTGTTTCTACTTTGTCTTTATCGTTATTTTATTCTTGAAAGTGAACTTTACTGCTCCAAAAATTGTACATTCATGCTAGAGTTGAACACTAATAAACTGTGACTGCTCCATTCTCACAAAGATGGCAATATAATCCCACACGCCAGGTCATTAATTTATTCTAAAGAATTTCTGAACACCTAATTTAAGATTTGTACATGCCTGACAAAGAAAATGAATTTCTTTCACAAAAGCAATTTACATTTTGCTTTGAAAACTTGAGTCTTTTTAAAACCCGATTTTGATGTGAAATGTGGGTTTTTCTTCTCAGTAATACCTCATTGGGACAGAAAATTAAAGCAGATTACATATTCACTAGCAATCTGCTTGTGTGCACTACCACTGACCTTTAGGCTGATTTAGTTGGATGAAGGTAAAATTCTTGGATTCTAGTCATCATATGATTGCTATTCACTTATAAACTAAAATGGTTGTGTGCATTATTTCAGGATAAGTTAATTTCTGATGATTTTATGATAAATACTTTGTTCTCCCATCTTCTCGTGGCCATTTTATGTAATTTGCTTCAAATAGGAGGGCCCAATGCATACTTTTTTTTGTTTTATTCCTTTATTTCTTGACAACAGTTTTGAAGGACTGCCTTATATAAAGAAAGAATGATGCCCTGTCAAAATGTCTCCTTACCAATATCACAAAGCTAAGGAGAATAAAAACTGAGTAAGATAATAGACAGAAAGCAGTCTGAAACCGCATCCTGTACAACCACTTCTGTGAGTTGGTTCTCAGCTTACTTCTTCAGGTGGCTTCTTCTTCTTCTTTTTTTTTTAACCTGTTATCCTCTTACTAGTATTCATACTGAAAATGTCAAATCCCAAAGTCATAAACCATTGTGTTATTTTATATCCATTCATAATTTTCTTATGACAAGACTGTACCTTCGCTGACACATGAATCTCAAATTTATAATCACACAGTTCTCAACAGAATCTGTGCCCTATGCAACTCACATGTATCTTCACAAAGATTTTTGAGCACCTGATTACTATGTCTTTTCTGATCATCATTCTACTTTCTGATTCACATAACTAAAAATTTTCCATAGCACAGAAGAAGAAGAAAAGTTTCTGGTGTTTGCTACCTTCAATATCTAAAGTCTGATGTGTGATTCCCACTTTAGTCTCCAACTACACAAATTTTTCAGTACCAATAATAATGCCTCTGGGAGTTTAAATTATTTAATAGTATTTAATTTAAGACTTGAAATTGATGTTTTATTTACTACATCAGTTTATTTTGGAAAATATAATTGTGAACTCTACAAAATATTCTGTGCATTTTTGCCTCTCGCCCCTTTCCTGAGGAGGGAAATGCCTTGGACCTTCAGCTTTAGGAATTTCCTGCACTTATTCATCCTGTTTGTGAGTGAATGCCATATCAATAATTTTATGCTGTCAACTTCAGTATTTTACTTTCCACTACAAAATAGCCATGCACATGCCCACAGGTATATATGCACAGACACATAAACACACACACCTTCCTACTTTGTATTGCATCTCTCATCTTCTTTATCTCAAGCACACCAAACATAGGTACTAAATCTTTTTAGTGAACATTTCTAATGTCTTTCCCTACACTGTTCCTTCTCTTCTCCACAGTGCCCAGTGTATAACTGTTTCCTAATTCTTTTACTCAGGTTTAGTGTTCATTTGCTGTTCAATGAATACACCTGAAATGTTCATGTATTCATTTAGTACATGATGGTCAGAATTCATCATGTCTTGTGAAAGAAATAAAAGCTATGGAAAAAATGCCACCCTCTATTGTTGCATATGCAAAAGACATTGCTAATTGATCTGAGGACCTTATTGGGTTTGTAGATGGCTTCAAAAACATTGAGTCAGCCGTTACCAATCAATTGTTTTAACAAGCAACTTGGAATCTATTTGATGTGTCTAATCTATAATGTAAATGGAGTGTATGTGTGTGTGTGTGTGTGTGTGTGTGTGTAGGAAATCTCAAGTCGGCTTTCTAAAATGTGGGAATAAAGCCTTATTTTTTGCGTTGCGAACTCAGTATAATGTCTGAGATCTTTCAGTAGAACATGAGAATACACTTTTGAAATGGGAAACAAGTTTGGCATTAGTATTCAGGCCTCACAAACATTGTCTCCAGAAACAAACAGTTTAGTGAGGGTGTATGTCAAAGACCAACTATCCTACATTGATTCATCTCTTCAACCACTCACAAAGACTTAGAGCAATGTAATTAGCTGCAGTGTCTTCAGACACAAAGTAAATCAATTTCTGTGCATGCATAAGTGTAGACCTCAGGCTCTTAGAATTTTTCACAATGCCTGATTCAGTAGGCTTCATCTTCCTGGAGAACTCTAAATGTGCGTCTCCATAATACAACATGACTAACATGGAGAATGCTGTAGATACACAAAAACGTGCAATAAACAAACACAGTATTACAGCACAATGAGTGAGTGTGGGAGGATGTCAGTCAAGGTTTTAAATAGCAGCATCCCAGATATGGTTTCTATCAATATATAGTTTGTATTAGGGGCATAACTGAGGTATGATATGTGAGGGAGAAAGTGGAAACAAAAGACACAACCACCCTGGCTGTGTTAGGAGGGAAGTGCTCATTGTGACAATATTTTGAAGGTATTATGGCACACAAATTCAGGAAAGTTGCATTTTAGCATCATTATGACAATTAATAGATGCCTGTGAGAGAAATGTAAATCTGTGCTACACAGACATGTGTATAAAATATCTTGAATAATTTAGATGGAAATTTCTTCTGAAAATATTAATAAACTTGCAGCATATGCTTAGCTGGCTTTAGGAGTACAAGCTGTTTTTTAGTTTTCAAAGGAAAAATAATTTCCATTCCTCACAAGGCTTCTGACTGTTCTCAACTCTTCCCAACCCCTTCTGCTGACATTGGTTTGGAGAAACCATGAGCCTCCTACACTTGCCTGCTGTGATGAAATTCATCAAGCATGAATTTTATGGCAAAGGAAATATTTAGTGCTTTTATCATTTATTTCAATGTAACGGGACCTCTGTGTTCATATATTGTTTTTCACTATTGTCAATATGTTGTGGACAGGACTAGGTGCCCAGTATCAAGTGGCTCACTTGGAATAAAAACTTTGCTACTATTGATTATATTCTATGATTTACTCTAATGGACTCAAGATTTTATCATAACTTTTAACAGGCACAACTTTTCACACAGGTCCAATAAAATGCATTGAACCAAATAGATCCACAACATAAACCCACAGAAGTGAAGATAGCCATTTATACTTTACTGCCTCGCATTAATGATACAGTGTTCCATATTATCTTTGAAATAAACGCATTTTGTTATATAGTCATAATAGGCTGGCAACTTCTAGACCTCTACAAATGAATAATTAATCCATATAATTTTGCCTTCTTAATATTGAACTGAATTAGTGAATTCAATCAACCTTGCCTGGAAAGTACTCAAATAAAGGAACATACATACTGAACATATTCTTCAAAGTTTTTTCTAAGCAGTATAAAATGACTATTCTCATAGACTTGCTTTCAGTTAGTTATCTAGAAAGGATTTAAAATATAGGCATGGATATACATAGATTATACAGTATGAGTTTCTACAAATTATGGTAATTCTGGAGGGAAACTTGAAATAATTATCTCATAGATACTACAAGAAATCTAGCTTGTAATGACTATAATGATTATAACAGTTATATGGCTAAAAAAAGTAAAATTTTGCTTCATTTTTTTATTTCAGGAGAATTTATTGTACGCAGTATGCATTGTATAAGAGATAAGCAAATTTTGACACCATTATATAACATATAATTTGAAAAGTTTATATTAAAAACTATCATGAAATTACATAGAATATTTCTTTTAGTCAAAACCCAATTGGAGTTAGGTCAAAGATCCCAAGGGGACTTAATCCTTTCATTTGACTAAGATAACATAACTTCAAAGTGCTTTAATCATTTATTCTTTTTTATTGGATATTTTATTTACAATTCAGATGTTATCCTCTTACCCAATTCCCCTCCCCACCCAGAAACCTCCTATCCCATCTCCCTCCTCCTGCTTCTATGAGTATGTGTCCCACTTACCACCCTACTCCCATCTCCTCATTGTGGAATTCCCCCCCACATGGCATCCAGCCTTCATGGGACTAAGGATCTCCTCTCCCACCTATGCCCGACAGGGTCATCCTCCCTTACATATACAACTGGAGCCATGGGTCCCTCTCTATGTGCTCCAAGGCTGGTGGTTTAGGCCCTGGGAGCTCTGGTTGGTTGGTATTGCTCTCCTCATGGAACCACAAACCCTTTCAGCTCCTTCAGTCTTCACTCTAACTCCTCCATTGGGAAACCCTTGATCAGTTCAATTGTTAGCTGTGAGCATCTACCTCTGAATATATCAAAGTCTGGCAGACCTCTAAGGACACAACTATATCAGGTTCCTGTCAGCATGCACTTCCTGACATCCACATCAGCGTCTACCTTTGGTGACTGCACATGGGATGGATACCCAGGTGGAATGGTCTCCAGACAGCCCCTCTTTCAGTTTCTGTCCCATACTTTGTCTCCATATTTGCTCCCTTGAGTATGTTGTTACTCCTTCTAAGAAGAACTCACTTCACACCAGTCAGAATGGCTAAGATCAAAAGCTCAGGTGATTGTAGTTGCTGGTGAGAATGTGGAGAAAGAGGAATACTTCTCCATTGTTGGTGAGATTGTAATATGGTGCAACCACTTTGAAAATCAGTCTGGTGGTTCCTCAGAAAATTAGACATAGCATTACCTGAGGACCCAATTATACCATTCCTAGGCATATACTCAGAAGATGCTTTAACATATAACAAGGACATATGTTCCACTATGTTCATAGAAGCCTTATTTATAATGACCAGAAGCTGGAAAGAACCCAGATGTCCTTCAACAGAGGAATGGATACAAAAAATGTGGTACATTTACACAATGGAGTACTACTCAGCTATTAAAAACAATGAATTCGAGAAATTCTTATGTAAATGGGTGGAACTATAAAATATCATCCTGAGTGAGGTAACCTAATCACAAATGAACGCACATGGTATTCACTCACTGATAATTGGATATTAGCCCAGAAGCTGGCAATACCCAAGATACAACTCACAGACCACATGAAGCTCATGAAGAAGGAAGACCCAGTGTGGGTGCTTCAGTTCTTCTTAGAAGGAGCAACAAAATACTCAAAGTAGCAAATATGGAGACAAAGCATGGGACATTTTTTTCTTTGAACAGCTTTTATTTTCAAACAACGTTGCTTTTTCATGCAGGTCACTCTTGTGCATGTATAGCCACTGGAACAAAAACAGCTGTTAAAAAAATACCAATACTATTGTGATCTGTGTAAATCACTATGGTCCCCATCATTGTCTTCCTCTGAGCAAAGAATGAAAAGAAATTTGAAAATGATAATTAGCCTTCTTCACAGAGAGAGGAAAAACCATTGTATTTACCCCAAAATATTTCCCCCAAAATTATTCTGTTTATTTGTACCAAAGAGGAGCTTCCTGTTCTGGTTTGAGTTTTCCAAAGTTTATTGAAAATCTTGCTACTTTGGAGTAGATAAACACAAGTTTGGTGTCAGGATTACCAGTGTCTTGTTTGTAGAGATTTTTTTTTTCCTTAACACATCTCATGTCTTCAGTCTCCAGGAAGCTGACTGTATGTAATACTGGTTTCTTACTTATTTATACAATGATGACTTATATTTTATAGTTTGTTTTGTGTATGTGTATCTGGAATTTATGCACATGTGTATACATGTTTCTATGCTCGCGTGTGTGTGTACACATGCAGGTGTATGTTTATTCATTAGACTACTGAGGCTGATGTTTTTTAATTGTTCTTCACCTGGTGTACTGAGACAAGTTCTCTAGGTGAACCAGGAGTACCCTCACTCATTCTTTTGACCGTCTAGCTAGACAGCTTACTAGAGGATTGCCACGCATATGTTAGAACTATGTCAGACAGTCATGCCATCTGCTTTTTATGTGGGTTCTGGGGATCTGAACTCTAATCCTCAATTTTGCACAGCAGGTACACCCTATGTGTTACCTTCCCAGTCTTGGTTTATTATTCAGATATTAAGTGTATATATGTTAAACATAATGTAAAGATGTTAATGAACAGAAAATCTTTATAAAGGAAACTTTAGAAGCTGGAAGATGGTTCAGTTCATGAAATGCTATCACAAAACCACAAGAACTTGAGTTCAGATTCCCCAGAGCCTTCATAAAATGCCATGTTTGGTGGAACACTAGGAAAATAGACTCTAAGTTCCCTTAAGATTTTTGGTAGCAAGCTAGATTTGCCAAATCTGTGAGTTCCATGTTTGTTAAAAGATCCATTATGAAAAACAAAAATAGAGTGAAGAGCAATGGAGGAAGAGACAGGCCATCTTCCGACTGTCACATGTACATACATGTGCTAGCACATTAATATGCACTTACACACACAAACTTCTACACACATACATCATGAAAACACACACAGTGTTCAGATAATATGATCTTGATATGAAGGTATATGTTTGAGTAGTAATATTTGTATAGCTATACAGCCAATTAAATGCAGACAAAAACAATGTGTTTTCTAGTAGATTAATGTAAAATATTGTTTAGAGAATGTTAAATACTGTTCAAGTATCTCTGCATTTAAAGTATCAGATACATAACAGCATCATAATTACAATGAGGAAGTAGTAACAAAGTGATCCTATGGTTGAGGTCCACACAACATGAAGAACTGTATGAGAGGCCACAGTATCCTAATAACCATGTTGGGGAGTTAAATTTAACACATGAAAACAGCTATAAAAATAATGACATGCAATGATGATGCATATATAATACTAATACATTTATGGCATATGTTCAAGTATATATAATCATATTTCATTTTGATAAGTAAAACCAAGTCTCTCTTTTAGCCAGAAAAGTCATTGCCAGTATTATTTTACAGCACTTCTTAAACTTTTCATCTTATTCAAAGCAGAATATTCTATTCAGAATGGACTTCACTACTGAAGTCCTGCTACCTTTGCCTGTAAAAGATTTGAAGCTTGTTCGCTTTCAGCATTGGAAAAGCCAATATTGGAGGCTTTTACTCTAAGGCTAGCAATCTTTTCTAGGTACTATGCCCAAATAAACCCAATAAACCCACATTTCTGGGATCTTAATATTACTCTTTAGCTCTTTCACAAGGCAGATCCTGTAGGAATCCTCCTCAGAGTTCCTTCCACACACCCATCTTCCTACTAAGTTGTGGGAAATTTGTCTCTTCTACTTTCTCTCACCCTTCTTTCTTCTATCTTACAAGAATAATGTATATTTAATCTTCTGCTTCTGTGAGCTTCGATCTTTACAAAAACAACTTAATCAGCAGCTTAGAAGGGCCAGCTCCAAGGGTGGCCATGCTTGATGGGGAACTTGAAGAAAACTGTTGGAAGTATATGGCCACAAACCTCAGCGCATCAACTTTACCAGGTAATCAAAGGCTCTTTTCTCTGCTACAGTGTCAAAGGCTGTTGATGATGTAGGATTATTCTTCCCTCTTATGACAACATTTGAAGCTATAGAACAATGGTTCTCAACCTTCCTAACGCCGTGAGCCTTTGATACAGTTCTTCACGTTGTAGTGACCTCAACCATAGGATTATTTTGTTACTACTCCACGACTGTGATTATGCTGATGTTTCGAATCATAATGTAAATATCTGATATTCAAGATATTTGATATGTAACCTCAAAGGATATGAAATCGTCGAGGTTGAGAAAACTGCTCTAGTGTTTGCTAATGGTTAAAAATAGAAAATAATTTTCTTAACATAGCATAGGTAGACACATGCAAAAGAAACCTTTGCATGGGAACGCTACATTAGAGAAGTCTCACTATTAAAAGTTGACACAATAAAGTATTTCTAAAGATACTATTATGCCATTAGGCTCTCTTGTTCAAGATTATCACAGTGTGGCCCAGAGGTTGAGATTTCTTTTTTGATTAACACGAGTATGACCCAGCAAAGTGCTTGTGTACTTAATTCTCCATGCCTTAAACAAAACACATCTATGTCTGAATATTTTTTTGTCTCACTGGCCACAGTAGAAAGAAGCATGGAAAAGATTTCAATTTAAAGTGTATTAGACTAGGAAAAATATTTTCGCATATTCTTGAGCATGAATGTAGTAGGTTTACATATAAACCATAATTTTCTGGTATGATGAAAATACAGTTTCTTCTTTTTCTTTGTGCTCCAAATCACAATTCCAAAATTAGCAGTGTATTAATAAAATCATTGCAACAGCTATGCAAAGCAGCTTAGGAACATTTGAAAAATAGTGCATGTTACCCATGAATCTCTACATATGGAAGTAGAGATATATTATATCCCATATCAATAATTATTTACATTGACAGAAAGATTGGATAATAAAAACAAGAGAAACAACCTCAAAGGTGAAAGCATATTTAATCATGATTCCTGAGATTGTCCTCTGACATCTACATGTACACACAGATACATGCACTCTTATACAATTATGCCTATGTGTGTACATGTGTGCGTGTGTGTGTGTGCATGTGTGTGTGTGTGCATGCCCACATACACTGCACAATATACACATCCATTAAAACAAACACTAGAATTGTAAAGACTCATGTTTTTACCAATCACTAAGATTTCATAACAAAACCAGAAGTATTAAGTTAGATTTATTTAAGTAAGTTTTATAGTCAATATGAGTTAAATGTAAATTGTACTTTATTTTCATTTTTACTAGGCAAATCTAGTAAAATAACTTCTACAATATATGGTATTTTAAAATTTTTAATAGTAAAATAATTGCATTTTTACATTAACTTTGCATTTCTGTTTATTACATTCAAAATTAAACATCTTAAATAAACATGTATTTTATATATTGATCTTTCACATGAATGTCAAAAATGTGTCTAAGATAAAAAACATTATTAAGCAAGCAAAATGTACAAACATAATTTATGAATTACATATATTCTTATAGTTAAACATTGTAGTTCTGTTAACTAAGTATTGAGGTATGCACAGTAAAAACAATTCAACAAGAATTTATATTTGGCAAGCACAGGAATAGATGGCTGCAATTCCAGCATTTGGACACTAAGATAGGAAGACTGTCTCCATTTACAGCCTACATAATGAGTTCAAGGACAGTCTAGGGTACAAGAGCTTTTCTCAAACAACAAGAAAAAAAAATTATTTACAATCATAGCTTTACTTTTAAGGTTACTATTCTTTGTAAGTGGGCTAGTATTTGAATTTTGCCACTGTACTCTCATAAATTCAGAACAGAGCTGGAGAGGGTGGCTTATTCTTATAATCCTGGTACATGGGAGGCTTAAGCAAGGCTGCTTCAAGTCTGAGGCCAGCCTGAGCTATATAGTGTGAGCTCTTGCCTTCTAAAAAGGCATTCAGAGCAAGTCTACATGCTATTTGGGATTGTCTACGTATGGCATCATGTGATCACTCAAATGACAGATTCTGAAGATTTTGGATTCTCAGGCAGGAGATGCCCACCGTATACAGCAAAGTGTACACAATCTTGCTGTTATTTACAAGTTCTGTTACTAAGGAAAATGAAACATATAACTTAAGTTGTGATACAGATTGCTTTTTTCTCAATACAGATGTATGAAAGTACCTTAGAAATATAGATCCTATTATAGTTATTTTGGAGCACAGTTTAAATTCAAATAAACAGCAAACAATTATTTTTTTTAAAAGCAGATGGATATATTCATCTCCCAATCCTGACCTTTCAAATAACCAAGAAACCTGAAATCAATTGATTTTCTTGCCTCTAAAGGTTAACCACTAGTCCTGCAGGGCATGTCAAGGATTTTCCAGGCTTCCTCTAAATTCCATTTCTGTTCTGGTATGATGTTAGTTCTCTTACTTCAACCTAGATACTCTCGTCATCTTGTAAATTAGCTCCTTTCACATTCTCCAGGGTGATTTCATATTTCGTCTAGATTGTCAGTGGAGGTGGTAGGTGATTAAGATCGTTCCTTTATTATCATGCAACCAAAACAAAAGATCATTTTACCACAGAGAGAAATCTATTTTTGCATATAAAAACCACAAATGCAAAATTCTGCTGGAAATTCTATGCTGACCCCTACTCTTACAACTGTGTTGCCCCCTGTGGAGTTTCTTTCTTTCCTCAAATTACTGAAGGTACCTGTCTCTGACTAGAACTGCTAAATAGTATCTACCACATGTATGTGTATGCATTATCTTATGCAATTTTAATGTTTGACTGCTCAGGGAAAATAGCCATGAGTAAGTCAGTGAAAATAAGGATTAGCATCTTAAATTCCATGCTTTGCATAGTTATCTGTCACCTCTAATTTATTTTGTTGTTGTTGTTTTGTGTGTGAGTATGTTTGTGTGCTTTAAAGAAATAGATATTTCAATTACCAAGATAAACATCAGAAAAAGAAGCTAGGACTTTAATATCATGCTCTCTCATAATGCTGGTCATGGTGATTTAGCCTTTCACCCACCCACTCTTTCTGGCTCAGGTTCCTTCCTGTGCTGTCTTGGTTAAATACTGTCTTCCCTCTAATCTCAAAAACTTGTAGTTACACATTCCTTGAGCTTTTTCCTGTATGGAGTCAAGAATGGCTTATGTTCTTTTAATTACAAGGCATTATGTAGAGCCTTCATTCTGGTCTAATATTAAATGACATTTTCCTCTAATTTCAAACATTTCCTCCAAGACCCTCCAGAGGTAAAGAAAAGGTCACATGTCTTGGAGAAATTTAGAAGATTCTTGAGGGTTCTTTCCCCAGCAATTTAAAAATGAGTGAATAAATTATGGGGTGAAGGTAGAGACACTGACCAGCTACCTTGCAGAGAATGGAGGTATTCAAATCCTGTCAACAAGATGTGAAGAGAGTTCCACCCTTGCAGCGGTCAGAAGTCATCCCCTGTACTCTGGTGGGTATTTAAATGATATGGTTGCTTTTGAGTTATTCATGCTTCTTGTAAGCAACCCTTTGGCCATATTCCTGTTGGTAACCCCAATAAAAACCTCATTGGATCACCCAATTGTGTGTGTGTGTGTGTGTGTGTGTGTGTGTGTGTGTGTGTGTGTTAACAGCTTTCCAGGAAAAGTCCTGCTAAACAATGAGCATGGACCAGTGTGGCCCTGCTGTGTTTTAAATAAAGACCATTCTGATTATTTAACATGCAATTATGCAATAATTTTTGTGACTTGAAAAGTCACTTTATTTTGGTTATGGAAATTTATTCCAGAAACACTAATTGTCACTGCTAAACTCTTCCAGAAAAAAACTGGATTTCTTTATATTTGTACACAAAACAATGGGTTTTATTAAGGCATTTTCTTGAATACTCTGTTCTTACCAACCCCTTTTCCACCTCCATCTTCTACCTTCAACCCAGTTTCTCTAGTATTTGTCCCCCTCTACTACCCAGGAGCCTCATTTCATTGTTCATGGAGCATGTATACTATTACCCTACCCTCAATAACATTCTTCTTCTCTAACAGTCTGGAACGCTTTCTAATTTTATTACCAATAATACCCACCTATTCACTCACCCAAACAATTGTGCACACAAATATAAATTGAAACCTAGGATTCCCATATTAGAAAAAGTACCCATCATATTTATCTTTTTGAAGGTGGTTTATATTGCTTAATGTAGTCATTTCCACTTCCATCCAATTTGCAATAAATGTTTTGATTTTATTTTTCTTTATTGCTGAATGAAATGCCATTGTGTATAGGTTAATAATTTCTTTAACCATTCATCTGGTAATGAGAATCTAGGCTGACTCCATTTTTTTCAAAAATCTCCTGTGAATAGAAAAGCAATAAAAATGGATATGCAAGATCTTTGAGGTGTGCTGACTTGGAATCTGCTTTGTATATAACTAGGTGCAGTATAAGTGGAACATAGGTAAGCTCTATTTGCCATTGTTTGAGAGACATCCTCAATGATTTCCATTATGGCTCTACTACTAGTTTACGTTTAACTGCAATGAATAAGGGTTCATTCTGCACTTCCTTTCCAGCCTTTGTTGGCTTGGTTTCTTGATGTTAGTCATTCCCCCTGGGTGTGATAAAATTAAAAAGCAGTTTTAATGTGCAGTTCCCAGAAGGCTAAATATGCTGAACATTGAAAAAATATTTAATGGCCTCTTTGTGTTTCCTTTTTTAAGAACTGTATGCTCAGTTCATTATCCAAGTTACTTCTTAGAAGACTTGGGGAAAGTTTGGTGTTTCCTTCTTGCAATTCTTGCTGCATTACGGATATTAAAACCCTGTCTGAAGAGTAGTTGGGAAAAGCTTTCCCCTTCTATATGCCACACTTTCATTCTGTTGATAGCTCTTTTTGCTGTGCAAAGTCCACATAATTTAAGATAAGCCTATGTATCAGTTCCTCAGGCTATGACTTTTGTCTTTCCGTCCTTTTAATAAAAAGCAAAGTGCTTGCTTATATCAGTATCTCCAAGTGTTTCCCTGCTGCTCTCCTCCATCAGCTTCAGCATTTCAGGCTCTACATTAAGGTATGCCATCTACTTTGAATTGATTTTTATGCAGGAAGAGAAGTCCAATTCTAAGTTCATTCCTATTCATCTGAACATCCACCTTCACAGTGTCACTCACAGAAGACAATCTTTTTGCCAATGTATGTTTTTTAATGTACCTTCATCAAATATATGTGAGTGTTTTTTTAGATGCTACTCTTGAGTATTTTCAAGTGTCTCTCAAAATTATTGTGATGGACACATATCATGAGTTTCAATCCATTGTAAAGCTTTGTTTTGTGTGGTACATTCCCTCAGGAAAGGTGAACAAATGTCTACTCATCCTATATAAGAAACTAATACTACTAAATTATGATGTCATCAAAGTTGAATTTGCTGTACCATAGTTTACTCAGGTTATTTACAGGAGTTCAGGTGAAGAATTATCTGCATTAGTAGGAGAGCTGTGGCACTGAGAGTGTATCCTAGCACAGTGACCACTCAAAAGCTGAAACTGCTTTATAAGTGGAGCAATAAAGACATCAACCCACCCACAAAACCTTCAACCCCAAATTTATCCTTTCTACAAAAAAAAAAAAACTTGGTGCTTTATTGCACTTTATATATTTTTAAATTATTTTATTTATTTACATTTCAAATGTTGCTCCCCTTCCAGGTCTCTGAGTTCTTTACCCCATATAGTCTCCCCTCAGCCTCTTAGAAGGTGCTCCCATCCAACAACTCAGACCTCACCTCCCAAGCATCCCTTTTCCCTGGGACATCACATCTCTACAGGATTAGGCACATGCTCTTCTTAAAGATAGAACACCATCTTAAGTCCTAAACAACTTAAGCTTATAATAAGACTCTAACTATCCAGTCTTTACCCCCATTAGAAACCCTAGAAGGAGTAAATATTACCTGAGTATATAGGAAATGTAGGGACATAGTTTGCAAATTTTATAGAAATAACAGAGATTGCTGACTAGACTGTACTCCATATTATCTCTATAACACTGGAGCATCCATCTTCAGCCTTCTAGCCCAGTATATCTGAAAAACTTTTACTGACGCTGAAATGATGAAAGACTTGCTTACCCTGTCTAGACAGAGCTTGGCGGTCAACTTTCCTGTGTCCTTTTGTCCTTTGTGGACAGATTTGTTTGTAGTTCGAGCATGGGCACTTTCTTTGCCCAGTGGTAACTTGGAACACTTGAAGCAGCTCCATATGGAGGTAACTGATACTCATCATCTTTTTTTAAGTGGAATGGGGGCACTGTGAGAAGCACATTGGCTCATAATCAGAATCTTCTGATAATAGAATAAATTTAAATGCCATATTCTTTGGATCTCTTAGGTTTTCGAAGACTATCTATAGTATATTTGAATAGTCTAACATTGTTTATTCTTAGCTGTTTACTATCTGAACAACCTTGAGAACATTTTATTGTAATCAACTAAACTAGTATCTAATATAACCATGAGTTTGACTGACTATTAGCTTGCGCTTCTTAACCATTCCTAATAGTTTATAGCTTGCATTTTTATTGTCTCTAATAGTTCGTAATAGTTTTTAAAAGGACTAGAACTTTGTATTTCATGTTTAAGAACTATAGAAGTGCAATATGTCAAATAAATGTTAAAACATAAATGTTATATGTATTAAAATTAATCTTAAATTTGTATCAATGTATGATACCAATGAACCAAAAACAACCTTTTAGTGTAAATATACAAAATTCTATACCAATGTAACAAAATAAAACCTCAATTTTGCATCAAAATATAAAAAATTTTTACCAATGTAAGATTATGGCTATAAAATGTTGTTTAAGAGTAGATTCAAAAATCAACCCATTTTTGTCTGATTTTTTATAATATTTCTATATTTCTCCCTTTTTCTTCTCAACCTCCTTTCTTTTACCTAAGGAACAAAGACAGATAAGGAAAACGAAAGGAAAGAAAAAAGAAATCCCTGGATCTAACCTCTCAACTTTGTTTCCTCTCTATTCAAGACCATAGTTGTTTGTAATCATCCCTTAAAATCACAACATATCTATAACTCATAAAATGACCAAAACCATACATTTCAACTTAAGGGACTGGATGACAGGCTTCTTAGAATAGCTTCATTTGAATTTAGCAAAGAATTCATTTTTTTGGAGCCCAAGAAAACAAACAAACAAAAAAAAGGTTAGTCTTAAGAAAGCTAGCTGTAACATTTGTTGTCCAATCTCTGTATTCTGAGACATTAGAGAGTCTTAAATGAAATTCTGACTGGAACAATCTGAAAGGCTAAATCAAGTGAGCTAGCTGTTCTGAAGTTACCTTGGAAGGAGTCTTTAGAGGAAACAGCTTTGATGCAGTTGAGGTAGGATCAGTCAGGGTTAAGGTTATTGAGACAGGGTTTCTCTGTGTAGCCTGGTCTGATTTGGATTTGCTCTGTAGATTAGTCTGACCTCGAACTCACAAGGAACCTATCTGTCTCTGCTTGTATCTCTCAAGTGTTGAGAGCAACATGTATCTGTTCAGATTGTGTCCTAGGTGTGAGTCATATGCTAGAGTAAGCCATAATCAGTTCTCTGAAGGACACCCATGGTTGAAGACACTAGTGGCTCAGAATAATGTTGACGCCCTTACCTCACGGGGGTAACAAGTCCTTAATCTATGCCATTTTAAATTAGTCCATTGTCTGTCAGTTTATCCCGTTAGACATTATGATGATGCATCACACTTAGACCTCAATTGGCATTAATTCCCTATCTTTTTTAAAATTAAAACAATATCATATTGTCTCTATGGCATGCATGTTTATTTGATTTATCTCCTCTGACAAAAAATTAATTGTATTCTGTATTGCTAATCTGATAATTAGCATGACGTATAGTTGCTAAGCTTGACAATGTTATTCTTCATTCTTTTGTGGTCTCTAGATTTCTTAGTTGGATGTTCTTCTTCCTCTGGAAAGATAAAAGCAAACAACTGCACCCCAATCTTAACTCTAGGTCCTTATACTGACTAGCAGAATTTATCTTCCCTAAGGCAAAATGATTTTTGGCAACAGAAAAAACATTATCTTTCAATTTGAAATTATAAACATACCTTATGTGAATAAATATACCTATAGTCTCCTTTCTCTTTATATAAAATTACGTTCAATGTATATTCTTTTTTTTTTTTTTTAATTACTAAGGATATTTCCACTTACTAAGAAAAAAAACTTACACAGTACTTTTAAGGAAGAATAAATGTGTCATTTTAAATTTCAGATTGCTTTTTACAAACAGCTGTATTTATCAGCAGAGGGTCCTGTCCTAACATGGACTCTGTAGAGACCATAGGTAGTTGCTAGTCATGACCCCCAGTTTAGGAATGGGGCCACCAACCCATCACAAAAATATTAATCCAGAATTACTCCTGTCAAAAGGAAATGCAGGAACAAAGAGTGGAGCAGAGACTGAAGGAAAGACCAGCCAGAGACTGTTCCATCTAGGTATTTATCCCATCTGCAAACATCAAGCCCAGACACTATTGCTGGTGCCAAAAAGCACTTGGTGACAGGAGCCTGGTATAGCTATCCCCTGAGAGGCTATACCAGAGCCTGACCAATACAGATACACCCAGCAAATCATTGAACTGAGGGTGGGGACCACAATGGAAGAGTTAGGGTAAGGATTCAAGGAGCTGAAGAGGTTTACAACCCCATAGAAAGAACAATATCAACTAATCAAACCACTCAAAGGTCCCAGGGACTAAACTACCATCCAAAGAGTACATGGCTCCAGCTGCATATGTAGCAGTGGATTACCTTATGTGGCAACAATGTGAGGGGACCCTCTTGGTCCAGTGGATGCTCAATTACCCAGCATAAGACAGTGCTCCGGCCTTGAGCAGGGGGGTGGGTGGATGGGTAGAGGAGCACCTTCATAGAAGCAGAGAAGATGGGGGCGGGTATATGGCATTTGTAGAGGGGAAACTGGGAAGAGAATAACATTTGAATTCTAAATAAATAAAATAATCAATAAAAAGTAAAGCAAAGAAAATATCATTAAAAAGACAAGCAATGTGCCCTTACAATACAAAAGACATTTTCTCTATAATAGATACTTAATAAATGTTAATAGATGGATGTCTGTCAAATCTAATAATTGCAAGACTAATTCCCTGAATAAAGTTATGGCTGAAGCTTTGGTGTGCTGACAAACTTTAGGCAATTTGAGATGTCACTGAGAAATTCTATAACCTGCATAGCTTACAAACAACAAAAATCTGTTTGCTAGTTCCCAAGGTTGAGAAGGCACGGATCAAGGCACTCTCAGATTCAGTATCTGGTGAGAAGTAGATTGTAAATGGTGCCTTTACCTGTGTTCTCATGTAGTAAAAGGACATTTATCTCTCTGGAATTTAGACCACAAATCCAAAAACCACAAAACCTACTTTAATTATGGTTCTTTGACATTTCAACCTTCCTTCTAGCCCACCTATCAGAGGTAGGAGAGAAGAAAGAATAATAGACAAATGGGAGTTGTGAACCTTTTTAGTAGCAGTTCTTTGGGGCGATTCCAATCTTCATTTGTCAAGATATCAATCCAGTTGAAAACATCAAAACACAAGTCGTAGTGGCAGTTCAGCCTAATCAGCAAACACCAAACGGGAATCAGGAGCAGTGGCTTGATCCAGAAAAAACCTTCTTCACCTCCCAAAATTTTTACTTTTTACTAATATAACACTGAAGGTTAGGATTTTACTCTGCCTCATGAGAAGTGAGGAGAAGAGCAACAACTATCAGTCCATGTCTCTCAAATTGTCTCCTAGGAAAGGAGATAATGTCACATTTTATTTTCTCAAAATGATAAAAATAAAATCTATTGGCCAAAAAGTAAGCAATTAATATTGAGGCTGCAAAAGCAGAAGACTTGGTGTGTGTGTGTGTGTGTGTGTGTGTGTGTGTGTGTGTGTGTGTGTG
>JANHMN010000012.1:68001552-68043791 GCA_030674055.1 Rhabdomys pumilio
GGAGGAGGAAGGGGGAGGAGGAGGAGGAGGAAAAGGAAGAGGAGGAGGAAGAGGAAGAGGAAGAGGAAGAGGAAGAGGAAGAGGAGGAAGAAGAAGAAGACAGGTTCACTGGGCACAGATCCCAGGGCACTCACTATATAAAACAAAATCCATATCACAATAAAAATGCAGATTCTGTTTATCATTGTCTACTTGCTTTAGATATTTCACCTTGCACCCCCTCCATGTATTCTGTAGACTTGGCGTAATGTATAAAGAGGTAAAGGAATAGCTACAAGCCAGCCTATAATCTCTTATTTAAGTACCCATGGTAGAATACTTTATAAGCATCTTGAGTATCTCCACAGGTCATGGAATGAGTACAAAGTGTGCTGAATTCTGAGGACTCAATGAAGACTATTAAGTGGTGGCAGTTGTTTTATCTTTCCATGTAGTTTAATAACATAGTGCACCATCCAATGTTTTCCTTTTTAACTTCAATGACATCATTCTTGACATTATGCCAATCTTCTATTGGAAGATAGGCTTGGATATTATCTTTCAAAGTGTTGAGAACTAATCGCTAATGGAGAACTTTTTCTCAAGTCCCACTTAATGGTGATCTTGGCTCCCTGGAAAGGCTCAGAGGATCATTCTCCAAGCCATGTGTACACTTACAATTTAGGACTAAGTTTATAGACACCTTGTTTCACACAACTCCAAACTTAATCATATTTTATTGTAATTCAAAGGCTTAATTCTTGTGGAAAAAAATTGATTCTATCTGGATACTTCTAATAAGGTACAAACTTAGGAAAGAATGCTGAGTCCATAAAGAACAAGTTAATCTCACTGCTTTTTCCTGGAGCCTTTTCTGCTTGTCTTGTCACAAGGATTTGGAGATAAAGCTGTGTTTCTACAGTCTGTGGTTACCAGTGAGATGCTCTTCCTAGAGAATGGGTGATATAAATAATTCAGCAAACTAAAAAAATAAAAGAAGAAAGGAATTTCAATCAATGCCCTTTTTATTTCTCCTGCCATGCCTTCAGTATTAGACACTGTGTGTTTCCAGTTATATTTCTGCTATCTTTGCCTCTTGTCATTATCACAATGTTTGCTCTGTCTTTTAATGTTCTACTAATCATCATTCTTCATGAAAACTATTATTATATCTCATTCTTTTTCTGATTAATTGTTAGTGTTTCACCAATTCCAATCATTATTAATAAGTAATTGTTCTTTGCAATGCCCAAGCTGCTTGCAAAGTTCAAGAATCAAAGGCTGTGGACATTTAATTCAGGGCAGCCGGCAAAGGAGAAAGTTAAGCAGAGTCTTAGTATCATGTCTGCTACAGAGTTTCACTGCGACACTGGTCACTTAATGGAACCAGCAGAAATTCCTGAAATATGCCATGCATCCTCAAAGCAATCCAGTGCCTATGGCTCAGTCTTTGTTAGTGGATGACAGAGGAGTAAACATCAAGTCTGCACTCTTCATGGAAAATAACAAGTCCTTTACTTCAGTACAATAATGGGTAAGAAGAATCACAAGTTCATAAGGTTACAGATTACATGCTCTCATTCAGAAACACTGCAAACATGTGTTTACAAGTACAATACCACTTTTTTTAAAAGGCTTCTTTCTTTTCCTCTGTAATTTCTATGATTAATGTTGGGTATTCAGTCAGGTTACATATCATAACATGACAAATGCTCCCATATTTAATAGTCTTTCTATGATACAGAACTTCTTCTAGAACAAAATATACACACATTCATACATACATACATACATACATACATACATACATACATACATATAGGGGTGGGGGAGACAGAAACAACAAGGGAGGGAGGAGTGCCTGTCAAGTCTCACACAGCCTGGCATTCCTCACTATGTAGCTCCCCTCTATGTTGGTATTGCAGGAAAGGGATTAAAATTTTCCTCTCTGCCATACATACTTAACTTCTTGATATTTATTTGTAATAACAGATTGTAGGCTTAATTTTTTTATTTTTTACTTTAATTATGGTTCTTTAAAACTTCAACCTCCCTTCTAGCCCACCTACCAGAGACAGGGGAGAAGAAAGGATAATGGAAAATGGGAGTCATGAGCCTCTTTAGTAGCAGTTCTTGGGGGCGATTCCAATCATTATTGTCAAGATATCATCAATCCAGTTGAAAACACAAGTCAGTAGTGACAATCCAGTCTAACCAACAACCATCAAACATGAGTCAGTAACAGTGGCTCAATCGAAAAGAAACCTTGAGGTTGACATGAAACCTGATTGACATGAATCTGCAGAAGTATCGAGAAGTAGCCAGAATACCATTAGAAGCTCTTTGGTGCATTTCTCTTTACAAACTCATAACGAGCAAAACTCAGTGAATAAAACGAGGTAAAACCAATGCAAGAGCATCATTCACCGTCTGTTTTGTTATGCTAATATCGTTTTCAAACATCAGGTGTCCTCACAAGTGTCAGCTCCAGGAAGACATTGCATGCCCCTTATAAGACAACTTCCAGAAAAACACTATGTGTTTGCTCTTACCAAAACATCCTCCCACATGTCTACTTCAGCAAAACATCTTTTCATAAGACAGTTTCCAGAAAAACATCACGTGATGCACTGAGTCACCAAAGGAAACAGAAAATTTCACTTCCACCTATAAGATAATCTCCTCCAATATGGAACTCTGCACTTGACCCTGTTTACTTTAACGTTACCACCAAGTCAAAGGACAAGAGCTCTGAGCTTACCCAATGACTGCCAGCAATGTGTGTGCCTTTCCTTAACCTAACCAGCCATGGGATGGGCTTGTATTCAACTGCTCTCAGGCTCTTTAATCTTTTATTGTTTGTTTTTACCCCTGCCCACCCTCAGAGCAGGTAGGCCTGGCTTCACCTGGCTAAGGTGGGCCAGGCTAAATACTGATTAACATTATTTCAGGTGGGATTCCACAGAGTGGGAACACCAGCTCTGAAGTAAATAAAACAATGGAGAGCTCTCTGTCTGCCATCCTATAGGTCACATTGCAGGTAGTTTGTCACAGGTTTGATGGTACATATGCTAAGAGCTACTCTAAGGCTGAGTAGAGTGTGTATGTGAAAATGCCCTGAATCTTTTCTCACTTGGCTCAGCCAACTCCATTTGGAAATAAATCTACACGAGAGTAGAGAAATGGGGCAAAGGCAATGGTTTCATTGCCAACTGTCTAATTGCTCTTTTCCATAGTCTTCAGTTCCTTGAAAATGATCATTTGACATGAAGTGCTGACATGGATTCCTGAGGACACACACAAAAAATATTTGCCGTAACTTATTTTCTGGGGCTTTTGTAAGCAGAAATTCCGGTCACTATCACATCCTGGCCAATGTTTGCTATTTCCCAAATCTCAGACCTTAAATTTAATTATTTTGAAGCTGTCCAGTATTCCTGATTGCATAAGTTTGCCATCATTTCTTAGGGCCCTCCATTCTATTGATTTGAGCATGCCCTCCAGTTCTATTCTTTTATACCATGGCTGCCACCTACATGCCATCATCTGCTTGACTGTGGTCTTATCAGAGTTGACACTGTATCTTTAATTGCTATTCTTATCCAATAATGTTTTTCTCATCGTTCAATACTCAGATCATTTTTTTTTAATTCTTGGGAGTCCTGACTTAGATTTCTCTATTCTGAATATCTTCCAAATGTATGCATGCTATTTTGTCATCTGTGTATTGCAGTGACAGCATCCCGTGATATACTTGTATGTCTTTAATTCCCTTCACAACAGTGTTCCAACATTCGCATAGCCACATATTGACTATGAAATCTGCATATGAATATGTGTCCACATGTTTTCTATAAGCTTTGCAGAGAGAGATGGGTTTTCTTTTATCTGGTGTGGCTCTATCTATGGCTAAATATGTATATATTTACATATAAATGTGATATATATGTATTTATATAACTATATAAACAAAAACATGAAAATACTCATTCATAATCTCTCTCATACATAATTTAACTGTGAGGTAATATGAATTACTTTGTTAGATCTACTTTAATAAAATATTATTTACTACTGTTATATGACAGTGGACACTATCATAGAAAGAAATCCAAAGATATGCCAGCTGCCACATGGGGAGGCAGGTCCACTGTACCCACCCAGAGATACACCCATCACTGTGTGGTGGTGTATGGGCAGGTACCACTACTGTAGCTGCTCAGAGATACACCCACTGCTGTGTGGTGTTGTATGTGCAGATACTACAATAAGCAAGAATGTGGTGAAGCATTGGGAGAGAAAGAAAAAGAAACTATGTGCACACTATGAAGCAAAGAAGAAATGAAAACCCAGGTTGGTGAAGAATAGCCTGATGAAACAAACTAGCCTGTCCTGCTACCTGAGGCTATGTTAAAGTCCCAGACTGTATGCTGCCAAGCACCATGTCTGGGTCCTTGACACTGAAGCAGCAGGAGTCTGTGTGGGTGTCTGTGGTGCATGTTAACATCAAAGGCCATGTGGATGTCCCTGGTCTAGGCTGCCTCCTGGGCCCATCTTGATGTTTGAAGGCTGTGCACAGCTGGCTCCATCCCCTCACTCCCTGCAGCTGGTAGGAGAGCTGGCCTCACAACTCACCTGGACAGCTTGGGATAAACTGGCTGGTCCTCTCTCTAACCATATGGTGGCATACATAGGAAAGATATGGCCCCATCCTTCACCTGGGCAACTTGGGAGGGCTGGCCTTAGGGAATGAGAGCTGAAGACCTGACCCTGACTCTCAAAGGCCTCAGCACTTGGGAGAGTGCCCTGCACCTAGCCTGGGCATCACAGAATATATTGCCCTGCTGATATGGGAATAGGTTATCTAGCCCCAAGTATATGAACATAAGAGAGCTTCTATCACCCCATCCCCCATAGCCCCTCTTCTGGGCAAAGTGGAAGAACTAAGCCTGTCACCATAGGGAATGGGATGTGTTGGGAGTTGTGAGAGAGATGGTGGGCTGAACAACACAAGTACCATCCAGGCCCATATTCTAGGGCTTTGAGAAATGGCCCACCCCAGCATCTTCCTCATCTATAAACTGCAGAAACCATGAAGGGAACGGTCCTGCATAATCAAAGCTGCAGGATCTCTATGACACAGGGCAACAACAAGATACTGAAGAGGAGTCCCAGTGAGATCTAATGATAGAGTAGCAGAAACCACTGATCTCGAACGAATAAACCTTAGCAAGTAAAGCTGTTTGGGCAGAAATACACTGCAGCTTTCACAGTAAGACTTTGGTGGTATTGTTTGTTTTGTTTCTTAAATTTTATTTGTTTTGTTGTTGCTGCTGTTGTTTTAATTTTAATTTTTTGTTTTCTTCTGGGGGAAGTTGCAAGGGCCCAGGATGAATGTGGAGGGATGGAGAGATGATTGAGATTTGGGTAAATGATGTGAAATTCACAAAGAATCAGTAAAAAGTTCAATAAGCAAAAGAAAATATATGGTCTAGAGACCATATAGCATACAAGCAGCAATAATGTAGTTTTCACAGTTTTAGGGGCTAGAAAATCCAATTCAGGTGCCAATAACTGTGCTGTCTGGAACAAGTCGCTTCACCATCAAAATAGCCTTCCTTCCTCTGTTCATGCTGTGAAAAGGGCCGGAAAACTCTCCCACGTTTCTTTTTCACAAGGCCACCACGAGGTCTCCAGTATCCTTTCCTCACTAAAGACTCACCATTTAAAACAATAATTTTAGGATAAAAATTTCAACATTTAATTTCAAGAAGTAAAATTATTCAACCCATTAGATGGGTGCCAGCGCAACTGGAAAGCCCAGCTTCTCTATTTCTCCTATTGTATACTTGTTTGTGTGCTGAGACAGGGATAACAATCACCATCTTTATCACTAGCTCCTGTTATATGGTTAAGTCCTATGTGCACTGTCTCAAATAACCAATGGGATACTCTTTTAAGAGACATCGTTAATGTTTTAGGAATGAAAATTTCTATCAGGCTAACAGAAGCCCACGGTTACATTCTTTGGGTAATAGAGAGAATACAGATCAAAAGCAATGGAATCCTTATCATCACACCATTTTAAGAAACAGGAGAACATGCTATTTCACTTGGGGGTTTGTTGTGCCCTCATAGGCCCTTCTGGCCCACAAACTTCAGGTCTACCTTGAGATACACCGTTGCCTTTTTACCCTTCATGATGTCGTTTCCCCACCTTAAGAATTATTTTGTTTCTGTGCATTCTATTCCTCTCTAAGTGTGTGGATATGTGTGAGTGTGTGTGAATGTGTATATGCACTATATGTGTATACAGAAAGGAATATATAAACATGTAGAAGCTAAACGTTGACATATATGCTATTTGTTATTTTCCTCAATCACTATTTTTTGGACAATTCCTCCCATGGAAACTGGAGTATCCCTGTTTGGCTAGATTCCTTGTCTGTAGAGCTTCAGAGATCAACTTTTCCCCTTCACCTACAGGGTTATATGAGCATACAGCCACATCTAACTTTTTGTGTGCATGACAGGCATCTGAACTAATGTCATCATGCTTGCATTGCAAGCCCTTTAGTGACAGCTACTCCACAATTTCCAACTCAAATTTCACTCCCATTTGTTTCTCCTATGGCTTTCAATATGGACAGAGGTGTCAGCCTTGCTCATGTTGGGAGAGACAGCATTTTATGGTACCCCAGTATGTACTCATCTGCCACTTTGTCTAGAAAAAAAATATGTGTAATAAAGTGAGTTCGAGAATTACAATCCTTTTATCCAAAACTAAAGACATGCTGGTAAGAACAATAGGGACAATGAAATCTTTGCTACCTCAAGGTGTTTTAACAGCTTTTTTCAAATCTTATTCTGTAAAGCATAAGAAAGGAAAGTATTTGACTTTAGCATTCTCTGATTTCCCCAAATCTTCCCCTTGGAGCAAAGTAAAATCCGCAGAGCGTAATAAACAACACCCCCACTAAGATCCCTTTGAGTATTGTTATTCTCGTTCCAGGAACCCGGATTTCAAGACATCCATTTATCTCAGGAGTGTTACCTCCACAAAAACAGGCCCATCATCTAATGCTCACTGCTGTGGAACCAACACTTATATCACTAACCGGCAGACAAAACAAGTTCTCAGCATGTATCATGACAATTATTCTTATGGACAAGCATGACAAACTAACACCTACAGAGCCAAGTGTCTGCCAGACATCCCATGAGCACACTCTGTCCACATCAGTTTACGTGTAGAAGAGTGGTTTGTGTTCTCTTTGTAATAACGAGTAAACTCGGGTATTAGATATTAAGTCAAGAAACTCATCAGGTATAGACCTGGGTGTGAAGACAAAAGGATCTAGAGAGCTCTTACACTTAACAACTAAGAAAAGGTTGTTCAGAAATCAAATCCCCCAGATGTGATTTCTCTGATAACATTGTTCAAGCTGACTGCAAAAATAATCCATGTGAGGTCATTACTTTGCATGCTGTGTAATATAGCTGCTGTCACTTAGAAATGGCTTGAGTTTGTCTTTAAGTTATATGTTAAAAGCTTCATTCTCAGTATGGCAATGTTGGGACATGGAGTCATCTCTAAGAGCTGGGGTCTAGTAAGAGGTAACTTAGTTTCTAGGGACACTGAACTCAATAAAAAATAAGATAGTTCTTGTAGGACCTGACTTGGTTATCACTAAAAATTGTCATCAAGTGTAAAATCTTGTCTGGAGAGATGCCTCTGTATGTAAAAGCACTTGCTACAGAAGCATGAGAGCTTAAATATTGAGCACTTATGTAAAAACCAGGGTTGGTAAATCATGCCTCTAATTACATAGCTGTAGGAGGTACAGACAGAAATATTGGTAGTTTTCTGGCTACCAGTCCAACTCCAGGCTCAGTCAGAGACTTTGACTCAAGTAAATAAGGTTGAGAGTGACATAGCAGAATGCCCTAAGTTCTCCTCTGCAGTATTCATTCTTAAATGATAACAGGGACCTGCACATATACATGTTTGCATATGTGCACAACACAAATGTCGAACTGACATGCTCTGTGTCTTTCTTACCGTCTAAGCTTCTCTTTCCCATGTGCTTTCTCTAGGATGCCATATTCCATGATATACTGGAGTCAAGAGGAGCCTCACTGGAGCCTGAATTACTGGAGATGTTCAATCTTAGCTTTTTGTGGTTTTTTGATTTGGTTTTTTTCTTTGTTTGCTTCTGCAGTTTTCACCTAAATAATCTTTTATTTTTAAATCAGCCAACCTTATATATTTTTGTAGCGATGAAAAAATGGAGTAGTGCCATCCCACAACATATTATAATATTTATATTAAGTCCAGCTTTGCCATTCTGTTTAGAAATGTTTGGGCCTTAAGCTATTTAGCAAATAAGCATCTCAGTGTTCAGTACGGGATGCTTTTTTTATGCATTGACTTAGAAAACACCAGAAACACCTGAACAAAACAAGGTGCCATTCTTCTTCTTGCTTGTTCATCAGAACTGGTCATAAGACTCTATTGCTACAGATACCATATATTTTGTTGCAAAATATAGAGAAAGCCCGACAGAAGTGAGCTGGAAGCTTCCTTCCTGCTGACTGGTTTCATAGTGCTGAAAATTGCTATTTAGCTTTCTGGGAGGGTATGGGAGTGATAGGTATCAATGGTTTTACTATCTGTGAATCCTGTGAACAACACTAACATTTTGAGCAAACTATGCTCACTGGTACAACAGTGTTCTGACTGTTATGAGGGTAACCAAGTATGTGGGACCATGAAAGGATAGCTTGGTTCCTGATTGAGCACAGGCCTCAAAACCTGGACCCCAATGGAATGGTAGGTGTTCGGCTTTGCTTCTAGACTCCAGGCTCCTGACATGAGTCCAAAGACCTCCATTGATCAGCGCCTTTTAGTCATGTAGGGCAATTCTCCTACAGTCCCTCCCAAAGAGAGGTTTGTGTCACCTACCACAGGTAGAGGGCATGACTACAGGCCTCAGAGTCTCAAGAGATCTCCATATTAATGAGATATCTAAAGGCCAGAGGGCATAGCCAATTAAGCATTCTTTCCCAGACTCTCCTCACAAACAGTATTTAACTCAGGTCCGCCCTGAGAAACAGGGAACTGGGGCAGGGCGGAGAAGCTTCATCCACTTTCCACCATGACAACAAACCTTTTAAAACCACGGACTTTCTTGTGTCTTTGGGGCCCTGCCATGTGGAACCGTGTAGAAGGCCTTTGACTACTGAGCCGCTGCTTAATCTCCTGCTAGAAGACTTCTCTACATTCCTGCCACAGAGGCCACCAACTCAAGCAAGCTCTCCAACCCAGCAGAGTGAGTGCTGTAACCACGAGTCTCTCACCCCGCAGGGCACTGCCAGAGCTTCTCTCCCTCATCTCTCTTAGCTGTGGGCCAGTCCAACCCATATGCCCACTCAGTCTCAGTTCTTTCATGGCTTCCAGCGGCATTTAGGAGTCCAAGGACAGAGACCACCAGTCTCCCAGTCAGCTGCGTCAGCCAGGAGACCCCCACTTCAGAGCTCTGCCCAGGCAGGACTTCAGGCTGAGACCTCTCCACTCCCGAGCAGAACCCTGCGGCTTCTCACAGCCCAGCATCTCCCTGGCACTGTGTAGAATGAATTCCGTCAAATTCCTTCGCTTCTGCCTCCCTGAGCCATGAGAGACACACCACGGGAACTACAACTCAGCCCAACAGGACCCACGCCCACGTGAAGGCTACAGCCCTGCACAAGTACTCTTTGGTTTGGAAATCACTATGCAGAAGAGAACACAAGCCTGGTACTACTCTGGCCAAAGACTTACAGCTAAGGAGGTTATAGATCCAAGGGAGGAAATTGTCACAACTCCAAAATTCATTCTAAATACTTGTGTTTGTAACCATCATCTGATATTAGTATTAATCAGAGAGGTTTCCCTTTGTAGAGGTGATGGTGTGTGTAAAGTTGTGTAGTTATTCAAGCCACTTAGAATAAATGACAGCTAAGTTCTCAGTACTAAACAGGACGTTTATAACAGCCCCCTAAGGCTAAGAGAACATTGTGGAAAGGGAACACAAAGAATAAATATATGATCCAAGATAGAGATAATATAGATGAGAAATCTTATCTTCCAGGCATGACACAGTCATTGCAAACATGATCCTCATAGCAGCTGTACTTGCCTGCCTTAGGCTGGCACAAGACTGCTCCCGTCATGGATCCAGAAGAAGTTCATGGGCTATTACCCCTCTCTACCACACAACTTGCAATAGATTAGGGGAGAGGGATAGTGCTTGTCTTCACTTGTATTCTCACTCTGCGATCACCAGGCTCCAGTGGATATTTCTTAACCCATGGTCACAGATGGTCCTGGTTAAAATCAATGGGTCACAAAACAAATGAAACAAAGCAAAAAGCAGCAATTGGGAAAGTGACAAAGGTGGGAGGGAGATAAGATATATGAGCAATGAGTGTCGGAGCAGAGCGTGCAGAATACAGTGTACACAGGAATGCAGTTGAATTGTCAAAGAACAAACATAATCAATAAAAAAGAGAAATAAATCTATTTGTAAGAAAACGTGTAAATATGAAACAAAACAAAATTAAAGGTCAAATGGAGGTAAGTTTAGATAACTGGATGTATTTTATATGGAAATTAATCTTAATTGCATTTAAAAGATTGTGTTTAGAATAATGAAGGAAACACTGCAATTCTAAAGAGCCAAATGATTCATGATATAGTTGTTTCTGTCATTTGAATTTGATGAGCAATAATGTCTGATTCTCATATTAGCTCCAGGTCATGTAAAATATAGCTTTCCACAGATAAAACTCAATTACCACTGGATTCTACATCAGGGCTTATCTCTTCTCATGTTTATGTGATGGGTGTACACACCTTTGTTCTTGAGACATTTGTAATCTTCTCTAGCATTATGGAAATTCAAGTACCCCTTCCAGTGGCATAGTGGGTCAGGGAAGAGACAGAAGGTCCCAGATGGCCACAGACTCTCACAGCAGGCAGGTCTGTTGCTAAGCAACTATATTGATCTTTTTCTATTCCCTTTACCGATGACCCCTTCTGCTTTCCAGGGATTTATTGTTGTCATTTCCAGCAGTAGGTGGTTAGAAGCTTTTACCTTTTATATTATTTATAGAATCAAAGACTCGTAGAGATAAAATATTATCAGGAATTCTGATTTTACACCCAGAGTGTATATGATAAGAAATGTCTTCTCATTCAGGGTGTGTAATCTTTGGTATGATTAAGTAGATATATATTCTCCTTCCTTTATTTAAATACTTGGTAGCTATCAAAACCAAGCTGTTTATATTAACTAAAATGCAAATATTTCCAAATGAAACTGATTTGTTTTGTCTCTGCCTTGCATACCTGTTTGTGTTGGGAGAACAAAGCTTCAAGAAGAAAAGCCTTTCTAGACCTAATTTTGCTTCTAACCTTAAAACATCTCACCTACTTGTACATAGCACCTTCATGCCATGGTGCTTTGATGTCTGCATGCTAAAGGTCAAACTGGACAATAGTGCAGTCCAACACCCAGTGGCTGATCATGCAAGCAGACTGCTTTCCTCTCTCAGCTCTGCAGTTGAGTGGAGTTTTCTTGATTAGAATACTTTCTGAATCTGTCAGGTGGGAGCCTTTATAAACTTGGGTTCCTGATTACATGTCGCAATGATTAAATGCCTGATTTAAATATAGTTCTGCTCTATATTTCAAGATAAATTTAAAAAAACAGATGGAGACCGGCTTGAGGAGTATATTTTTTTTTTTATTAAATCTGTGGAAGACTTTTTTTAAGGACATACCTCAACAGTACTTTACTTAGTCCTTGGCCTAGAGGAGACCCAAGGGTCCAATATTCTGAGAACCTCAAGTTCTTTAAAGCTTCTGAAAAATGGAGATATGGGACAGACGATATCATGAATTAAAGTCTAGAGATTGAGAGGTGACTCAATCAATGAAGTTCTTGGCATACAAGCATAAGTCATGGCTAACCATCGCACTCAAATAGAAAGTTCTGTGTAGAAGTTTAGTCTTTCTTCCTCCCAGGTCCATGCTCCAATAAATATGACTCAGACTCAAAATATATTTACAAATACTTTGGCCACATAGCTAGGCTCTTCTCTGGCTTTTTCATAATTTAAATAATCCGTTTATTTTAATATACATTTTGCCATGTGGCTGGTTACCTATACTCAAGTACCATGTGTTCATTCCATCTTCCCTGTCGAATCTCTCCATGCCTTGATTTATCATAGATTCTTTCTGCCTTCTGGATGTCCCACCTTCTATTCTACTCTTTTCTATAGGCTACAAGTCTTTTAGTTGACAGGTGATACATTCACACAATATACAAGATAGTCTCTCTACAGCTCAGCACAGTGATACATTTGCAAATGAAATACTGGAGAGATGGAGACACAAAGGATGCAGGGCTTCATAGCCAGCCAGGCCTGGACCTATGTCCCAGTAAGTGATCTTCTTTTAAAAATTAAGATAGACAACTCCTGAGAAGCAATACATAAGGTGGATCTCCGGCCTTAATATTTACAGGTACATGACTCCACCTACACACAGACACACATACACACAGACACAGACAGACACACACACACACACACACAGAGAGAGAGAGAGAGAGAGAGAGAGAGACAGAGACAGAGACAGAGACAGAGACAGAGAGACAGAGAGCAAATGGATAACTACAGATATAAAGATATGTGGTTATCAATTTACTTACCCATCATAACTAGAAGATTGACTATTAGTTTGAACTGGAAGAAACTGAGTCAGAGATGTTTCAAATTCACTCATATCTATGCAGCTGAAATGGGTGGGAAAAGCCAGATTGAAACCCTTACACTTTGAAGGCAGAGTCACAACCCCTAAGTGCAAAAGTTCAAGGTGTTGCCTTTAGGTGTGGTACCCCACATCCACCCAAACCCAAGCTTAGAGCACAAAATCTTTCTAACACGTCTTATATGTAATCTTTAGAACACTCTGGGTTCTTCCATCACTCCTTACTTTCTAGACTTTGACACAGTTGGTGATAATGATCTCCATCAAATATGCTGCCAAGCATAAACCACAGGTCTCAGCACTGAATCAGGCAGCAGTGCTTCTTTATAATCGATGACAACAAACTGAGACAGGAACCGCCTTGTAGATTGCTACAAGTATACAGTATAACATAAGTCTCAGCCCCTGAAATAATTCCATCCCATGTAAATAGAGGGCATCGTAGTTTGGATGAGAATGACCCCATAGGTTCACATGTTTGAATGTTTGGTCTTCAGTTGGTGGAACTGTTTAGGAAGAATTAGGGGTTTTTAGCTTTGTTGAAAGAGGTATGTGAACAAGGGTGGGCTTTGAGGCTTCAAAATACTATGCTGTCTGTCTGCACATTGTGGTTCAGATATGAACTTTCAGGTACTACTTCAGAGCCATGCCTGCCTGTCTGCTGCCATTCTCCTAGCCATGGTGATCCTGAAACCATACTCCATACATAATCGGAAGCTGTAAGACTCCAATTAAATACTTCCTTTTATAAGCGGCCTCAATCATAGTGTTTCATCACAATAGAGCAGTGACTGAGACAAAAGCTGACACCAGAGACTGCTGTTGTGCTGCAATATCTCTGATCATGCCATTTGTTGGAGAAATGTGGAAAGCCTTGGGACGTTGGACTAGAAATTCCATTGAATATGGCTTACTTAAGTGGCTCTCATATTAGGAGTTTGGAGGAGAGTGGTGCTGAATACAGGGTAGACTGTGCAGGTCCAACTCAAGAGGTTTCAGAGGGAAACAACAGTGACTGCATGCAAACCATTCTAGTGATATTCTGCAAACTGGATTCTTTTTGCCTTTGTTTCAAGAATCTGCATGAGGTTAAACTGAAGAGTTTTGGATTAATGATATCTGCAGTGAAGATTTCAAAACAGCCTAGTATTGACGATATCACATGGTTATCAGTGATCATTCTTGTGAAGACCTACAATGAGAAAAGACAAGCAGATCAAAATGGAATACACATTCACAGTTTGAGAAGAAAAAGAGAAGCTGGAAATGTAACACTGAAGCCAAAACCTGTGCTCCAGGAGATGAGAAATTCAAGAAATGCCTTAGGCTAATGGAATAAAGGGAGTGGTAACCTCAGGAAAAGACATCATTCAGTTCAGCTTCTAACTTGGAATTTTAACTTGGAAAACAAAACAAAACAAAGATTATTCACTAAAGAAAATCATCAATAATTTAAAGTTATACAAATGTAAATCATGGAGGCAGTGTTTCAGCCCAAGCAGGCTCCAGAAATCAGCAGCATTAGAAGCCACATACTTCTAGACTTAGAGTCAGGAAAGATACAGGAAAGGGCTTGTGGGGTCTTTCTCCATTGTTAAGGAAAGCTATTTGAAGCCAGGCATCTGCCACAGATACCACTCCATGGAGACCCAGAAAGGCCATTGTGTGAAGCTGTGAAGGTGAAATCTAGATTGCATTGGATACTCCAAGATACTGGAGATTCCAAAATCCTGAGATACCTGCCAAGAAAAGATGCAGAATAGTCATGCAGCCCAAGAGAGATAACTGTGGTACAGTCAACAAAGCTGGAAGGAGTGGGAGATGTGAAGAGCCATCTAATAAGTGCTTTGACATCAGGAATAGAGATGCAGGATTTGGATTTTGCCCTGATGATCTATGGCCTTGTTTTAGTTCAGTATCTCCTCACTATGCCCCTTTCCTCCAATTTAGAATGGTAATGTATATTCTGTGCCATTGTATTTTGGAAGTATGAAATTTGTTTGTTGGTTTTATTTTATTTTACAGGGATTTACAGTTAAGAAATTTCCCAAAGTCTCTTAAGGGACTTAGACTTTGGAAACAGTGCTAAGACTGTGAAAGACTATGGGAACTTTTGAAATTAAACTGAATGCATTTTGTAGTATGATATGGGTACACACCTATGAGGGCCAGGGGAGTAGAATGTGGTGGTTTGAATGATAATGACCCCTGTCTTAGTCAAGGTGGAAAAACACCATAGGCATGGCAATGATTATAAGAGGAAACATTCCATTGGTATTGTCTTACAGGTTCAGAGTTTTAGTCCATTATCATCATGTCAGGAAGCATGGCAACACACAGATAGACACGGTGCTGGAGAAGGAGCAGGGTGCCATGTTCATATCAACAGGCAATAGGAAGACAGAGTGAGCCACTAGAAATTGTGTGAGCTTCTGAAACCTCAGAGCACCACCCCCACACCCAAGGAATAATCTTCCTATAACAAGGCCTCATGTCCTAATCCTTCCAAATATGTCTATGAGACTACGGTTGGGGACAGGCTTCTTCATTCAAACCAACCAGAGCCCCCAGAAGCTCAGATTTTCAAATGCTTGGTTCCCAGTTAGTGAAACTATTTGGGAAGGATTAAGGAGGTTTAGCTTTGTTACAGTAGGTGTGACACTGTTGGAGAAGATATATCACTTAGGGTGGGTTGTGAGTTTCCAAAAGTCCATATCAGACCCAGTCTCTCTCTCTCCCTCTCTCTCTCTCTCTCTCTCTCTCTCTCTCTCTCTCTCTCTCTCACACACACACACACACACACACATATATATATATAAATATATGTGTGATATATATAATCATATATATATATGATTTATGGATCAGATATGAACTTTCAGCATACATGTTCCTTGCCACAGTGGCCGTAGACTATCTGAAATTTTCTGCTTTATAAGTTGCCTTGGTTATGGAGCTTCATTCCAGTGAAAGAACAGTGACTAAGACAGATAGTGACTGCTAAGTACACATGGACCTCTCAACAACTCATCATTATACTCACTTATTTCTAAATGCCCTTCAGTCCTCCACGAAAAGGGCTATACAGGCCATTAACATCTATTGAGAACTCTAATTTCATCCCAGTTTAAAGAATTATCTATAATGCACACACTCCTAAGATCTTAGCTCACTATCAAAATCTGTGAGTATCAAATTCACATGAGCTAATTCAATTTCTTTTACTTTCTTCCTGGCTTTTAAAACATTGACATTGAAATTCATAAAAGCACTCTAATAAGTATTTTAGAATCATTTTTATCTTTTTATCTTCCATGTTAAATAATACATTAGATAATTTTAAGCTTTATCAGTAAACTACTACGTAATATATATAGCTATAATGCAGCAATACAGATAATGTACATACCTTAATGATGGCATCTATAAATTATCACATTATTAGCTAGCATGTTGCAGAATTACTCTGTGTCAGGCATTGTTCTATTTCCTTTTGCATTCATTCTTCATGTCCAAAATTACCCTAGGATGTAGATATTATTATCATCTCGTTTTAGCAGCCAACAGGAAGAGGCACAGAGTGTTAAGAATCTTCCCAGCAGATACACAGCAGTTAACTGACAGAAATATAATTTCAATTGAGGCAGTCTGGCTAGAGAGCACATTTTATTAAGCCTGTTGTTTATATTAACTTTAATTCTTACAGAAAATGCCTTTACTTTTAAATCAACAGAGCAAAATCTCCATTGTAAAAGGCTTTTATAAGCTAAGAAATAATAGTCCATTAACAGTGTTTTAATTGGAATTTTTATTTGCTCAAATTTCATTTGTAACAGAGTTGCCTCAAATCTTCACCACAGATAATCAGCTTTCATAGCAAACTTTGAGCAATCTACATAGAATCTATTGTGCTACGTGATGTTAATTTTTTAGACAATAACACTAGTGAGATTACTGTAATATAAGTTCTGATCAAGTTATAGTTTCATATGGAGTCATATAGATTTTGTAGGAAGAGTCATACAGCAATATATTACAACATTATAAATAGAGAGGAGAAAATATGTGTGTGGGTCTGTTTGCCTCTCTCTCTCTCTCTCTCTCTCTGTGTGTGTGTGTGTGTTTATGCAATAGTAATGCAGATGGTAATGTACAAAGGAAATCATGACAGTCAGGCTCAGGAGCTGAGTCTCAAGGAGCCTAAATTAATTAATATAATTGCACTTTCTTTGCCACTAGTTAGTTTGCAAGTGACATTTAGCACAACTATAGTCAATGAGACAAGTTGGAAAGTTAACTGTGCAGGCTTCCAGCAAAGTTTTTCTTGTTCCACTCAATTAACTGACTCGGGAACCATGAGCCAGAAGACCTGGAGATAGGTTAATATATGAGATAAATTTTTCCTGTTTCTTTGGACAGCTTTATTGTCCCACATATTATTTAGACAATTTAACTTCCCTTTTATGTGGTGAGCCCAAGAAAGATGATAAACTCTAACATCTGACTTTGGCTTCTGCTGACATCTTTTGAAGTCAAGATAGGAAAACCTATCAAGTGCATAGTCATTGTATTTTCTGTGCTTTATCGCAGATGCAAGAGGATTTCTTTATTTATTCAAAGGATTATGCTTCAGCCAGGCCTGGTGGTGCATGTCTATAATAATCTCAGCTCTCAGAACCCTTTAGGGAGAGGCAGCTGTCCTCAACTGCACAGTAAATCTAATACCAGCCTGAGACAAATGACACTGCCTCAAAATAAAATTAAAAATAAACTTGAGCTCTCAATACTCAAGATACAACTCACAGGCCACATGAAGATCATGAAGAAGAAAGACCAAAGTGTGGGTGCTTCTGTCCTTATTAGAAGGAGTAACAAAGTGCTCATGGAAGCAAATATGGAGACCAAGTGTAAAGCAGAGACTGAGGGAGGAGCTGTCTGGAGACTGCCCCACCTGGGGATCTGTCCCATGTGCAGTCACCAAAGGTAGATGCTGATGTGGATACCAGGAAGTGCATGCTGACAGAAGCCTGATATAGCTGTCTCCTTAGAGGTCTGCCAGAGCCTGACATATACAGAGGTGGGTGCTCACAGCTAACCATTGAACTGATCATGGGGTTCCCAATAGAGGAGTTAGAGAGAAGGAACTGAAGGAGCTGAATGGGCATGCGGCCCCATGAGGAGAGCAACAATACCAACCAACCAGAGCTCCCCAGGGTCTAAACCACCAACCTGGGAACACACATAGAGGGACCCATGGCTCCAGCTGTATATGTAGGGGAGGATGGCTTTGTCAGGCATAAGTGGGAGAGAGGTCCTTGGTCACATGAAGATTGAATTTCCCAGTTTGGGGGGATTCAAGGGCAGAGAGGTGGGAGTGGGTGAGAGGGGACATACTCTCATAGAAGCAGGAGGAGGGGGTTTCTGGGGTAGAATGGGAAAAAAGGGTAGCATGAAATGTAAATAAGTAAAATATCAAATAAAAAATTTTTTTAATTTAAAAATAAAAACAAACAAAAAACTTGGCCATAGTATAGTTAATGTATGTTTTTGGTTTTGGTTTGGTTTTTTTGGGGGGGTTGTTTTGGCTTTGGTTTCCAAGACAGGGTTTCACGGTGTGGAACACATTCTGTAGACCAGGCTAGTCTCAAACACAGAGATCCACCTGCCTCTGCGTCCCAAGTATTGAGATTATAGGCATGTACCATCACTGCCCAGATATATGGTATTCATAATTTGATTCTTATGTAATCATATTGGAATTGAGAGTACTTTATTAAATATTTTATATCACTGAGGAAAAACATGTCTTTAGCTCTCCTGTTTGTTCTTGTTCAGCTTTGGTATCAGGACAATCTTGACCATGGAGGGGTTTTACAGTATTGTGTTCCTTTGCATTTTTCTGGGATAGTTTGAGGAGTGCTACAGGAAAGAGTTGCTGAAATTAAATAGGGAATAATATAAAACTAAGAAGTTTCAGCACAGAACAGGAAAGCATCAACTGGGTAGACAGACTGCAGGACCAGAGAGAACTCTTTCCTGACTATGCTTCTGACAATATTTTTATAAAATTTACAAATAATTTTTAAAATAAGCTCTGCAAAATAAAATTTTCAATCAATAAATGAGCCAATGAACTGAATGGAAAATTTCCAAAGGAAAAAGTACAAATGACCAGCAAATGTTTTGGGGCTTTCATTTTTTTTTTAACTATTTATTTTTTAATTTATTTATATTTCAAATGCTGTCCCCTCTGAGTCCCTCCTCACAGAGACTTTACCCCTCAGAGAGGGTGCCTCTTAATCTTGCCCCACACTGAAGCAACAAGCCTCCACAGAATTAGGAGCAGCCTCTGCCACTGAGGCCTTGTCTCCAGACAAGGCAGTCCTCTGCTATATATAAGCCAAGGGCCACAAACTAGCCAGTGTATGTATGCTCTTTGGTTGGTAGCTTAGTATCTGGGAGCTCCCAGTTAGTTGATGCTGTTGTTCTTCCTATGGAGTTATCATCCCCTTCAGGTCCTTCAATCCTTCCCTTAACTCTACCACAGGAGTCCTCAGCTTCAGTCCAATGCTTGGTTGTGGGTATCTACATCTGTTTCAGTCACTGTCTGGCTGTGGAAACGTATCCTGGTTATTGGATGTGGTTGTTCTGCCATGACCTCAGAACCCAAGCCCCTGACACGAGGTCTTAGGTCTGATCTCCATTTAACCTGTGCCCCTCAGTCACGTAGAGGTCGTGATTGGCAGAGATTAAAATATTAATGAGTTATCTAAAGGCCAGGAGGGGTAGCTAATTAAGTTATTCCTGCCCCTTTTCCACCTCCCTATAAAAGGCCAGACCCCCTGACTTTTGGGGGGGGGGGGAACAGCATACCATCTATACCTATTCACCATGCCATGAACAATAAAAGCTTTGGAAAACTCCACGTGTTGCCTGGGCCTTCCTGTGCCTGCCACCAGACTGCCAACTTTAGGAACCCTGAAACCTTCCTGACCAAGCCAGGACCCTCCTCCACCAGAGGTGTGGGAAGTGTGGTGGAACACTCCAACGGCCCTCTCGGCTTTGTCCTTCTTCCCCTCCTCAAGTTTTTTTTCCCCCACCAGTCAGTAGCTAGTAAAGCCTCTCAGAAGCAGCCAAACTAGGCGCCTAACTTTAAGCACAACATAATAGTAATAGTGTCAGGTATTGATGCCCATCCATGGGAGGGATTCCATGTTGGGCAGGTCTCTGGCCAACCATTGCTTCAGTCTGTGTTCCACCTTTGTCCCTGCATTGCTTTTAGACAGAAACAATTTTGGGTCAAAAGTTTTGTAGGTGGGTTGGTGTCCCCATCCCTCCACCAAGGGTCCTGTCTAGCAACTAGATATTGTCTCTTCAGGTTTCATCTCCCCACTACTGGGTATTTCCAATATGGTCACCTGCGCTGACTCCTGGGAACCTGCTCCATCCCAGGTCTCTGGAACTTCCTGAGATTCCCCTTCCTGCCCAATGCCCCTCACAGCTGCATATTTCCCCTCATTCTCTTGGTCCTCTGAGCCTCTCTCCTGTTCCCTCCATACCTGACTCTGCCCCCTCTTCCCCTTCCCTTCCTTTCTTTTCCCTTCCCTTCCTTACAGTCTCTCCCTCCTTCTGCCCCACATGACTATTTAGCATCCTCACTTGGGCCTTCCTTCTTTAAATTCTTTGGATCTGTGGTGTGTATCATGAATATTCTGTATTTTTGGGCCAGTATTCGCTTGTCAGTGAATACATAACATACATATCCTTTTGAGTCTGAGTTATTTCACTCAGGATATTTTCTAGTTCCATTCATTTGCCTGTAAAATTCATGATGTCCACATTTTTTAAAGCTGAATAGTATTTCATTGTGTAAATGTACCACATTTTCCACATCCATTCTTCATTGAAGGACATCTCAGTTGTCTCCAGTTTCTGGGTATTATGAATAAGGCTGTTAAGAAAATAGTAGTGCATGTGTCCTTGTGGTATGGTGGAGCATCATTTGAGTATATACCCAGGGCAGTATATCTGGATCTTGAGGTAAAACTATTTCCAGTTTTTTGAGAAACTGTCAGATGGATTTCCAGAGTGGTTCTACAAATTAGCCATCCCACCAGCAATGAAGTGAAGGAGTGTTCTTCTTCACATCCTTGCCAGCATGTACTGTTACTTTAGTTTTGGTGTAAGGTGGTCTTAAGCCATTTTGATTTGCATTTCCTTTATGACTAAGGATATTGGATTTTTCTTTAAGTGCTTCTTGGGCAATCTCTGTTGAGAATTCTCTGTCTAGCTCTGTACTCCATTTTTAAATTGGATTTATTTTTTAAGTCTTACTTATTGATGAACTACCAAAAGACCTAGTTATATCACACCTGGGCATAAGCCCAAAGGATACTATATCATACCAAAGAGATATTTGCACATCCATTTTTACTGCTGTTCTACTCATAACAGCCAAAAATGCAATCTTTGCATGTCCATCAAAGGAATAAAATGTACCATGTATAGGCAATAGAATTTTATTCAGTCATAAACAAAAATGAAATTATGAATTTTGTAAGAAAATGAATGTAACTGGAAAATGTGATATAAAGCAAAGAGACTCTGACTCAGAAAGACAAACACAGCTTTTTCGCTCTCATCTCCTGATCTTACATTCTGATTGTTTATATGTGCATTTGTGTGGGAATGAGAAAGAGTAGAATCCAGAGAATTAGAAAAATCTTTATAACTGGTGAAAAGGAAGATATAAGAGTCAGCGATAAAGTAAGAAATAGGATATGTGTGATATGAAATAGGAGGAGATACCAGGGTAAAATTGTACAGTGTAACAGAAAAAAGGAGAGTGGGGAAGAGAGGGATGGGTGGGGCATCAGTCAAAACTAAGTATGCATGCAAATTTCATAAAGTAATGTGTTACTTTCTATGTTAACTTAAAGGTAAAACAAATATCAATTGTTGCTTTAAAATACATTATGAATGGGAAACATATTTTTAAAATATATTTTTAATTTCTGAGACTATAATCTAATTACATCATTCTCGTTTTCCCATCCTCCCTCTAAATCCTATCATATGCCTCCTTACCTTGTTGTATTTACAATTTATGATGGTATATATACATTCCTAAATAATAACTACAATCTTCATGGTCTATACAGTGTTACTTGCATGTATATTTTCAGGGCTGACCATTTAGTTTTGGACAGACAATTGGAAAGTTTCTCCCTAGGGAAGTCTATGTCTCCTGCTTTCGGTGTTCCTCAGTTTTCTGCGAAGATTAGAACAGTCTTGATAAAAGGAAAAAGAAAAAACTTCAACACTTGACAAAAAAATATTTTCTTTTAAATTTTTTATTGGATATTTTATTTATTTACATTTTAGAGGTCATGTTTTCCCCCATTTCCCCTCCCTAAAAATACCCTATCCCATCCTCCCTCCTCCTTTTTGTTTCCATACTATTTCAATTACATGCAAGTATTAAGGTCAGTTCTAGGTAGAGAGTCTAGCAATACACTAGATGCAAATCATCAAGGAACAAGCAAGACAATAAACACAAATAGTCAAAGAACAAGCAAGGCAATAAAGTTCCGTGAACAGTCCAGTGATCACTGTTACTATGGGCTTATCAGGATGACCACAATATCTTAGTCTACTTTCCTGTCTTAGCCCAATTAATTTTTATTATTTCATTACTGAAGCCTACTTCCTTGTTCTAGCCTAAGATTTAGATTCCTACCTGAAACCACTTCTTTGTCCTAGTCTAATGTCAAGAATCCTGCCTAAAGCCCACTTCTTTGACCTTGGCCAATGTCATATTCCTGCTAAACAGCCAATTTCTTTGTTCTTGGTCTATGTCAGATTCTTGTCAAGCAGCCTGAAAAGCTCTCTGCCTCTCCCCTTTTTTTATTTCAAAAACAAGACTGAGCCTGTCTTAGGTCATTCTACCAAGAATGCCTTTCTTACCCTTCGTGGAATATGCTTTATCAAAAGTAATGCACTTATGTCTTAGGTTAATAAGGCTCTGTGCAGAATCTTACCCATTCTTGGCTTGCCAGCCTGTTAATTTAGTAACTCTGTCTGGGGGTCCATTTTCAGTTTCAAGCCATGTTGATATTGTTAAAGACAAGTTTTAACATAATGAGCAGGAATAAAAGTATTCCCAGGACAAAAAGGGCTAGCATGGTTAAGCTATATATGCCATTCTTGAAGCTTGACCAAAATAGAAATACTGACCTCAGGTCATGGATAATTTTGTCAGTAGTATCTCCCACACCAACCCTCAGCAGAGCAGCATTCTTAAAATTCTTAAGCCTACTATGCAAATTTAAAACAGCCAGAGAGATGTTAGAATTATGCCAAATAAACTGCAAGTATCTTTAAACTTTTTCCTAATTATAATGGCTGGCACTGTAAATTTTAGAACTAACACAAATCCAATGATGTTTGGCATGATACTTGAGATGGCTCCTTACTCTTAATCTCTGAACCCTCCTCCCAATAATTTGAATAGGATAAAGAGTATCAATCCATTGTTCCAAATGTCTATCTAAATTCTCTTGTGTAGTCAACACATTAGTAACATTTTTTGCTAAATGATTAGCAGAAGTTGCTGTCTTAACTTCTGTGTCAAAGCAATTGTAGAAGCAGTGGTGCTAGCAATTAATGTAATTAAAGCTGTTATACCAGCAATAATCAAACCCACTACATTCCTGCTTCTGCTTAAAGCCTGACTCACTTCTTCCAGTACTTGCAAACTTATTTTAGAAGACCAAGGTACTGTGAAAATCAGGGCAATAAAACAAAAGCTGATTGATAGACTTCCTTAACTAATGTGCTGGGTTTCAAAACACTAATACAATTAGAAAGTGTACAAACAATACAAATTGCATTAAATACTGTAGAGTAATTTTAACTTGACAATTAAAAAAACTTTAACATATGTACTAACACTTGTTTGAAATCCAGATCCAAATCCTGTCCAAATTTTATCTCTTGCTAATATAAAATGATAGAGAACTGCAGCTAGCTTTCAAATATGTCTCTGAAATTGTCCAGAACCAGCCTTCCAAATGAAGACAGTAATTTCCAATATTGGAATTATTTCTAGACCAGTCCATGATTGAGTCTGAAAACTGAACACATTTAAGAAAAATATGAGAGTCATTATAACAACCCTTTTTGATTCTCTGTTCCACAATGTCTATAAACTCGAGGCAAGACAGTTTGTCTCATCAGAGGTATAGGTAAGCAAATGTGGGTTGGGAGCATGTTGTAGTACTTATTTAAAAATGGCCACCAGTCAAAGCCTACTATCTAAGCTACAGCAGCTCTGCCTAGCTCAGTCACCATGTTCCATGGCCAGAGGCCATGTGTGTATCACAGCTAGAAATGGCCAGCCAGAAACACCAGCCCTGCCACCCATGAGACACGAGCATGGGAGATGGCTCTGCCAATCTTCCATGCTATCTCCACAAGGCTGGACAATGCCCAGACCATTCCACCAACCACGTGGGCTCAGTACAAATGAGACTCTAATGCTTACATTATCCAAAGTCTTATGTATTTGGTAATGATCAATAACAAGATTCCCACTCAATCAGAGGTATAACCCAATACCCAACCTAGATATACCAACTACCTTTGACTGCAGGAGACACGTGAACATCTTTCTTCATGTTCCCTTCTCTTGCCTACTCTCTCCCATCTCCTAGCTCCTCCTCTTCCTTCTCCTCTTCCTCTCCTTACTCCTCCTCTTTCTCTCCTTACTCCTCCCACCTTAGCTCCTTCTACAAGAACATATGTCCAATACAGCTTCCCAGTCACCATTGTCAGGACATTCAGCAAGCTCACAGGTCAGCATCATTCTTTGTCCCGGCATCAGCATGTGTCACCTGTCACTCTGGCAGCCACCATGCTCCTTCAGCATCCTACAGAAAAAAAAATCCACAATCATGCCTTCTTCCCCATATTAAATACCTGATCAGGATCATGTCACACGCCAGTAAGTGGATCCTTCCTTTTTGTCTATGCATAAGTATGCCTAGTTGTAGAGTACCATAAACACTGAGCACAAATTTCCTTAGTATCCAATAATTTTTTAAAATTTAAAATAAAAAGAACATGATTTAAATAAATTTGTGGTGTACAGATCTACCTCCCCCTTTTTTTTTATTTTATGAAGATATTGTTTTAAAGTTCCATAGGCCCCTTCCACAGTTCCTTGTACTTGACTATTATAAGGAATCCCAGTAATATGGGCAGTCACTGGATAGCTCCTCCTTCAGTTTTGTCCCACACTTTGTCTCCATATTTGCTCCTGTGAATATTTTGTCACTCCTTCTAAGAAGGATTGAAGTACCCACACTTTCTTTTCCTTCTTGGGCTTCATGTGGTCTGTGAGTTATATCTTGGATAGTGTAAGCTTTTTGGGCTAATATCCACTTATCAATGAGTGCATACCATGTGTATTCTTTTGTGATTGGGTTACCTCACTCAGGATGATATTTTCTAGTTCCATTCATTTGCCTAAGAATTTCATGAATTCATTGTTTTTAATAGCCGAGTAGTACTCCTTTGTGTAAATGTACCACATTTTCTGTATCCATTCCTCTGTTGAAGGACATCTGGGTTCTTTCCAACTTCTGGCTATTATAAATAAGGCTGCTATGAATATAGTAAAGCATGGGTCCTTGTTACATGTTGTAGCATCTTTTGGTTATATATCCAGGAGTGGTTTCACTGGTCCTTACACTTTTCTTGATGATATTGACAGTTCTGAGAAGTACTGGCCAAATATTTTGTACCGTTCATTGTTAGTTACTTATCAGTTAAATGATTATTAACTAATAATTGATTTTTCCTCATCTTTTTTCAGGAGTAGGCTGGAAGTATTAGCTTTGGGAATAAAGAACATGAGGTAAACTTTTCTCCCATCACACTCAGGGCAAATGCTGTTGTCCTGAAACAACTCTGGAGCTGTCCTGGATGGCCTGGCTGAAGTCATTAGATTTGAGTATTTTACTATTGAAATTTATTTTGTTCCTTCTGTATGTCAGGTTCAGAAGGAACATTCAGGCTGGATGCTCCAAAAATCACAATGAACTTTGATATTACAGAGCACACTGCTAAGTAAGGAAACTTAGCCAAATATGTTCACAAATAATCTGGCTCTATATGTAATACCGGAGCATCTCACTAAAATTGGTGAGTCACTAAGAAATTACATCTAATATAAATGTAAGTAACAGGCAGGAGAAACCTTAATAAAGAGAGATTTCCAAAAGATGGTTAAAATGACAGGCATAGGGTGGTAACCTGAACTGATAAAGAAGAAACAGAGAGTGAGGGAGAGCTTTAGTGTTCCACTCTTAAACTTTTAACCTTTTAATTGCTTTCTTCCTAAGTGCTGGGCCCCTGGCGGCCCCTTTTAGGATTATTTACTTTAGAAAGTACACAGTGTTCGTATTCTCTCAGATTCTTTGAAGTGTAAATCTTTGTAATCCAGAAAAGCCTTTCTTCAGGTCCTGAGAGCCAGCCTTGTGATTCCTCTTCTGGAAGAAGACAGTACTCATGGCTCCCTGAGGCTGAAGAGCACCAGGACTCTTATGTCAAGAACACATCGTAACCTAAAGGAGACACTTCACCCTCCTGCATTTTGCTTCAACTTTTTCTTACTGTAGCATTCTTTGAATAAAGGCTTGTTTGCCCATAGATCCAGTCTATAGCAGACCTCCTTCTATAAGGCTGAGGCAGTATTAGGACCACTCAAGTTTTCACAGGCTGAGTTTAGAAGGCAGACCCCAACCTACACATGACAGGAAGTGACACAACAGGAGCAATGGTTGTCCAATTAAGAGAAAGTCTATGCTTTGCTTTGGATACTAGCATGATGGGTATTTTTATGCAAATTTTTATACATTGAGAGTCAAAGTCTATAAGAAGTAGAAAAGCTGATTCTCCCAAAAGAATCGAGGATGGCAGAGGCATCTTCCCACAAGCCATCTGAGTGGTGAATTTGCTGACTGAATGACTGACATGCTGAGTACAGTTTACAGAAGACTCAAATGTCCTATATTTCTACCCTGTCTTTCACATTCCACTCCTTTGAAACCAAGATGACTGTACTTATGATTGCTTTCAACAATGGAAGTGAGAGGACCAAAAGCCTTGGGAATAAAGCTTTTAATTCCTCTGGAAGCATACTGGTCCCCTCAGAAGGAGCCACTGACAATGGGCCTTTAGTCAATGATGGCTCTGACTTACAGAAGATAAGTCTAGAGCTGAGTCAGCTCCTGGAAAACCTACTGGAGGAGATGACAAGGCTAGAACTGAGCTGGTTTCCAAACTTCTTTATTGTCTCACCAAATATAATGAAACCAACTTAACAACCAATAAAAATTATCCTACTATCATTGCTTTGCCCCCTCTCCATCGTATTAGAGGTTACCTAATCATTCTAGAAATATTTCCTAGTCCTGCATAGAAGGAGGCCTGCAAGCTCCTCTGGTCATTGCTATTTTTGATGACTTGCTGACTTCTGCAAGCTGGTAATTTGTATAGAATGAACACTTTTCACCTTTGCATACTATTTGAGTCTGGGATCTTCTTTCTGTGATTCTTCGACCCTAACAGAAGCAGAAAGAGAAGCAGGTTTTTCTTCCTAAATCAGCCAAAGTACTGTAAACACACTAAAAAACCCACAAGAAAAAAATTGACAGTGAACACAAGAGCAGAGAGATGGTCATGCCCGTCCTTTGTATTGTCTATAGCTAAAATCTAATGGTTATGAACACTGAAATGAGTAAACAGATTTTAGGATACTAGGGTTAATTAAAATGACGTACATATTGTAGGTGGAGTTTCCCTTGGCTCTTGATTGGGTAAATAAAGAGGGCAAAAGCCAACTGTTGAGCAAAGATATAGAGGTGGGTTTTCCAGGTCTCAGGAGGAGAGGAGGAGGAGAAGGAGGGGGAGGAGGAGGAGGAGGGGGAGGGGGAGGAGGGGGGAGGGGGAGGGGGAGGGGGAGGGGGAGACAACAAGAGGGAAGGGGGGAGAGGGAGGGGGAGGAGGAGACAACATAGGGAAAGGGTTTTACAGCCAGGCCATGGAGCAGAGAAGAGGGACACCATGTAGGCCTGGGGGCTATTATATTAGAAGAATTATAACATAAAATAGCTGATGAGTTTAGGACAATAGATTCCGAGCCCAGTGGTTGTGATTTAAATATTTTAAATATTAAGATTGTCTGGTGTTTTCCATTCACAACAATATAGGTGGGCAAGAGAGAGAGTGTAAACCTGGGGGGCGGGTAGTCATTGGTGGTTGATGGAGTCAACTGCCATGCAGTCAATGGAATGCCAGCTGTAGCTCCAGGCATTCTCAAGAGGGATGGCTGCTCTAGGAGCATAGCTGGGATCTCAGGAAAGAGTTATCTAGCCATGGGAGCTGAGTGAGGTCGGGATATTTGTTAGAGGCTGTTGGAACTAGCTGTGAGACTTTGAGAGAGCTTGGGTGGAGCTCTTGAGAAGGAGCAATCATGGATTATAAAATTACATGCCACAACATATAACAATGTATATGAATTACTGCTGTAGTAAAGGTGAGTGAGCAAATCTATCAAACTGGTAGCTTTCCTTAGAACAGAAGGTGAGGGGCGTGGCCAGAAGGTAAGAGACATGGCAAGGAAATCCCTTGCAGTTTGTCTATTAACTAGTGAGACTATTCTACCTCAGTGATATCCCCACGAGGGTGCTCCCTCTTTGATAGCTTATTGAGCTATGTTCTATATTACAAGGTGTACTTATCATAAAGTGCTTTTAGATTCAACCACAATCTTTAGCTTAGTCACAGCTAAAAATAAAAGCAAAGAAAAAAAAAACATTGATTTTGAGCCCCGTGTTAGAAAGCAGGAAGAGAAATGGGAATTATAATAAAGAAAGAAGTACTTTGTACTTCAATAAACACTAAGTAGGAATTGGATTTATTTTTAACAGTCTACAGTGCAATCAAAGTTGTGCTACTTAAAAAAAAAATCTGGTTTATTGGTTGTTCCCTTAAACAATGTGAAGTCCATAGGACATATTGTCTTTTGTTTGCCTGCTGTTGCCTTTCTACTTTATGGCTACACCTCAGGTGGTTTTCCTTTTCATTCACTGACCATATTCTCTTATAGTAAACAGCTTGTCTACTGGGCCAAAGCAGTGCAGGAAGAAATGATCTCTTGTTCGATCTTTCACATTTGTATTATAATTTGCATTCTCTAACTCATTTGTGTCTTTAAATGTCACACTCTGGCTGGATGGCTTTCAATCTGCAGCCTAAAGTTTCCTTGTTTTCTTAGAGGAAACAACCTTGCCTGCCTGTCAGGCATGAAGTATCACAGAGAAATGTGTGTGCAGCCTTTTCAATGTTCAGGAAAATTTCTCTCACCTGCTCATTTAGAGCCTTTAAACCTTGACAGCTTCCAGCCCTCAAATGATCATGTGGCATTACAGTCTGCATGTGTTTCCTGTCAACCACGTAGGTTACACAAGTTGTGCTAGGCTGTTTCCTCTCTGTGGAAATCCCACAAATTCACTGTCAGTGAGAAGTACATTTTCACATGTACATGTGTGTTGAGCTCACTTTTACGCATATTTCTGTACCATTTGGTGCCAGAAGAATGTGCAGTGCCCTTCAGCTTTCTGTCTTCACTTTTATCCTAGGAGACTCTTGCTGTCTCATCCTGAAGGTGAAGGCTGACAATCCACAGCCCCAAAGTAATGCTTGTTGATTAGAAACATTCAGCTTGACATACTCTTTAAGAGCCATGTAAAGCAGCAATATAACATGAAAATCAGACTTCCAATAAATAATTCAGATCACAACCTTTACAGAGATAAAGTAACACATAGTGTCTTTGAAGAACAACCGAACTCACAGCCTGAGGGAAATGTCATTTTATAACTGAAGCAAATGAATAGCAGATGGCTGCCCTTTCCACTTAAGGGACGAATCACTGCTAAGACTCCACCCACTACACACAGTCACAATGGCTAAAACCCAACAGAAAAGCCTGCTTAAAGCTGGCATCAGGCAGATCAAGTTTGCACAGCATAATTAAATTCATCTGTTAGGCAACCTCAGATTTCCCCAGTGAATAAAATTGTATGACCTGTCATTGGCTTAGAATGAAAAACAGAGATGACCCTCTAAGCACCATATCCCGAGAACAAAAGTCAGTAAACAGCATCACAGTTCTGTTTTTTTTTTTTAAATAAAAAGAAAACAATACCAAGTGATTCCAAATGAAAATTAGGTAGAAAATTGCCAAGATGAAAAATGTGTTTGCTAAAGAAAAAGGGAAATGGAGAAATGGGAAAGAAAGGAAAGAAGGGAAAATACATGAAAGGAAAGAAAATAGAAATCAGTGAGTGAAATGAAGACAAGTGTGGAGGTACAAGCATGCAGTTCCAGCACCCAGGAAGCAGAAGCAAGAGAGTCACAGCATATTCAAGGCCAGCCTGGTGTCACAGCATGTACCAGTCTAGTGCTCACTTCAGAGAGAGGTCCTGTTTCAAAAACCAAACCAAGAAGCAAAACCAAAAGAACACAAACAGCCATGGAATAAAAAACAGGAGACAAAATGGACAACAATGAGATCCAAATTGTCTCAAGCCTGATGAAATCATATTGTAGAACAGAGTGTTATGCAAGGAGCAGCAGAGTCACATGGGAGAAGTGTCTTTGGGGACAAGGCTGAAGCACTCTTACTTTGTCGCAGACCACCTAGCTAAATTGTGTCTAATGTCTACAGGATTAAAATTTTATTTGCATTATATATAAATACAAAACTTCAGTGAGAAGACAGTTACCCCGGGAAACTTCATTTCAGTGAAACAGCAGTCAGTTAAACACAAATATATTCTGGTTTTATCACAGTGTTTCATGTTTTGACTATCACATCAAAAATGTTTCAAGGAAACGATGTCTTTTAACTAATATCGAGCAGGGCCAGCAAGATATATCAGCAATGACTAAACGTGATGTTTCAAACTTATGAATTCTGTTCTTATGGCCCAAGTATGATGTTGGTATACCCAAGGGAAAGTTGTGAGAAAATAATGTGTATATAAAAGCTCTGTCATCAGCTCCTCAAGGTCTAAACCACCAGCCTGGTAGCACATACGGAGGGACCCATAACTCCATCTGTACATGAAGGGGAGGATGGCCTTCTCTGGCATAGGTAGGAGAGGAGATTCTTGGTCCCATGAAGGATGAACACAGAGTGGGGGGAGGAATTCGAGGGTGGGGAGATGGGAGTGGGGGGGTAGGTGGGGGCACATCCTCATAGAAGCATGAGAAGGGGGGTTGGAATAGGAGGTTCCTAGGTGGTGGGGTTAGGGGATAAAATCTGATAGGTAAATATACTATCCAATTAAAGAAAAAAAAAAGCTCTGTGATCAAAACATCCTTCTGCCCTATTGTTTATGATTTCAGGTGAGCGCCAGTCTGTGATGATCAATAGTCTAAGACTAAAAGAGAGCTGCCTTCTATCTTTGTGTTTGTCACAAAGAAATGTTTTGATTTCTAGTGCTTCATAAATCACAAGCTCAGTTTCTATCTTTAAAATAAAGTGAATGAGTAGCCAGTTTTTAAAAGATGACTCCAAAGGTGAAGGTTTTGTTACCACACCTGACAGTTTGAACTCACTCTCAAGGACCCACATAATGGAAGGAGAAAAACATCCACTACAGGTTGTCCGTTAACCCATACATGCTGCCATGGTACACCCAGGCATGCATGCAGGTGCAAGCACACGTATGCACACACAGACACACACACACACACAGACACACACACACACAAGCACACAAAATTTTTAAATTTAAATAATACTGAAAAATTTATGAGAAAAAATAAACTTGTAAGTGAATAAACATTTATAATCTCGGACTTCATTTGTGATCAGTGACTCCCACCTGAATGGAATGATTAGCTTCAGGAATAACGATAATTAGTTTTTATATTTTATATTTCACTGACAATCTCAATAAATATGTACTAGTATTCTAGGGGCTATTCAAAACTGTATGTGTGGAAAAGAAAGAAAATGAAAATAGTGCCATCCAAGAATGAGTGGAAAGATTTGGGTCTTTAATCATAAATTTAAAATATCACAGATTGCTGGATTACCAAAAGAAATAATTTGGAAAGGTAAAAAAATTCATTATATATGAATTACAGGGAAATTTTAATTTTTAAGAGTTTTGTAAATTTCTTACACCAATGATTTGTGCATAATACATAGAAAACTATCCTAGTAACTCAAGTAAATGAAATTGCATTAACTAATTATATTACTGTTGTCACGTTTCTCTGTGGAAAGAACCAGTTTTACTTATTTACATATTCTTTTACTTAAATATTACAAAAAACAACCACTCCAAAAATTTGTCAGTCAGTCTGAACTAAAATACTGTAGCAAAATACCCACAGGCTCGTCTCCTGAGACAACTGCTTAACATTACGGGTCATTCAAAGTTCGTGTGGAGGTACATAAAGATATGTAATTTTGTTATGCATGCAGTTTTCACATGCATATATATAAACTCTATATTCCCTGAATCATGAATGTTACTCTTGAAGAAAAATACAGGTTAACAGATATTTGTCCTCAAATAGGCTACGCAGACACCTCTCTTGGATAATTTTGAGCCCATAAAAAAGAGAAGCTTCCTATTCTAAGAAATCAATAGTTTATCTCCTTCTGTTTAGGATCACTGTTACATATTATACATGTACTATAGTATATTTACCTGTTGACAGATGTTTGTATTATTGCAGTTTGAAGCTATTTCTAATAAAACTACTATGAAAACTCAAAAAGCAAAGATGCAAAGCAGGCTAACCTCTTCACTTATGTGATGATAAAGTAATGGAAATTTTGTGTCAATTAGACAGTTTAGTCCAGATAATATAATTTAGTGATTTTGTAACAATGTTCACAGAAAGACATCAACGTTCTGCCCTGGGTTGTTGATTTATTTGTGTCAAAATCACACATCTAAAGCTATCAGGCATACTGCGAAGCTTTACAGACCTTTCCAGCCAGAGCTTTGCAGGTCTGAATTCGTCATCTGTTGTATTCTGAGATAGGCATAAGTTTTCTTTAAAGCATGTTTCTCTTTTTTGCAGATCATGTCCTTACAACAAATTGTTCTTGTCCCTTTGTGTTATGGATCTGGGTTCTAGATAGTATGTTGTAGAATGAAGCATCTTATGCCTATCTGAATCTGAGAGCCCTTGCATGTGGCTCACTCATAAGCCTTGTCTGCCAGTCAAGGGCACTGCAACTCTAGAGGATGGTAGAAAAAAACAGAAGTAAGCTTTATTCCTTGATCACTTTATGGATGTCTGCTGCTGAGCAGTCACATTAAAGTATTACTGGGCAATAAATAAATGTCTACTGCGTTAGGCCTCCTAGAGCTATTAGGGCTTATCTGTTATATGGATGGAATTTACTATTTATGGCCTTCTGGTTGCTCCTGAGAATATCTAAATCCCAAAGTTTCTGTTCTTTTGGCATAATAATTTTAATTAAGTAAGCAGTATATTTCTAATGAGAACCTGAGCTCTGGCTTTGACTCTGTCTTTATATTTAATAATCTAACAGGTATTTTAGGCACAAATTTCTTTTTAGGATTCATGAAGCAGATAAACAAATGAACAGAGTCACAATTTTTAGAGTTTCCCCTCCCCCTTGGATATGATTGATATTTAATGACCATGGAGCCATATTGATGTATAACACACTGAGACTAAGTGTTTGAGAAGCAGAGCTTCATTGGGGGCTAAATTATCTCTTAGGAAGAAACTTAAATGGAATATTTGCTGTACCATTAAATGATATAAGTAGTTCAGAATAATCCAAAGAAATTGAACAATGTAAGGACCAAGAAATAGTATGCTATTTTAGCTAAATATGATTTTGCTTACATGAATAAAAAGGTACAGACATCTTTTTTTTGTTTGTTTGTTTGTTTTTGTTTTTGTTTTTGTTTGTTTGTTTGTTTGTTTGTTTGAGACAGGGTTTCTCTGTGTAGCTCTGGCTGTCCTAGAACTCACTCTGTAGACCAGGCTAGACTCGAACTCAGAACTCCACCTGCCTCTGCCTCCCAAGTGCTGGGATTAAAGGAGACATTTTCATAAAAACAGGAAAATAAAAAATTATTTACCTTAGAGTTGTAAAATTTGGGGGAGAGTACTGAATGTCACTTAAGAAACACTAAGAGAATACTTGTTGATGTGCACTGCCATTCAGAAACCCAGAGTGATCAGACTAAACAAAAAGAAGGATCAAATCTAAATCATTTATAGTACTCCCAAGTACCCCCAAGAAATAGAGCCAGAAGAACAGGTATAAATATCTTTTTCAAACAAATATATTCCTACATCTGTATGCATCAGTCCCATACAGATTCCCCTCAGCTTATAAGTGTATTTCAGTCAGAACCATTGAAAGTTGAAAATGTTGTGAGTTGAAAATGTTGTGAGCTAAAACTGCAAATATTTCATCCAGCCTGGGGAACCTCACAGTCTACCAACATTGCACTTTGTGGATTGCTTGCAGCGTCCTCTACTGATCATGACCTCGATGCTGAGCTATATTCCCTAGCAGTACCCAGCATCATAGATTACATAGCATTATCACATATCACTATCTCAGGGGAAAAGATCAAAATTTAAAAGAAGACTTCATGACTGGGGAGATGGCTCACTGTTATTAAGAGATTAAAATTCAGATGATAAATGAGGCTAAAACTATCTGACAAATAGGAGAAAAGAAAGTCTTTGATGTTTTTCTGTAATTGATGCATCATATCAATTACTGTCTCTACAATCTTGGACAAGTCACTTGACAAATTTGAACATCAGTTCAATTATCTGGAAGAGAACACAATTTTTATTTGGCAGTGCTATTCTGGATATGTGAATAATGCCTATGTTAGAAAGGACTCAAAACTGGAGTAGTAATAAGAAAACTGGTAGCCATGGTAACAACAGTACAGAAGTAAGGAATATACTCTACATGCATCCCTTATTTTCTCTGTATTCTTAAAATATAGCCTTATTCAGTACTTCTCCATGATCTTACCAGTAATTTAATATTTTTATTGAACATAGGCCAATCATAAAAATTAAAAACACTCATTCAATGATGTTCAAAGGACCAATTAATAATATTAATTAGTCCAATGGCTACACATAGCTCATAACTGTTTCAGTAAAAAGGTGTTAAGCAGATGTGAGGTGCTCTTATTTCAGGCTTCCTCCTCTAACTGAAATACCTGCTTTGCTGTCTGCTATTACTGGAGCTTTTCTACTCAGATAACAATTTCCTCAAAGATGTGGGGAGCAGAATTTCTGTTATCTGGGTTACCAACAAATTATGTGGCTAAATATTCTGCTGGAAATGATATGTTTTTTTTTTTAAACTTACTTTCGAGGTTTCTGCAAAGGAACATGGAATTTTTAAATCCCTCTTCTAAACCCTATTGAATTCTAATTTATTCTAATGAAGCATAGCCACCTTCCTATTAGTAATTCCCCCAGGTTAGGATAACCCCCTATGCATGCATTTCATCCTCAGGTCTGTCTACTCTCATGTCTTCGTGGTCATCCAAGACAAGCTGATAAGTAATCAACAGCCCTCTATGTGAAGAGTTTGCAAAGCACTTCACCTTAACTAAATGTAATTCATATAATATTTATGAATTGTAAGTACATGACTGACAGGTAGATGACAGATAAATGATGATGGATGATTTATAGATGATAGATAAAGGATGACTGATAGATGACAGGTTTGATATATAAATTGATAGGTAATAGATGTTAGATTAGATAGACGATAGATAGATGGATAGATAGATAGACAGACAGACAGACAGACAGACAGACAGACAGATAGACAAAATGATTATAGAAACAAAGAAACCAGAACTTCTTGAATTCTTTCCTACAGACCTCTATGTTTGCTGACACATCAAAGCCTTGACATCATAAACTGAATGAATTTCAGGATCAGACCAAAGAACGCCCAGAAGAGGTCCAGAACCTCTCAACACACAAACAAATTTCAACCTCTGTCAGTGTCCACCAACAGCCCTTACTAGATAGAGCTAGACACCGTTTTCTTGCTTAAGAGAAAACAGCTGACTTCTAGAGATATTTTGTAGAGCCATGTTGTGAAGACATATTCAGCTTGAGTCAACATTATGGCTTTTAGTCAAAATAATGCCCATCCAGAAGAAGTGACAAACGGCATCCATTTTATTGCCTCCACAAGATCTTATATCTGAACCATGAACTGCAAACTATTTTAGGATAATCTATAAACTAACACAGCTGCCTATGTGTCATCATGATTAGATTAACAGAAATTAAAAGCAGAGAAAATCTTGTATTTAGTATTCCTTTAATTGGAGTTAAATGTATGTGACATAAAATGTTTATTTTTAACTACTCTTACATGTACAATTCTGTGACAAGAAAGAAAATTATATTTTTAAAGACCCTACCATCACCCATCTTCAGAACTCTTTACCTTGCAAATTAAAACCCTATGCCCAGTGGAAATTAGCTCTCCACTCAGCTTTCACCACCACCCTCATACTTTGAGTGTCTATGACATTGACTTCCGTCACCTCATATAAGAGTATTTACATTGGACTTTTATTTATTTACTTTTATGTCCTTTGCTTCATCTTCGAGAAATAGAAGAGATATTCAAAAATAAATATTGCTATAAATCAAGTGAGGTTTTGAGTTTCATATAGAAATTTTCTATAATTCAAGGTGCAATATTGCATGTTCTCCAGTAGGACACATAGAAAATATCAAGTGATCTAGGAAGCTCAGGGGACAATAAAACAAAAGTATCAAATTCCACAGAAAATTGAGTAAAATAATGGATGACTATATAATCATAATTTAGTCATCTCATTAATCGACTGCACAACAAAATATTAGGTAGTAGTATGTTTAGGGTTTTGATTGTTTTGTCGTTGTTGTTCTTGTGTTGTTGTTTTGATAAAAGATTTTACTATATAATCCAAACTAGCCAATGATCCTGTATATAGCCCAAGTTCTTCAAGAACTTGCCATGTAGCTCAGGTTAACCTCACACTCATGATTCTCTGAGTGCCAAGGAGGCCATGTTACAGGTGTCTGTCACTAATTCCTTTTCTATAAGAACTTTTAGTAGAAATTCAATTATTATAAAGAAGTCGCTACAAGAAGAAATACTATTTTAAACAGCTGGCCAAAATTTCCAAAGAAAGGAATATAACTGATGCCCTCAGTTCAATTCGATGAAGTATGATATTATTTACTGAAGTATGAATTATGGAAGCCAAGGGAAGGTAAGAAAATTATGGATGAGAATCAAGCTATCAGTTTTGAACATTCAAATTCTGAGGCTGTTAGTGGACATCTAAGTAGTTGAATAGGAAGAAGTAAGCTGAACAAGAATGAAGTTGACACAATGGTTTAGAGTTCAAATCAAAGGTCAGTGCAGAAACATAGTTGAGAACCATTGTCCAATACAGAACATTTGAAACCAAAGGTCTGATTGAGTTACTAGAAATTTAACTTCCTATTTAAAATATATATATTTCCATTAACATACAATATTGACTTTCCACATTCTTCATCTAGCAAGTGTTGCTGATCTAGGAAGAAACAAAGATCAAACACATGAATGTGAATCTTTCTAGTGCTATCTCTATGCAGATAATTCCACATGAAACTGCAGAAAAAATATAAGAACATCCTCTGTGATTTCTTGATTAGACTCAGTAAAATCTTCCTGCTTTCTGACAAACCAGTATTCCCTATAATTCATACAAAATTGAAAGCAGCAAAGAGCTTACTGTCATAAAGTACATTTTATGTGCTAGGAAAAAACTTGTGCACATGTTAGTGTTGGTTATAAACAGCACACTGATATCTAAAATAAATGACAGGAACAAGAAACTTCACTACATTTTACATTAAGACACATAAAGTTCCATCACAGTGTGATTACTAATAAATTCAATTCAATTCAATAAAAAGTCATTGTGTGTTTAGCATGTGATGTGACTGTTCTAGGGACAAAGAAATGAAAATAAATGCAAAGAAAAAATCAGATTCAGTATTTCACAATGTAAGGAAGATCTTTAATCCAATAATTACATTGTATAGTCTATAATTAGATATTGAGATACAAGATTTCATTGATAAAACCAAGTAACTGAGTAGCTTGTGGAGTCTGGAATGATTTTCCTGGGAACTGACACTTAAACCTGTAGATGTTTACAAGGCAACTGGGGGCTAGGGCCTGGGGCTGGACATTCTGATTACTACAAAATATTTGGGAAAAAAAAAGCCTTAAGCAGCATGAATGGAAAACTGAGAAGAATAAAAACAGAATTGTCAGGAATCTTTTCACTCTTCTTATTTAGTGATCACAAAGCTCCCTGATACTCAAATAATATAAAGCTTTAGAATTCTCAACCTAAATGTGCTGTCCATGGTGCTGCTACATAGCTGGAAAAAAAATAAGGCTATCCAATATGCCTGAATAAGATCTGGGAACACACACACACACACACACACACACACACACACACACACACAATCAAGCTACAGTATGTTATATGTATCTATCTGCTAAGATCCTTCAAGGAAGATGGCTCAAGGAGATTATAGCCCAATTACAGAATGTTCACCAGGCAGCTTGCAACTGCATGTACCATCGTCAGCTCAGGGGATCTGACCCAATCGTCAAGCTTCCACAGGCACTCACTCATACACATCAATACAAATAATAAAAAAACTTTTAAAAACAAGCCTTCAGTATATTTTTATAATTGTGAGAAAAATCATTGAATCAGCATAAAAACTATAAAACAGCCTCCATGACCATCATCCACTGTGGTGCCATCAAAACTGGAACATATGAAATAAATGGAGAACTTTTAAAACTACCTTTAGAATGGTTAAATTAGAATCTCTGAAGTAAAACTTTAGTAATGGGTATTTTCTAAGGATCTTGAAATAATTCTAATAAGCATTCAATGACCACCAAATGGAATCTGAATCCAAAGGTAGAAATATTATCTATTTCATTTGCAAAGTGAATTATTGGTTAAGGCATTACTAAACTATTTATGGTATTAATGCATATGTCAATCTTTGCCAATGGCAGGTAAATAATAGTATGTGTGTATAATCAATCATTCAGACATAAGAAATGAATGTTACAATGTGATTTATAAGGTCTTAATTTTAAATACCTATAATAGATATCAAAATAATTTCAGAATACCTTATATTTCAGGTATGTTGAAAGTGTAGAGAGAATATATTGTATATTGTATGGATGCATCACCCATCAACTACAAAGCCTAAACCTATGTTTTATGCAGGAAATGGAGGTGAGACATGCAGGAGAAAAAGAACTCTAAGATAGAACCAGGTGGGAGATTGGGCCAGGAAAATGTAAAGGTATGGACATCAGGTACCTGAGCACGGGTAACCAGCTATGTGCTAGAATAAAGATTAAAATAAATGGGTTATCCTTGTTTATGATCTAGTAAAAGAACAGCCTAGCTAAATGGCCAAGACATTGGCAAATGCATTTTAAATCTGAGTCTTACTTATGGGAGCATGGAGGCTGAGAGAAAGAACTAAAAATTATCTTCTACAGAAAGGATGTAATTTAGATGGGTTAGGATGCAGGGAGGATCTTAGAGGAGATGGTGGAGAGAAAATTGTATTGTACTAAAAATAATCCTCTGTTGATCTGAGACAGACAGAGAACAAGAGAGAGAGAGAGAGAGAGAGAGAGAGAGAGAGAGAGAGAGAGAGACAGACAGAGACAGAGACAGAGAGAGGCAGAGAGAGACAAAGACACAAAGAGACAGAAAGGAGAGAGATGCTTGACTTAAACTGAAGCCATAAGAATTTAAGTATTTCAATACACAACAAATTGGTTTCATACCAAAGAAAAGGTCAGTTCTTTAATCTATGTCTTCTGGGAATTCAAACAAATGTCACCCTTCCCACAGTACATTATTAAACAGTTTAAATGTAAAAAATAATTAAAAACCTATCAAAGCAGTTGAATAACTTCCAGTTTGTTTATCTTATTAGCAATAAACTATAATTTTGCATCAGTTGCTTTATCACTAAATATATATTTTTATGATGATAGTTTTAATCACAATATCTTCAGACTGGGAGAAAGCTGCCATGAGTGTTTGCCTTATGCATAAGGTCCTGATTTGGATCCATAGGTCAGGTGAAGGACTACTATTTTAGTCTCACCATTCAACTTCATATCTTATAAAATATAGATCCTTTATATTTTATGATATACTCACAACTAATAAGGTTCTCCCTATCTATCTGGGGGAAAAGTAAAACCAGTACTCAGGGGATAGAGATAAAATAAATGCACAAAACTTATTATTGTTGTGGTTGATACGCAAATGGAGTATGTAATTTGAATAAAAATCTATCAGCTAGGCCTAGATCTTCCCCGACCCGCAGGTCCTGTAATTCGTGGGGGGGGGCGAGGAAGACCCCAACCTGAAAAAGAAGAACGGGCGAGAGAGGGAAAGGACTCAAGGAAGCAGTTGCTTGTCAAGAGCCGTATATTTGGGTGCAAGGTGCCTTTTTATAATATGCTTTACAAGGGGAGGGGGTAAGAGAGGCCAGGTGGTGGGAAAGTATAGTGGGAAAATACAGAATCTTCTCGGCCTGTGCCCTGAAACAATTGATGATTTAACTCCTTTTCTCAAAAGACACGATACACTGCTTTGAATCTACCTGCAGCTGCCAGGCAGGATTTTGTGGTTGCCAAGTTGCAGGGGACGTTGTGCAGGTGGTGAGAGGTTGTAGGTCGGGAGAGATAGGGAGTAAGGGTGAGGGGCGAGGGTCCTGGCTTCTGACACTTCCCTAGACATGATGCTTCATTCATAGAAGAGCCATTTATCCCTCTTTGGCAAACTATAGCAAGAAAGAATAAACATGTATAAATATATCTTCAATTTTCATATGTCCCGAGGCATGAGGTTTAGATTCTAGCCAGTATCATGAAAATTTGTAAGATCTTAAAATTTCAAGTTTTATTTAAAGTACAAAATATTTAATCTAGACTTCATTTCAAATAAAATGAGAATGGGAAAATTACACCATGGGAATTACACCATGGCAGATGGTTATGTGACTCATCAACTTGTACATAAATGCAATGCCCACCAACAGTTAATAAGGGAATCTTTCTCATTTCTGATACAGATATTTGGCATTATTCTGTTGGGATTTTATTTTTATTCTTGTTATTTCCTTTTTATAAAACTGTTCCTGCAAAGGTTCCTGCTTAGTAATCACACCCACACACTCAGTAACTGGGTTCCTGGCATGCAAACAGTGCTACAGCCTAAGCAGGGCCTTGCTTCATTCTGAGTTTAATGTACTGAGTCTTCACTAGATCACAATGATGTATACTGAAGTGATATACTCAGTCTGCAACTTTGTCAATTTGGTGTAAAAACTAGTGGACTAATAGAATGAGTCTATTTGTTAACATAATGTCATGAGAAACAAATTACAAGTTTACATGGGTACCATGAGGAACCGTGATGAGAACTTCCTCACTGAGTCATCCTGGTCTTTCTATAATAGCCGTATGACCACCGTCCCTATTAATACCATGCTTAGGAGAAGAATTAACGAAATGAGCAACCTATATAAGATAAAAGTCTGTGGCTTCCTAGCAGGCTGGTTTCATTAAATGTTAATTTTAAATTTTAATTCCCTGTGATTGACTCAAGTTTCTTTAGAAATCTCTTGTCTGTAGAATGACTGTAAGAAATTATAAGGAATAAAAAATTTTTAAAAAATGCTAAACATACTTTCTGCTTAAACACCTGTGTAAATCTGATGTTTATATTCTGTGTAAACATCAAAGATAATAATTTAGGGGAAGAAAAGTAGGAAGGAAGAAAAATGGGAGGAAGAGAGGGATGAAGGAATTAAGAGAGGGAGGGAGGGAGGCTGGGAGGGAGACAGGAAAAGAAAGAAGGAAAGTGGTCCAAGGAAGAGATATAAAGTTGAATGATGACTATTAAAAATTGGCTAGCTAGCATCTGCTTCAGGAATTTAACACATTCTAGGCACTTAATACTGCTAAATATTGATGGTATAAACTCTCAAACCCTTTTTATATGGGGTGACAGTGATAGCAATTGCAGAAACAATCCAAGTAATTTTATTAGATATTCAAAAACTATTCATATATCTTATTAGACTCCAGTAACAGAGATTGAGAGGTGTTTTGTGAAATCATTTGGTGTGTATGTGTGTGTGTGTGTGTGTGTGTGTGTGTGTGTGTGTGTGTGTGTGTGTG
>JANHMN010000012.1:68043801-68105779 GCA_030674055.1 Rhabdomys pumilio
GTGTGTGTGTGTGTGTGTGTGTGTGTGTGTGTGTGTGTGTGTGTGTGCATGTGTGTGTGAGAGTGTGTGTGTGGTTGCACATATTCATGTGTGAGCACATAGGTATATAAGTGTGCACATACCTGACTGTGTATGTGTTTGGAAGCCCTACCGCTCTTCCCTCTTTGTTTTGAGGCAGATTTCTGAACCTGAAGCTCTTTCATTTGGCAATCGATGTAGCTAGCAAGTTCACAGATATGCTTGTCTCTACCACTCCAGTGCTTATATTATAGACATGTCCCACCATGCCTTGCATTCAACTTAAGTGCTAGTGATCTGAACTTAGGAACTCATGTTTGCACACCTAAGAACTTTAACAACTGAGAAATATCTCAAAACCGTATACTCACTTTTTAAATAAACATAATATAACATAATTCTAGCTATGTAGCAATAATATCCTAGTTTTCAACTTCATTGGACAAATAATAGAACCATTAGCCTAGGGCATGGGTAAGTCCATCTGAAAAGTTCACTAGATGAGCCGACTACTACTCTATCCTCATCAGCTATGTTTCTCACTTATCATCCCAGTCTCATCAACAAGGACTGGAAAGATATTGACACAAGGAAAGGCAAACCTGGGTGACTGCATGTAGATGGCTTAAATTCAAGCCTCATGTTTTATTTATCAAGGTTCAAGTGATAAAAATTTAAGGGCACTGTCAAGTGAGGCAGATAGATGGCTTTAAAAGCCTTGGGCATTGCTGCTTCTCTGTGCCTTCTGCTTTCCTGAGCAGGGTCATTTAACCTCCAAATTACACTCTTCATAATAAAAAGTCCAATTTGTTTCCTCACTATGATCTACAGGAGAAATAGTAAACGTGATTAAAGAGGAGTTTTAAAAATAATGTATTACTAATGCTTGCATCATAATACGATCAGAGAGCACACAGCTTCAGACTTTTAACAAAGCATGAAGCCACTTAAAAATATTAGGTGCTATCTGGGTGTGGTGGATGATCTTTACTGTCAACTTGATTAAAGTACAGCCTACCTAGATTAGTAAATCACATCTCTTGTTTGTCTCTGTAAATAGTGTCAGAAACAATTCAGAATGAGGACGCACCTAAATATTGGTGGAACCATAGCCGGGTGCCCATAAGAAGATTAAGAACATGTTAGAACACAAGGAGGGAGTTAACATTCTCATTGTCTTTTTCTGCTTCTGGTCATCTTTATCTCAGCTGCTGTGCTCAGCAAGGTCCTCTCTGCCATGACTGAATGAAGCCTCTGACAGTGAGAAATGAAAAAAAAAATGGTTTTTTTCTCTTGTGCTCAGGTATTTTGCTACTACAGTAAAAAACAGAGAACAATGATGAGATTGGAAAAAAATCAGAAAGCAAAGTAGTTTAACAAATAGCTAAGGGCTACCCAACCCCTGTGGTTGTAGTCAACAAAATTTCATGCAGTAAATGAGACTAGAGTATTTTTATTGAGCATGGACGCCTGCCCAGAAGTTACTCACTTCACTGCATGATTCTGAATCATTTTACAGATGGGAAAAGAGCTGTCTTCCTGCATGCTATCTGGAAGCATCATGGCCTAAATATAGTCACGGGGAAATCTATGAAGTGGTCCTAACACATGTTGAAGTTATACCAAAATGAAGAAATGCTACAATAAAATGTGGTAAGAAAATTGGTTCCAGATGTGAAAAACAAGAAAGAACATCCAGGAACCTTTCCTTTGTTGCTGGCATTAAACCACACAGTGGGGAACATTACTAGGTGAATGTTTACTAGCTGAACATTACTAGCTGAATACAGGTGAAGAGTCCCCTCCAAAAATCACCTCAATACTGGAACAGAGGCTGGAGGTTTAATACTTAGATTCATACTTCTCTAATGATATCTTCTACATTGTTGGCTTGGGAGGTTCACTCTGCACCCATGTTTGACAGCGGCCACCTTCAGCATTTCTTCCTTCCCAATCTCCACCAAATTTTCAGGTCTGTCTTGGTCCTATTTATGCCAGACATGTGACATATGAAAAAATCAGGGAGACAAGCCTTGGGCTCCCTTGCTGTGTGAAGACCTTACAGATTTGCTAATATGAATAGAATTACCAATTTCTGATCTTTATCAGAATCTTTGCCATATATATGATTTCCCACTGACTATATTTAGACCATGATGCTTCCAGATAGCATGCAGGAAGACAGCTCTTTTCCCATCTGTAAAATGATTCAGAATCATGCAGTGAAGTGAGTAACTTCTGGGCAGGCATCCATGCTCAGTAAAAATACTCTAGTCTCATTTACTGCATGAAATTTTGTTGACTACAATCACAGGGGTTGGGTAGCCCTTAGCTATTTGTTAAACTACTTTGTTTTCTGATTTTTGCCAATCTCATCATATATATTATATATATATATATATATATATATATATATATATATATATATATATAGTGTGTGTGTGTGTCTGTCTGTGTGTGTCTGTGTGTGTGTGTGTGTGTGTGTCTGTGTTTGAAGATAAGGTCACATGTAATCCAGGCTGGCTTCTAACTTACTATACATACAATGATAACCTTGAACTCTTGATACTTATGCTTCTGTATCTCACATGGCAAGATTGCAGGCATGCACTGTGGTGCCCAGGAGAGCAACTGAAGGCACCAAAGATATGATCTCTTTTGTGATCTTGATATACATTGAGTTATCTGATGCTTTTGTGTGGCTCTTTGCTCTCCTTCCATAGCATGATATTTCTCTTCTCTGAAAGTGTAGTTTTCAGTCTATCCTGTTAACCTCTTCAACTAATAGCTAAAGTGCAAAGTTAATAAAAGCACAGACTCAGTGTTCAAGATGCTCAACATCCTCTAAGACTATTAGTATCTGAGGAAAGATCACACATTTTTAAATGTAAGACTCATCCTTTCTTGTAGAGTTCCTCTAGAGAAAAAAAATATATAATCAAATTTCTGAACACCTAGGATCATATCCAGATACCCAGCAATGCAAATCAAATACATGCATTAAAAACTGTAAAGAGCCACTATATTTTATAAGAAAAAAAAAAACAAGTCAAAATACACTAGTTAATGTGGTGATTCTAGTTAAGAAATGTGAGTGGGGTATTATAAATAGGTAACTTAGTTTGTAACTGTTCCCAAGGCAAGAAATAAAAGCATTCAAGATAAGATGTATATCAATCTAGATTATCTAAATTACAGGAGCCAAGCATGAAAAATATTGCATGATCTCACTTATATTGGAATATGAAAGAACTATGGTACGAGAAGTAGGGAGGATGAGAGGCTTTTAGGTCAATGAGTGTAAAATTATAGTTATATAAAAGAAGTGAATTTTAGTAATCTACCATTCAGAACTTGGTAACATGCATTATGTATTTCAAAATTGTTAAAAAAAATATTTTAAATGGTGTCATCACAAAAATACTTTAAGTATATAAGGTGCTAGTTTGTTAATGAGTGAGTTTAATTATTTCACAAAATATCTCATAATCCACTAACATGTGTACAATTATTATTTCAAAATTAAAACCTGTATAACATAAATACATAAAAATTTTAATTGCCATGCTCTTAGTACCCTCCATCAAACATTCCCCTTCCCTTCATAACTACAAGTCACACCTGCCAGAAGAATAAGAGCTTGTACTTTACAACTCCCCACTTGATCAATGGTCATGCATGGCACCAGAGCCCCTGCCTTCAACTCTGGAAAAAAAAAAAGATTCATATCAAGAGACCATGCCTGCTACCAGAAGTCTAGCCTCCAAGTCAGGTGGAAATCCCTACTCAGTCACACACCATACAAGCCAGAAAATGAGAGGGGAAACAGAAACCAAGGAAAAAAATACACATACAACAAAGGCAAATACAAAAACCAGCACCTAGACTTATAATCATTCCAAACTCAGCCTAAACACCAGTGTTAGAACATTATCAACAATAACCAGGATAATATGTCACCACCAGAACCCAGTTTTCCTACAACTGCAACCTCTGAATATTCCAACACAGCAAATGCACAATAAAACAACTTTTAAACCAACATTTTGAACATGATAGAGATCCTTCAAGAGGAAATGAATAAATCACATAAAGAATTAGAGGAACACAACAACAATATTGGAGGAAATGAGTAAATCACTTTTAAAAAGCCAGGAAACAAACAAACAGTTTAAAGAAATGAATAAAATGGTTCAAGATTTGGTAAAAGGAAACAGAGGCAAACAAACAAACAAACAAAAACCAAACAAACAAAAAAATTCCCAAAACTGAGGCAATTCTTTACATAGAAAATCTAGGTAAGCCATGAGGAACTATGGATTCAAACATCACCAACAGAATACAAGACATGGAAAAGAGAAGATCAGGCACTGAAAATATAATTAAAGAAAGTGATATATCAGTCAAATAAAGTATTAAATCTAAAACGTTACTGATGCCAAATATCCAGAAAAATCTAGGACATTATAAAAAAAGAATAAATTTAATAACAATAGTATTAAAAGAAGAAGAATTATACCTCAAAGGCCCAGAAAATATATTCAACAAAATTATTGAAGAAAATATTTTCTAAACATTAGAAGAACATACTATAGAAAAACATATAAAGGGACAAAACACCAAATAGTTTGGACCAAAAAGTCCCCTCTAAACATAATAATCAAAACACTAAACATAAAGAATAAAGAAAGAATATTAAAAACCGCAAAAGAAAAAGACCAAGTAACATATAAAGGTAAAACTATTAGAATTATACATGACTTTTCAATTGAGACTAGAAAAGCCAGATGAGCCTGGATGGATGTGCTGCAGAGTATAAGAAATAGATCGCAGAAGCCAGCCCAAATTACTATACCCAGCAAAATTTTCTATCACTGTAGATCAAGAAAATAAGACATTCCACAAAAAATTAAGACTGTCTATTAATAAATTCAAATTCACAGTCCTACAGAAGACAGTAGAAGGAAAAGATCAACCCAAGGAGATTAACTACACCTGTGAACATACACAGGAATAAATAATCAATACCAGCAAAACCAGAAGAAGGGAAACACACACACAGGCATGCACGCACGCACCACAACCATCACCACTGTGACACCACCACTACCGCAATCATCATCATGACCACTAACAACAAAATAACAGGAATTAGAAGTCATTGGTCGTTGATACCTTTCAGTAAAAATAGAATCAATTCCCCAGTAAAACACACAAAGCAACGGAATGGAAGTGAAAAAACGACTACAGCATACAAGAAACACACCTTAACATCAAAGGTAGATATTATCTCAAAAATGGAAAAAAAAAATTCAAGCAAGTGGACCTACACAAACTAAGCAAATTGTATCCATTCCAATACCTTAGAAAACAGACTTTGAACCAAAATTAATAAAAAGAGACAGGGAAGGGTACTTCATACTCATCAAAAGAAAAATCTACCAAGATTACATTTCAATTTTTAATATCTGTGCCCTGAACACAAGGACTTTTTGTGTTCAGGGCACAGATGTTTGTAAATAAAAAACTACTACAGCATAAATAACACATTGATCTTCACATATTAATAGTAGGAAACTTTAATACCTTGCTCTAATGAACCAAAATGTCATCCAGACAAAACCAAAACAGAGAAATTCTGGAGCCAACAAATATTATAATCCGAATGGCCCTAACTAATGTCTGTAGAATATTCGACCCAAACAGAGAAGAATATATTTTCTTCTCAGCACCTCACTTCTCCAAAAATGACTACATACTCAGTCACAAAACTATTCTTAACAGATACACGAAAATTAAAACAATCTACAGCATCTTATCAGACCACCATAGACTAAAGTTGGAATTTAATAGCAACAAAACCAACAACTACCCTGCAAACTCATGGAAACTGAATAACTCTCTAGTGAAAGAAAAGTGGCTCAAAACAGAAATAAATAATTAAAGACTCTCTAGAAGTCAATGAAAATAAATGGACAACATACACAAACCTAAGAAACACAATGAAATTAATACTAAGTGGAAAGTTCACAGCACTAAGTGATCATATTGGGGAGATCTCATACTAGCAACTTAACAGCTCACCTGAAAGCTCTGGAAGGAAAACAAGCAAGCACACGTACCGACAGTAGATGGCAGGAAAAAATCAAATGGAGGGCTGAAATCAATAAAATAGAAACAAAGAGAACAATACAAAAAGTCACTGAAACAAAGAGTTGGTTCAATGAGAAAATCAACAAGATAGACAAATCTATATCCAAAGTAACTAAAACACACAGAAGAAACATTTAAATTATCAAAATCAGAAACAAAGATGGGGACATAACCACAGACACCAAGGAAATCCAGAAAATTATAAGGACATATTTTGAAAACTTGTACTCTTGAGACTCCCCAGAGCTCCCAGGGACTAAACCACCAACCAAAGAGTACACATAGAGGAACTCATGGCTCCAGCCTCATATGTAGCAGAGGATGGCCTTGTCAGGCATCAATGGGAGGGGAGGCCCTTGGTCCTTTGAAGGCTCAATGCCCCAGTGTAGGGGAGTGCAGGGTGGGAAGGTGGAAGTGGCTGGGTAGATGGGGGGAACACCTGTATAGAAGCAGGGGGAGGAGAAATGGTATTGGAGGATTCCAGGTGGGAAACTGGGAAAGGAGATAACATTTGAAATGTAAATAAATAAAATATCTAAAGAAAATATTAAACTGAATAAAAGCATATTTGTTCTATAAAAAAACAACCTGTACCCCACAAAATTAGAAATTATAAAATAAATGGATGACTTTTTGATATATACAATTTGTCAAAGTTAAATCAAGATCCAATTAACAATTTAAATGATCTAGAACTCCTAAGGAAATAGAAGTAGTTATTAAAGTCATCCAACCAAAAAAAACCTTTAGCAAATATTGTACTAGACTTTTAAAGAAGATCTAACCCTAATATTCCTCAAATTATTCTACTGAAACAAGCAGAAGGAGCATTGCCATATTTATTTATGAGGCCATAGTTATACTTATACCCAATCCACACAAAGATTCCACAAAAAATGAGAGAGAATTATGAACCGATTTCCCTTTGAACATAGATTCAAAAATCTTCAAGAAAATGCACACAGACCAAATGCAAGAACACATAAAAAAGATCATCCACCATGATCAAGTAGGCATTATCCCAGGGATATGGGGATGGTACAACATTCAAAAATCAATCAAGGTAATTCACTATATAGACAAACTGAAAGAAAAACAAACATCATCATCCCATTTGATGTAGAAAATTCTCTGACAAAATCCAACACCCATTTATGATAAATCTTCAAAAATTAGGAATACAAGGACATATTTAGACTTAATAAAGGCAATTTACAGCAAGACAATAATCAACATCAAGTTAAATGGAGATAAACTCAAACAATTTCACTAAAATCTGAAACAGTACAAGGTTATTCCTTCTCCAGACCTATTCAGTACCATGCTTAAAGTTTTAGCTGGAGCACCTGAAACAGAGTAAAGGAATACAAACTGGAAAGGAAGAAGTCAAAATATCATCATTTGCAAGTGGTATAATGAGGAGCAGTGGGCTATGAGAAGCAGTGGGGTACACAGTTGAGTCTGTTTTGAACTTCAGAGACCCTAAAGGGATGGTAAAAGTTTGGCAGTACTCCTGGGCCTCCTGGTTCCTGTCACTTAGCTACAGCCCTCTACAACCCCTCCCAAAGAGAGGTTTGTGTCACATAGCACAGGTAGAGGGAGTGACTACAGGCCACAGAGCCTCAAGAGATCTCCATATTAATGAGATACCTAAAGGCCAGAGGGCATAGCCAATTAAGCATTCCTTCCCAGACCCTCCTCCTACTTGTAAAAGGTATTTAACCTCAGGCCCACCCTGAGAACACTGGATACAGCTTCATCCACTTTCTGCCAAGACAATAAAGCTTTTAAAATCATGAACTTCCTCTCGCTTTGGGGGCCTGCTGTGGGGAACTGTGGAGAAGGTCTTCAACTACTGAGCCGAAGTCTAATCTCCTGCATTCCAGCCACAGAGAGGCTGCCAACCCAAGTGGAGCTAGCCGAGGCAGCCATGACCCAGCCAAGCAAGTAGCCATGACCAAGAGTCTCATCTACCCTGTGGGATGCTGCCATAGCTTCTCCCCTTTTCCCCTTTCAGCTGTGGGATGGCCCAGCCCGCATGCCACAACACCCTCCCCTCCAGTGTCAGTCCTTCTGTGGCCTCTCAGCTGTGCCTGGGAGCCCAAGGGCTGAGACCAGCCAGTCTCTGGCCAGCCACCTCTGCCTGAGGACCCCCAACCCAAGAGCTCTGTCCCCCACAGGACCTCAGACTGAGATCTCCCCATGCCCAGAGTGGAGCTCAGTGGCTTCCCATAGCCCAGCATCCACCCTGTGCTGTGTGAAGTGAACTCAGTTGAATTCCCATGCTTCTGTCCCCTGAGCTGTGGCCCTAGCCACCTGGGGTGGCAGACACAGGGATCCATAACTCAGCCCAACAGAACCCACACCTGAGCACAAGCCACAGCCCCACAGTATAATAGTATTCATAAGCAACCCCAAAAACTCTACCAGGAAACACTATGCTGAGAAACACCTTTAGTGAAGTGGATGGATTCAAGATTAACTAAGAAAAAGATCAGTAGTCTTCCTAGTTATCATCATTCTCAGACAATATAATGCTATACATAAGTAACAACGACAACAAAACTCTACTACTTACAGTTGAATATAAATTCTGCCAGGAAACACTTACTATGCTGATAAACACCTTCAGTAATGTGGCTGGATACAAGATTAACTGAAAAAAAAATCAGTAGCCGTCCAACATTCAAATGACCAACAGATTCAGAAAGAAGTCAGGGAACAACACCCTTCACAATAGTCATAGCAATATGAAGTATCTTGTGGTAAATATAACCAAGAAATTGGAAGACTTATATGACAAAAACTTCAAGTTCTGAAGAAAGAAATGTAGGAAGACATATGGACATAGAAAGTTCTTCCAGGCCAGGCTTGTGGGTCTGCAGAATCAAAACAGTAAAAATGGCTATCTTATCAAATCAACCTACAGGTGCAATTCAATCCCTATCAAAATCCCAACACAATTCTTTATAGACTTTGAAAGGACAACACTTACCTTCATATAGAAACACAACGCAACACAATAAAACACAACAAACAAACAAACATAAACTTGGATAACTAAAACAATCCTTTAAAATAAAAAAAACTTTTGGGGCTATGCGCATCCCTGATTTCAAGCTGTACTGTAGAGCTATAACAACTAAAGCCACATACTATTAGCATAAAAACAGACATATTGATCAAGGAATCAAATTAAAGACGCAGATGTCTGCATTCGGAAGAGTGTGAATAGATGCTTATCTATGACCCTGAACAAAATTCAACTCCACATGGATCAAAGAACTCAACTTGAAACCAAATATGCTGGACCTGATAGATGAGAATGTTGAAATAGCCTTGAGTACATCAGCAGAGTTGACAACATCCCCTACAAAACACTTACAGTACGGGCACTAAGATCAACAATGAATAAATTGGACCTTATTGAACTGAAAAACAAAGGGCACGGTCAACAGGTTAAAATAGGAGCCTACAGAGTGGGAAAAGATTTTCACCAACAACACTTCCAATAGAGGAAAAATATTCAAAATAGATAAACAGCTCAAGAAACTGAACAACGAACCAAACAGTCCGTTAAAAATGGGGCACAGATCTAAACAAAGAATTCTCAATTGAGGAGAGTCAAGAACACAAGTGTCAGCTCATGTTCTTGAGGGTGTGGAGCAAAGGGAACACTCCTCCATTGCTGGTAGGAGTGCAAAATTGTACAGCTACTATGGAAATCAATGTACTGGTTTCTCATAAAATTGGAAGTCAATCCACTTCAAGATGTAGCTATAATACTCTTGGGCATATATGCAAAAGACTCTTCATCCTACCACAAGGACATTTGTTCAACTATGTTCATAGTGGCGTTATTCATAATAGCCAGAAACTGGGACAAAAAATAAAAAAGACACAGATTTACCTCAAATGAAGAATGGAAAAGGAAAATGTTGTACATTTTTTGTTTACACAATAGAGTATTAATTGACTGTTAGGAAAAAAAATGGCATTTAGGATTTTCAGGCAAATGGATAGAAATAGAGAAAAATCATCCTCAGCCAGGCAACCCATACCCAGGTAGACAAATATGATAAATATAAACCATAGGCTATAAACCATAGACTTAGGCTAAGTAACAAAGAAAGCTCTAGATAGGACACATCAAATTTCCCTAGGAAGTGAACACAGGATAGATTTTGTGGTTTGACTAAGTGCCATTTGGCATGGTAACAGGAAGTATCAAGGGAGACTGCAGTCAAGATGCATTATATGAAATGATAATTAAAAATGTTTATCAATAAAAGTGGGAATTTTATAAATATACCTACTATGTATTGAAGACATGATCAAAGGCCTGGAGTAAATTAAACATGTACCTGAAAGTCAGGGCAAAGGAGTTACTTTTATTAAACTCTAATATGTGAGTTATCATTTTTTGTTCATTTAATTTAAGGAATAGGGATTGTTACTTCCTGTTATTTTTGTTGTTAGAGGTAGAATTATGTTTGTGTGGCTATCTTCTTTTGGGGTTGTTGATAGAAGATAACTTTCTTGCTTTTTCTAGGGTGTAGTTTCTCTCCTTGTGTTGGTTGTTTCCATCTATTATTTTTTGTAGGGCTGGATTTGTGGAAAGACATTATGTAAATTTGGTTTTGTCATGGAATATCTTGGTTTCTCCATCTATGGTAATTGAGAGTTTTGCTGGGTATAGTAGTCTGGGCTGGCATTTGTGTTCTCTTAGGGTCTGTATGATATCTGCCCAGGATCTTTCAGCTTTCATAGTCTTTTTTGAGAAGTCTGGTGTAATTCTGACAGGTCTGCCTTTATAAGTACTTGACCTTTTTTTCGTACTGCTTTTAAAATTCTTTGTTTTGTGCATTTGGTGTTTTGACTATTATGTGAAGGGAGTCTGTTTGGAGTTCTTTAGGCTTCTTGCATATTTATAGACATCTCTTTCTTTAGGTTATAGAAGTTTTCATTTATAACTTTGTTTAAAATATTTACTGGCCCTTTAAGTTAGGAATCTTTACTCTCTTCTATACCTATTATCTGTAGTTTTTGTCTTCTCATTGTGTCCTAGATTTCCTGGCTGTATTTGGGTTAGGAGCTTTTTGCATTTTGCATTTTCTTTGACTGTTGTGTCAATGTTTTCTATGGTATCTTCTGCACCTGATATTCTCTGTTCTATCTCTTGTATTCTGTTGGTAATGCTTTTGTCTATGACTCCTGATTTATTTCCCAGGTTTTCTATCTCCTGAGTTGCTTCTCTTTGTCATTTCTTTATTGCTTTTATTTTCATTTTAGATCCTGGATGGTTTTATTCAATTCCTTTACCTGTTTGGTTGTGTTTTCTTTTAATTCTTTAAGGGATTTTTGTGTTTCCTTTTTAAGGGTTTCTACCTGTTTACCTATGTTCTCCTGTATTTCTTTAAGGGGGTTATTTATATCCTTCTTAAAGTCCTCTATCATCATTATGAGATGTGATTCTAAATAAGAGTCTTGCTTTTCTGGTGTGTTGGGGTATCCAGGGCTCACTGTGGTGGTAGAACTTACTAGGTTCTGAGGATGGTTAGTAGCCTTGGTTTCTGTTGCTCATGTTCTTGCCCTTGCCTCTTGCCATCTGGATATCTCTGGTGTTAGCTATTAGTCTTGCTGTCTCTGACTGTGGCTTGTCCCTCCTGCAAGCCTGTGTGTCAGTACTCCTGGGGGACCAGCTCTCTCCAGGAAGAATTTGAGTATGGAAAGCAGTGGCACAGGCTCACGTTCAGGGCACAGACAGAAACCAGAAGGATCCTGTCCCAGGCTATTTTTTGGTTCCTGTGTCCTGATGACTCTGGACTGGCCTCTCTTGAGCCAAAAATTTGAGCAGAAGTGGTGGTCTTACCTTTGCTTTCAGTTGTGTAGCCACTCCTGAGAGACCAGTTCTCTCACGGAAGTATTTGGGTATCACTCATTTAATTTAGACTGAAGAATGTGTCCTTGTATCCTGATATTTCTCATCTATACCAACAAAATTAATGGTTATAATTTCTGATAATACAGAAGGCATGAAATCCAGAATAACTTAAGAACCAGTAATGTCCAGCCAACCAATCCCAGGAAGACCTACCCATAGAACAAAGGGCTTAAAGACCAGTGAGGAGCCACTCTTTTCTGGTCTGATTAGTTTTGACAGACAAAGTTCTGCAGATTATTCAGTGAGATTCTGAGAGCTCAAATGAATCCTGGGTTTTCTTCAAGGCATCTCCCCAAAGGGAGATGATGATTAGTAAGCAAGAGGATTGTGTTCTCAAAGTGTTTATCCCATGAGGGCTTCCTGCTTCTAGAAACCGTATGTTTCTTCATAGCGTTATGCAAATAGACTTCCTGTTAGTAGAAAGAAGTTGTCTCAAGAGGAAATGTGTCCTGTCTTCATGTAGATCTGGAAAAGCTGTTGCATTGCCATGACAAAGCTGGCAACACTGTGACACCCAGGGCTGTAACAATTACAAGCCACAAGCATACACATCTCCCTTGCCCTTCATGTATCAGATTGAGGTAATGCAAGTAGAAGTAGTTTTCCCAATTATCCAGCTCAGCCTTCAAATCCAGTCTTCCAGGAGGAAATAATGTCAGTACTGTGAGCACTTCCTGTGGCAATCTGTTAGTCTCCATCTATTTAGATTAATTACAATTGTAGGAAAGGCTTCCCCTGCCAGTGAACCCTATCAAAAAGGTTCCGCAAGACTGTCTACATTATTATTGCTCATCTCATTTGCTAATTCTTCAGCTTGACTTGAGACATACCCAGTGGGTTACTATAAGCTGACATTTCCAGAAGCACACCATAGCTTTTAAAGCAACTGAATGCAACAGTGCTAAGGACCCACCTCTGAATCCTACACTGAGCACATCTGCTCATTCGTTACTGATGGAGTTGTATCCTGATAAACTTTCCACCAATTCAAAATAGTCTTAGTCAACAATTCAGTTAATATACATAGGGTACCAAATATACTACCTTAGGTACTACTGCATTCTACTTGGTATGAATAATGCTTTTCTGACTGACTGGCTTCCTGGAAGTCAAGCTTCACTGTGACAAGCAGCACTGTGACAGAGAAACAGATAATGTCTAGCTTTAAAACAACAATAAAAATTCTAAACTCAAGTTACAGTTTCTGCTGAATACATTTTGTACCATCATAACATTGTCAAATCCTCATCATAAGTCAGTGACTGTCTAAACACAGAAGATTGCATCATCTTCTGACAATGCATTCAGAATCTTGGTCTCTCTGAAGGCCACCTCTCCAGCTGGAAATGAATCATAGATACAAAGGAAACAGAGATGATGAGGAAAAGCTTTTGAAATCTTTGTCTTTGTGAAAACAGTTGAACAACATAAGTATTGAGGGCAGGAGGGAGAGTGTTTGCCTGCCCAGATCACTGATTAATTAACTTTAATCATTCTTTCAAAGACTGAGCCCTTCAGGAAAATAAAATTAAACTTTCTAATCAAATAGCAAGTTGCCAGGGCTGAATAAATTGTATTTACAAAATAAAACACATTTGGAACAGTAAGATGGCTCAGTAGGTAAAGACACTTGCAGCTGAGTCGGATAGCCTGAGTTTGATAGGGTCCCAAGGCCCTACACGGTAGGAAGAAAGAACTAACTTCACATAATCTTTTAATTTTTACATGTGTCATATTTAATACATATGTGCACACACAGAGGCACACACAGGGGAACACACACACATACACACACGCACATTGATCACACTGATATATATATATATATATCATATATATATATATGTATATATATATGTATATATATATATACATATATATAATCAATACATGTCTCATTTTAGTGTGGTATTAAATCTTTTCTTTAAATAGTGCATAGCCATTTTTATTTTATTTGAAGACTTTTTGTTTTATTGAGGACATTTTTATTTTATTGAAGACTTTTTGTTTTATTGAGGACATTTTTATTTTATTGAGGACTTTTTGTTCAGGTCCACAGTACAATTTATTCACCTATTCATAAGTTTTTACATTTTAGTTAAAACCTTATCCCATCACTTCTCCTTTTACCTTTCATCCTCCCTCCAACCACGTCTATGCTCCCTCCTCCAATCCCTCTCTTCCAAAATTATTCAAAAACATAACATGTTATCCAAATGTCTGTTCTGTGTACAGTGTCTGTTGAATGACAGAAAATGAATAGTGTCATGCTTTTGTCTTATATTGTAGATGTGAATAAAATCTCTTATGGGCAAAAAAAATCATTAAATGAAACATCATGTCAATAGTTCAAAATGAAATATAACAATGTCTGATACAAATTTGCTTTGACATATGTGCATTTCCTTATTAGTGCATGCCATAAGAGATCAATACCAGTAATAAGTGCTGACGTGGACTTTCAGTTCTCTTTCCATTGTCAATAAATTCTAGTCTCCTGTTTGCAACAGCTAGAGAGCAACCAGTACTATAACAACTCAGACTTCTTTCTGGGCCTCAAAAACTCTGCATAAACCTTATCTGTCAGCTTCTGCAACAGGTTACAGGCACCAGAGAAGCTGGGGACTTCATGGCAAAGGTGAGTGACTGCAGGCATTCAGAATTATCCATGTTGGACTGATTTATTCTTCCTCTACTACTGTTTTGTGTCTACTTTTTGGGTTTTTTGTTGTTGTTGTTTGTTTGTTTGTTTCATATTGTTTTGGTTTTGATTTTATCATCTTCGGGCACTGAATCAGAAATTAAAGCAAAATGCGAAACACGGATGCTCATCCAAATTTCATAGTCACGTGGATTAGTAGCAAGTTTTCTAGGTGGGTATTTGATTGTGATGCCTCTGAAACTGAAGTAGAACATCAGCCTACAGAGTCCTTCTCAGTCTGTGAAGACAGAGTGCTCCATTTCTTTCTAGTCAACAGAAGAGTAGTTACATCTGAGGAATAGAACTCCTGGACAGATTTACAGAGATGAGTTAGGCTATGTAGACAAATCTACTTTTTATCATGATAACTGTGTATCTCCAAAGTAGAAACAATCAGATATTTGAGAGATTGCTGAACATTGGCTCCAAGTGTAAAGAAATTTTTAGAGACTGGCCATTGTACACCAATAATGGGAGCAGTTAAAAGAGTCTGAAGTCATTGGGGTTTGGGCTGGGCTCTATTCTACAGACTATCTCTGAGTCTCCACATTTACCCTTTGGATAATTTCCTATATTTTAGGATTTGTGACAGTAACAAATATGGACAATGACTGCCAGAATTCAAACTCAGTTTCCTGACTTGTGAGCTTAAAATCATCCTATTCTGAAAGACTCTGAGGAACATACTAGCACAGTCTAAACACTAAACTACATGAAACAAATGAAGGTATTGGCATGTAAACTTAGGCACAAAACCTTCAACCTACCATTTGTCCTGCCTGCAGATTGGTTTTGGTACTGAAGCCTAACAGAATTATCATCAAAAGGACCAGAGAGACTTCATTCAGCAACCAATGGGAGCAGATGCAGAGTACCAAAGACAAACATTGATGGAGTTCTTTTGAGGATGGAGAGGAAGGATGAGAAGAACCAGGTAGGTCAGGTACACCATGTTGCCCGTGGAATTAATTGAGGGACTTACAGAGACTTGCAGAGCTCAGGGAGCTTGTTAAGGTCTGGCAGAGGTCGTCTGCATGTTATGGCAGCATAGCTTGGTGTTCTTGTAGGACTCCTAACTGTGGGAATGGGAGATGTTCCTGACCCTTTTGTCTACTTGTGGAACATTTTTTTCATCTATTGGGTTGCCTGGTCAAGGCTTGATGTGGTGGTACGTGCATGATATTATTGTAGCTTGTTATGTAGTGTTTGTTTGATATCCCTGGAAGGCTAGCTATTTTCTGAAGGGAGGCAGAAGAGATGGATCTGGGGAAGAGTGGAAGTAGGGGTAGGCACTTGAGGTTGGAAAGGAGGGGATACCATGTTCTGGATGTAATATATAAGAAGAGAGCAAAAAAGAAAAAGAAAAGAAATTAGCCTCTGTAGGAATTCAATGTCAATCATGGATTGCTACATTACTTTGTCATTTGAAATATTCATCTTGGTATTATCTGTCCAAACAATCCACAATGTAGAAAAAGCAGATAACCCCCATCATCAAATAGAAATAACAGATATAAGAATGAACATGTCCTAAAGACACAGGAAAAATTTGTCAACAAGTATACATCTTTCTCCATGTACCAACAACTTCCCAGACCTGAGAAGTAAAATGAAGCTGGTGTGTAAATGGTTCTGTGTATCATGCTAGCTCTAAGCAAATTTAAATAGATGGAGCACTACAGCCACTTACTGGTATATACATTAAAGATAGTTATTTCATAGTTGTTCCTTCTGAACTTAAAATACCCTTGAAGAGAAGGATGGAGGTTTGTAAAACTTAGGAAGTGAACAAAGCTCAAATGACTCCTGAAACAGAAAATACACACAAGAATCTTCTCTCCAGCTATTTAAGCAGCAATAATTTCTGAAAAGACGAGACTATCCAAGGGCCAAGTTCCTTAAACGATGTACAGAGGCCTTTTCAGATACAGTTTTTGTAAGTCATCATTCGGGCTGAAATGGGCTTTGGTGATGATATCGTTTTCTTCATGTCATCTACCCTTCTGTAAGTTATCCTTCACCAAATTTCGTGTAAATATCCCAAAATAAGCTCACAGTCTCACTAAAGTAGAATTGAGTGGCATCATTTCTGTAGTCTTTCATCAGTGCCCTACCTAGAATGAACAGATATTTGTCTGTATTTTTTCAGGAAAATTATGGTAAAAGGGAACCGCCTGATGGTCAGACTCTTAGGCAACATACCTACTGATTTATTTTACTTGAAAGGAAAAAGAAACTAAGATAGATGGACATTGACTCAAGGACAATGATCAATGTTTGCTTTGGAAGATGATTGAGGATATAGAAGAATCATAATTGTTAGAACAATCAGGTTAAAAAAGGGGGAGGAAGCATCCCTCTGAATGTAGAGAGTGCAAAATGTGTGTGTGTGTGTGTGGGTGTGTGTGTGTGTGTGTGTGTGTGTGTGTGTGTGTAACAGGCTAAGTGTTCACCAGGGTAGAATTTCATCAAATAAAAAAATTACTAATTACTCAGAAGATATGCCTCCTTTTTAGTGGATACTGTTTAGCTTTTTTCTCCAGCCATTGGACTTGTTACCAGTGTGAACAAATGGCAGCTTTTGATCTGTTGTAGACACTGCAACAGCACCTACAGCAGCTAATGTTCATTTACTCTACCAATCGAAACTTCAGTCAAAAATCATTCTTTAGGAGACCAGCCAGTCACCAGGTAGAAAACAGTTTGAGAAGGGACTTTGATTTTTGTCAGATTCAACACTGGGAATTTATCTGCTATTTCAATGTACAGCATGCCCAGCAAATCTTTTCTCTGTGAGTCAAGCAGATTCCATACTCATTACAGCAATGCTTCTAACAAGAAATTCACACTCCAGTAAATGAATGAGGCAACTCGCCAGGGTCTGTGGAATTCATTCATCACCCACATGTCTCATCACCTGGAAGCAACTGGCCCTAGTACAATTGTCTTTTGAAGTTTCAAACAATATACCAACAGAATAGAAAACACTTAAAGGACTTGAGAACTGTCTTCACAGATGTCAAAACAGCCAAATGTCAGCCAGCAAATAAAATCAACTACTTTCCATAAACAGAAAATCCATGTATCTTATAACCAAGAGTAAAAAACAAAGTGGTTCCCCTTATTACGGTTCCATATACTCTGGAAAATCTTGTTCCCTTTCCTAAAACATTGGGCTTAGTTTTTTTTTAAAAGTCTGTTCCTGAAAAATTACAACTTCTATTAGACAACACAGTAAAGTTTATTTTTACTACATTTAAATTTTCATTTTCACCTGGATACATTAGCTTCTCATACTATGAGTTAAAGGCTTAAAAACTGTTGTAACTGTAATTGCAAAAGTGATCAATCCTTATTATTCATAGGAAATTAAGTTACCATAACACAGTAAGTAAAAAATATTCTGCAGTGCAGAATATACACACGTGTTCATTCACATGAGTGAACACACACACACACACACACACACACACACACACACACACTTATACAAAATTTTCTTCTCTAATCTGTTGCAGTCATCCTACAAAAGAACTGTTTATAGCAAGTGTCCTTATTTGTATTTCTGTTGCTCTGATGAAATACCATGACCAAAATCGACTTTAGAACAGAAATGGCTTACATGTCATAGTGCATCATCGGGGAAAGCCAAGGCACGTACTTAACAACAGAAACTGAAGCGGAAAACATGGAGAAGCGCTGTGTACTTGATTGTCCTCCTGGCTTACTCAGCTTCCTTTCTTATGTGGCCTTGCTCCCCACGCCCTCCTAGGTACGGTATGGTCCAGAGTAATCGGGGTCTTTCCGTATCAATCACCAATTGGGAAAATGCTACACAGACATGCACACAGGTCAATCTATCTGAGGAAATCTCTCAATGGGAGGTCTGCTTCCCAGGTGTGTCAAGCTGACAACTGACAACTATGACATCAACTTACTTCAAACATCACCTTTTAAGTTATATCTAAAAGAAGATACAGTTAATTAAGTTAGAAAGGCTAAAGTATGGCAGAAAGTTTCTCTGTGACTATTTACCTAAGCCTCCCAGGGCCTCCTATCCTCATGATGAGGACAGGCCACACAGATATGATGCATCAGGTTTCATAAGCAGAACTACTTGGACAACTGTATTGCAAAGGTGGCTGGTGGCATTCAGCTCTGTTGGACCAATGGTCAGTGATCTGGATTGCTCTGGCTCACCTGGAGGTAGGTGTGGGAGGTACGTATGAGATAGCAAACAGGCTTAACCCTCAGCTTCTACTGTGGCTTTCTGCTTCTCCAATTCCCAGCATAGGCTTTGTTTTCCTCTGCAGTGCACTTATAAGCACCCTTCCTCCCTTTGGCATCACAATCAACATTGGTGCCTTTATGCCTAATAACTTCATCTGTCTGATCAAATTCCAGTGTGGTGTCAATAAAAATGACCTAGAAATGTTGGGAAAAGCCCAATATAGGACACTGGTTTAAGGTACTTGAAATAATTATAGAAAACAAAAAGCAACATTTTCCAATGTGAAAGGAGAACTTTTATTCAGTTTATATTTAACAATTCAGTCCTAAATGTCATCGGAATTGCAACATTTTATTGTCTTTTATAAACTATAGAAAGTGGTACCCATGTGATGGTATATTTGACTGCAGACAAAAGAATTTTGTTCCTTTGGAGAAAAGAGAATCGTCAGAGATGAAAGACTATCTTGAGACAAGTGAAAGAAGCTAGACAAAAATATACTATTGAACTTTTAGTTCTAGACAAAAGGAGACACTATTAGTAAAGGCATAGATACTGAAGATTAGAATGTCTAAGGCCTGAGTAGCCAGAGTCTGGGAGAATAAAAGCAAAATGGTGCTGCTCTCATTAACTACACACAAAAACATTGGATCATGTGAAGACAGGGAGTGGGGGATAATGGGTATGTTAATTAGCTTGGTTGCAATAGCCAAATACATACACCATGCAATGTGGACATGTATAACATTAATAGGCTCACATTTTGCTTGTCAGTTATAAGCAATAATATAATTTTCTCAAAAAAAAAATGAAGTAACGCTGAACACACAGGAAAGTGTTGAGACAAAGCCGGGGTTCCGAAGACTGTTTGCTAAGCTAGGACAGGTGGGCTGTGAGTTCAGAATACAAGGGGGCATTTCCTTGATTAGAAAATGGTGCTAATAATTCTATGTACCAGGTCAAACACAGTGTTAAGCTTCTTATGTACATTCTGTTCTTTGATCTCAAGTATACTAATTTTTACAGAGGTACTGATTTCTTTTGCTTATAAAAGAAAATGAAACTACATTTCTGATCATATTAGGGTTTAATTATTAAATGCAATCTCAGACCAAAATATTTTCTTTCACATTGGATGTTTATCCTGCTGTTTATAATTAATCATTTCAAGTGACTTAAGCAAGTATCCTACATGTATAGACAGATGCACATATGTGAATGTACTAACACATGGAAACTTGTACAATGTTGTTGTGTCTCTTCAGGACATGGCTATGTAAGATACTCAGGATAAATGATGGTTCAGGTTTCAGCCCTAAGCAGAAACTATATACCATGTTTGGCAAAGTTTTAGGATCACTGAAGAATAACAAGTGTAAGAGGTGTGGCAGAACCATTGAATCAGGTTCTTACAGAAGTTATGGTAGCTTACACTGGGCCTGTCAACAGCCAGTTAAGTACTGAGGAGCAACTAATGGGGTTCTAACAGTCCCTGCTGAACTACTGGAGAGTGACTGACTCTAATAGGTAGTGATTTCTCTCAGGTATGCACTCACTAAAGACTCCAAAACAATCCCAAATCACAGACACTCCTAATTAAAATGAAAAAAGTTGCAAAACAAGTTTTCATATCTAATAAGAGGGAAGAAGAGAGTGAATGAAAGAGAGGTACAGAGGAGGTAGGGAGTAGGAGGGAGAGAAAGGAAAGAGTGGAAGATCAGTAAGACAGATGGGTGAATCAGAGCACTGTTTGTGGAGTCCACCTTGTTGAGCTCAAATTCTAACTACTGTTACTTGGTACTAACTTGGGGAAGGCTACATATCTATAACCCTGGTACCATTGACTGTTGATGATATTCCTTATAAGAAACAAAGGCTCAGCTATAATCTTATATGATATATAATGATCATATCATTTATGTTACCCTTGTAAACTCTAAAACAAATTAAAGTTTCTATAAAATCTCCTAAAGCCCATAACATGATTCTGTATTGTTAAACTGTTAAATTTCTTTCATGTGTGTTTATCACTCCTATGATTTGAAATGACTGTAACAAATTAAAATGAGACCCAAAGATGTAGTGTATCTAACTTGATCCAAATCATTTTGATGCCATGTGAACAAAGGATTCTAGTTCTGAGTCTATGCCTTGTTGTGATACAGGCTGTTGCAGCAAAGTCAGTGAATCAAATGCAGTTCGCTCTAGCTCAACTAGATCCAGCTGGAGGCAATTTCTGCACAAGAAGCAGAAAAACCATTACAGACAATGATTTTTGCTCAGATCAGTCAGTCTGAGTCATTCTGCTTGGCAGGCAATTGGACTGACTGTAATGACAGTGTAAATGACTGTAATGGGGGAGAAAATTCAACCTCTCAGCTGTAACAAAGTAGACTTGGTGTATCTTCTTAACCCAATAGAGAATGAATATTAGCATGTAATCTGGAACATAGCCTACATGAAGCTATACACGGTACTATAGGAGGATCAAGTGGAATTTCTTATGTCCTAGAAGTGATCTTATAGATCTATGAAAGAAATTAGCTGGAGCCCCAGCATAGAGGGATGCTGGAGAGATAAGGTAGGAGTGGATGAGTTGGTGGGTGAGGAGCACCTGCTTAGAGGCAAAGAGGAGGGGAGATGAGAGGGGTGTTTACAGAAGGAAGACTGAGAAGTGAGACATTTGAAATGTAAATAAATAAAAGAACCAAGAAAAAAAAGAAAAAAGAAACTAACAACTGTCATATGAATCACTGTAATTATTATTTTCTGGTCCTTATCATGAGAGTTCCCTGAGGATCATTACCCAAACAAGATATAGACTAGAAAGTTTTCTACTTGCAAATAAGCTTCTCAAGGGTGGAGGACATTTTATACTCAAGAGTTTATTTTATAATGAATTCTTAATGATTTGTTTCACAAAGACATAGGCTGTTTCAGGCAACACTGAAACGTGTCACTGAAGGCACACTCCAGTGAACTGAGGACACATGTGTAGTGGGATATCTTCCCACTGCACTTGTATAAACCTCAGCGATTGGACTGTATGAGAGGTAGACGGAGTGAGGAGTCAGAAGGAGAAGGAAGAGGAAAAGCTAAGATAGAAGAGATGTAGGATCCATGGAAGACCACATATGTATCGAGAGCAACTCATATCATAAGGTTAGATATTGGGACACATCTCTAATTGTGTGGGCATCCTGTTATTTGAGCATTACCAAGCATGTAAGCCTTTGGATAATCTTTAAGCATTAGGGTCTGATTTCTACCAGGTACCGCGGGATGGTGGGATGGTCTGGGCTCAGCCCAGCCTTGTGGAGACAGTGTGGCAGACTGACAGAGACATCTCCCATGCTGGCATTTCATGGGTGGCAGGGCCGGTGTCTCTGGCCGCCTGAGCTAAGTGGTGGCAAGAACATGTTATGCCACTTGTGGCATCAGGCCTTGCCTAGTCAGGAAGATGGTGGCCCGTAACTACAAGCCAGATCAGGTGTCACCATTAAAAATATTAACTTCAACACACATGGCTGAATAGCACTGACAATGGCCCCATCCTCGGAGAACGTTTGTCTGAATAGAAAAATAAGAGACAAAAAAACTGATAGAGAAAGAATGAAGATATCCTTACAGTTTTACTCAACGATGACTGACTGTGACCCTAGGCTAACCCAGCTCTAAACAATTGCTTGAAATTAAACATACACCTAAGTTCTACTGGTCAGGATCGGCAGAAACTGCATGAGTTGGCGATGAGATACTCTCTACACAAGCAGCTAGGGGGGTTACATTTATCTGTACATATGAGATTTAGGCAACTTTGTAGCACAGCAAGTGGCTGAATCCGTTCTTAAGCCACCAAGCATCTAGCCTCCACCTTCAAATCTTTCCAAGTTCTTGATTCTCCACCAGCTTTTTGGTTATGGTATGGTTTCTGATACAGTTGATCTAAAATTTTTATTTTTATCTACTTATAAATATTCTACATTATATTATGAGGTTCACTGGCCTAAATCAGAATTGTTATATATTTAACACACCCTCTAAGATATTTGAACAGTGAATCATTCTGGAAGCTTGTCTGCTTTTACATAGTTTATTTTAACATGGTCCTGGACACCTCCATTCAGGTACTAGAAATCACTGTATACTATGCTATCTGACCAAAGAGCTAAGTTTTGTGTCTTCATGGCAAATTCACATGTAGTGTCATATATTACAGGCTAATATTCTATTCTCATAGAGGACATAAAGAAAAACAGTCTTGATGCAGATGTAGGGGAAACTCATTCTCAATTGGAAGTTGGAAGGCTCAGTAAAGGGAACAATGGCAAGGCAAGAAACAGAAAAAAGCAAAAATAAAACAGAACAAACAAACCAAAATCAGCCACCTACTGGAATGGACTAAGCCTAAAATGATATAGTACATTGCAATAGCGTCACAAATTCTACTCAGCTCTGGATAAGCAGTCCATTTCTGTGTGACCATGAAAGTCCTTTCTTCTCATGATACATGAACTTGGACATGTGACTTGCTCTGATGCACACAGCACTGGCAAATGTAATGAGTGGAAACTTGAAAATCTCTTCTGCATTGATTGACATTCATCTCCTGTGCTGTAGGAACTACCAGTCATCCTGACTCACCTGCTGATGACACAAACCTATGCCTGATAGGCATGTGACATATGTATGACGTATTACAGCAGTTATGTCACCAGCTCCCATATGTTTACACATGTGAGAAAGTGTATGTGATCTGTGTATTCCCTTCCACCCACCTGCTAGCCAGTGTATTCAGCTAATTAATAGATAGGTTTTAAGGCACTACATTTTGATATAACTTATTATGTAGCAAAAGATAATTGGTGTATAACTTATTTCTAAGAAACAGAACTATTGCTAAGCAAATAATTTATACTAACTCAAATGCCATTGGTCCTGGCACTAGGATGAAGAACTCTGCTACTGGAGACTGGGGATGTGATGAGGCTGTGGTGACTGTAACAATGTCGGGACTAGCTGATAGCACATTGTGAAAATGAAGACACATGTTACAGTCCTAAAGCTATTGGGAAAAAAAACAACTGTGTCTGATAACCAGAAAAAATAAGAATTATACTTAATGAAATGTGGGACGTGACTAGGAAGTCTCTGGAAGGATGGAACAAATGTCTCTAAAAAGTTGGTGTCATTTGCATGAATGAATGCAGAGTCAAACCAAGAACTGTTTGGTTTGTGAGCAGATATGTATGACAAGGAATATGAAATAGGTGAGACTTCCTGAATTGGAAATAAAAAGTTTTTTTCACCAGCCTCCCCAGAGATGTTAGGAAGTCAAAAGTGTGTATGCCATCTGTTTCTGAATAGAAGTGTTTATTTCAGCTATGCTGTCCCTGAATTGTTAACTGTAGATGGAAAAAAACATAAATAAGTAATGTTTTTAGACTAATAGGTCTCTTGATTAGCAGACAGTATATTTGGGTACTATCTTTGACACTGTTCTGTTGCTCTGAAGAGACACCATGGCAAGTCAACTCTTTTTTTTTTCATATTTTTTATTGTATATTATGTTTACATTTCAGATTTTATCCCCTCACCCCATTTCCCACACCACCACCACCCAGGAACCCCCTATCCAGTTCCCCCTCCTGCCTCCACAAGGGTATGCTTCCACCTACCCCCACTCCCCCTTCCCCACCCTCTAATTCCTCCCCACCCGATGTTATGGGACCAGGGATTTCCTCTCCCACACATGCCTGACAAGGCCATCCTCCCTTAAGTAAACAGCTGAAGTCATGGGTGCCTCCCTTTGTGTTCCCAGGCTGGTGGTTTAGACCCTGGGGAGCTCTCGTTGGCTGGCACTGTTGCTCTCCTCTTGGGGCCACCAACCCTTTCGGCTCCATCAGTCCTCTAACTTCTTCATTGGAAACCCTTGATCAGTTCAATGGGTAGCTGAGAGCATCCGCCTCTGGATATGTCAGACTCTGGCAGACCTTCGAAAAGACAGTTGCATCAGGCTCCTTTCAGCATGTCCTTCCTGACATCCATATCAGTGTCTATCTTCGTGACTGTACATGGGACTGATACCAAGGTAGAGTGGTCTCCCGATGGCCCCTCCTTGACTTTCTGTCCCACACTTTGTCGCCTTATTTGCTCTCTTGAGCACTCTGTCACTCCTTCCAAGAAGGACCAAGGCATCCACACTTGGTCTTCCTTCTTCATGAGCTTCATGTGATCAGTTAGTTGAATCTTGGCTATTTCAAGCTTTTGGGCTAACTTTCGCTTATCAGTGAGTAAATACCATGTGTGTTCTTTTGTGACTGGGTTACCTCACTCAGGATGATATTTTCTAGTTCCATCCATTTACCTAAGAATTTCTAAAATTTATTATTTTTAATAGCTGAGTAGTACCCCATTGTGTAAATGTACCATATTTTTTGTATCCATTTCTCTTTTGAAGGACATCTGGGTTCTTTCTAGCTTCTGGCTATTATAAATAAGGCTTCTATGAACATAGTGGAGCATATGTCCTTGTTATATGTTGGAACATCTTCTGGCTATATGCCCAGGAGTGGTATAGCTGGGTCCTCAGGTAGTGTTATGTCCAATTTTCTGAGGAACCACCAGACTGATTTCTAGAGTGGTTGTAACAGCTTGCATTCCCACCAACAATGGGGGAGTGTTCCTCTTTCTCCACATCCTCACCAGCCTCTACCATCACTTGAATTTTTTATCTTAGCCATTCTAACTGGTGTGAGGTGGTATCTCAGGGTTGTTTTGATTTGCATTTCCCTAATGACTGAGGATGTTGAGCATTTCTTAAGGTACTTCTTGGCCATTCGAATTTCCTCAGTTGAGAATTTTTTGTTTAGCTATGTATCCCATTTTTAATAGGGTTAATTGATTGTCTGGAGTCTAATTTCTTGAGTTCTTTTTATATATGGGATATTAGCCCTCTAGCGGATCTAGGATTGGTAATGATCTTTTCACAATCTGTTGGTTGCTGTTTTGTCTTATTGACAGTATCTTTTGCCGTACAGAAGCTTTGAAGTTTTATGAGGTCCCATTTGTCAATTCTTGATCTTAAAGCATAAGTCATTGGTGTTCTGTTCAGGAACTTTTCCCCTGTGCCTAGGTATTCGAGGGTCTTCCCCACCTTCTCTTCTATTAGTTTCAGTGTATCTGGTTTGATGTGAAGGTCCTTTATCCACTTGGACTTGAGCTTTGTACAAGGAGATAAGAATGGGTCAATTTGCATTCTTCTATATGCTGACCTCCAGGTGAACCAGCACCATTTGTTGAAAATGCTGCCCTTTTCCCACTGGATGGTTTTAGCTCCTTTGTCAAAGATCAAGTGACCATAGGTGTGTGGGTTCATTTCTGGATCCTCAATTCTATTCCATTGATCTACCTGCCTGTCTCTGTAACAATACCATGCAGTTTTTATCATTATTGCTCTGTAGTACAGTTTGAGGTCAGGGATAGTGATTCCCCCAGAAGTTCTTTTATTGTTGAGAATGGTTCTCACTGGTTTTTTTTTTTTTTTTTGTTATTCCAAATGAATTTGCAAATTGCTCTTTCTATCTCTATAAAGAATTGATTTGGAATTTTGATGGGGATTGCATTGAATCTGTAGATTGCTTTTGGCAAGATGGCCATTTTTACTAAGTTGATCCTGCCGATCCAGGAGCATGGGAGATCTTTCCATCTTCTGAGATCTTCTTCTGTTTCTTTCTTCAGAGACTTGAATTCTTGTCATAGAGATCTTTCACTTGCTAGGTTAGATTCACTCCAAGATATTTTATATTATTTGTGGCTATTGTGAAGGGTGTCATTTCCCAAATTTCTTTTCAGCCGGTTTGTCTGTTAAGTAGAGGAAGGCTACTGATTTGTTTGAGTTGATTTTGTATCCAGCTACTTTGCTAAAGTTGGTTATCAGGTTTAGGAGTTCTCTGGTGGAACTTTTAGGGTCACTTAGGTATACTATCATATCATCTGCAAATAGTGAAATTTTGACTTCTTCTTTTCGTATTTGTATCCCTTTGACTTCCTTTTGTTGTCTAATTGCTCTAGCTAGGACTTCCAGTACCGTATTGAAAAGATAGGGTGAGAGTGAGCAGCTTTTTCTAGTCCCTGATTTTAGTGGGATTGCTTCCAGTTTCTCTCCATTTAGTTTGATGTTGGCTACTGGCTTGCTCTATATTGCTTTTACTATGTTTAGGTATGTGCCTTGAATTCCTTATCTTTCCAAGATATTTAACATGAAAAGTTGTTGAATTTTGTCAAATGCTTTCTCAGCATCTAGTAAGATGATCATGTGGTTTTTTTTCTTTGAGTTTATTTATATAATGGATTATATTGATGGATTTTCGAATATTGAAGCATCCCTGCAATCCTGGGGTAAAGCCTACTTGATCATGATGGATGATTGTTTTGATGTGTTCTTGGATTCGGTTTGTGAGAATTTTATAGAGTATTTTTGCATCAATATTCATAAGTGAGATGGGTCTGAAGTTCTCTTTCTTTGTCGAGTCTCAGTGAGGTTTAGGTATGAGAGTAATTGTAGCTTCATAGAACAAATTGGGTAGCGTTCCTTCTGTTTCTATTCTATGGAATAGTTTGAATAAATTGGTATTAGGTCTTCCTTGAAGGTCTGATAGAATTCTGCACTAAAACCGTCCGGTCCCAGACTTTTTTTTAGTGGGGAGACTTTTAATGACTGCTTCTATTTCTTTAGGGGTTATGGGACTGTTTAGATAGTTTATCTGCTCCTCGTTTAACTTTGGTACCTGGTATCTGTCTAGAAAATTGTCCATTTCATCCAGATTTTCCAATTTTGTTGAGTATAGGCCTTTGTAGTAGGATCTGATGATTTTTGAATTTCCTCAGTTTCTGTTGTTATGTGCCCTTTTTCAGTTCTGATTTTATTAATTTGGATACTGTCTCTGTGCCCTTTGATTAGTCTGGCTAAGGGTTTATCTATCTTGTTGATTTTCTCAAAGAACCAGCTTTTGGTTTTGTTGATATTTTGTATAGTTCTTTCTGTTTTTACTTGGTTGATTTCAGCTCTGAGTTTGATTATTTCTTCCCATCTGCTCCTTTTGGGAATATTAGCTTATTTTTGTTCTAAAGCTTTCAGGTGTGCTGCCAGGTTGTTACTGTATGCTCTCTCCAGTTTTTTGTTTGTTTGTTTGTTTGTTTGTTTGTTTTGTTTTGTTTTTGTAAGCACTTAGAGCTATGAGTTTTCCTCTTAATACTGCTTTCATGAAGTCCTAAAAGGTTTTGTATGATGTGTCCTCCTTTTTATTAAATTCTAAAAAGTCTTTAACTTCTTTCTTTACTTCTTCCTTGACCAAGTCGTCATTTAGTAGAGCATTGTTCAGTTTCCACATGTATGTGGGCTTTCTGTTGTTTTTGTTGTTATTAAAGACCAGCCTTAGTCCATAGTGGTCTGATAGTGTACATGGGATTATTTCGATCTTTTTGTATTTGTTGAAACCTGTTTTGTGACCAATTCTATGGTCTACTTTGGAGAAGGTACCATGAGGTACTGAGAAAAAGGTATATTCTTTTGTTTTAGGATGAAATGTTCTATAGATATCAGTTAAATCCATTTGGTTCATAACTTCAGTTAGTTTCATTGTGTCTCGGTTTAGTTTTGTTTCCATCATGTCCCTTGATGAGAGTGGGGTGTTGAAATCCCCCACTATTATTGTGTGAGATGCAATGTCTGCTTTGAGCTTTAGTAAAATTTCTTTTATGTATGTGGATGCTTTTCCATTTTTGGCATAGATGTTCAGAATTGAGAATTCTTCTTGGTGCATTTTTCCTTTGATGAGTATGTAGTGTCCTTTCGTATCTTTTTTGATTACTTCTGGTTGAAAATCAATTTTATTTGATATTAGAATGGCTACTCCAGTTTGTTTTTTGGGACCATTTGTTTGGAAGATTGTTTTCCATCCTTTTAATCTGAGGTAGTGTCTGTCTTTGTCACAGAGGTGCATTTCCTGTATGCAGCAAAATTCTGGGTCCTGTTTATGTATACAGTCTGATAATCTACGTCTTTTTATTGGAGAATTGAGTCCATTGATATTAATAGATATTAAGGAAAAAAGATTGTTGCTTCCTGTTATTTTAGTTATTAGAGATGGAATTATGTTTGTGTAACTATTTTCTTTGGGGGTTGTTGGAAGACTACTTTCTTGCTTTTTCTTGGTTGTAGTTTCCCTCCTTGTGTTGAAGTTTTCCATCCATTATCCTTTGAAGAGCTGGATTTGTGGGAAGATATTGTGTAAATTTGGTTTTGTCATGGAATATCTTGGTTTCTCCATCAATAGTTATTGAGAGTTTTGCTGGGTATAGTAGTCTGGGCTGTGATTTCATTTGTGATCTGTTAGGGTCTGTATAATATCAGTCCAGGATCTTCTGGCTTTTATAGTCTCTGGTGAGAAGTCTGGTGTAGTTCTGATAGGTCTGCCTTTATATGTTACTTTGCTTTTTTTCCCTTATTGCTTTTAGTATCTTTTTTTTGTTTGTTTTGTACATTTGATGTTTTGATTATTATGTAATGGGAGGTTTTTCTTTTTTGGTCTAGTCTATTTGGGGTTCTGTAGGCTTCTTGTATATTTAAGGACATCTCTTTCTTTAGGTTAGGGAAGTTTTCCTCTATAATTTTGTTGCAGATATTTACTGGCCCTTTAAGTTAAGAGTCTTCACCCTTATCTATTCCTATTATCCTTAGGTTTGGTCTTCTCATTGTGTCCTGGATTTCCTGGATGTTTTGTGTATACATTTTGCATTTCACATTTTTGTGACAGTTGTGTCTATGTTTTGCATGGTATCTTCTGCTCATGAGATTCTCTCTTCTATCTCTTGTATTCTGTTGGTGCTGCTTGAGTCTATGACTCCTGATCTTTTTCCTAGGTTTTCTATCTCCAGGGTAGTCTCCCTTTGAGATTTCTTTATTGTTTCTACTTCCATTTTTAGATCCTGGATGGTTTTGTGTGATTCCTTCACCTATTTGGTTGTGTTTTCTTGGATTTCTTTAAGGACTTCTACCTGTTTACCTGTGTTCTCCTCATATTCTTTGAGAGTGTTGTTTATGTCCTTTTAAAAGTCCTCTATCATCATCATCATGAGAAGTGATTTTAATTCTGAATCCCGCTTTTCCAGTATGATGTGGTGTTCAGGACTTGCTATGGTGGAAGAACTGGGTTCTGGTGATGCCAAGAAACTTTGGTTTCTGTTGTTTACCTTCTTATGCTTGCCTTTCGCCATTTGGTTAGCTCTAGTGCTACCTGCACTAACTGGTTCTGACTGGAGCATGCCTTTCCAGTTATCTTGGCTGTGTCAGAACTCCTCAGGGTTTGGGTGTCTCTGTGATCCTGAGCTCCAGCTGTTCTGGGTACAGTGGCTCCTCTAGGATATCTCAGGATATGGTGTCTGTAGCTCTGCAGGCCATGGCCTCCCTAGGATGCCTCTAGAAGCAGCTGCTGCTCTGTGGTCCATGTCCTCTCTGGGATGTCTCAGGGCGCAGTCTCCACAGGGGAGCAGGTCAGCTGCGTGTCTGCTCCAGTCACCAGGAAGCATCAACTTTTCAATGAATGCCCTTCATGATCACTGAAAAAAGAAAGCTCTGTTCCTAAGGTATTGTTGTTCTCAAAAGGCCTGAGACAAAAAAGGAGATGAATCACATTCCTTTGACAATTACTGGCTAGAACTAGTCCCACAGCACTGAATAAAGCAAAGGGTTTTGGAAGGGAGAATATTTTATATTCACAAACAGGAAAGAATACCTAAAAATCTTTGGGTAACTTTACCCCAGTTCTCTTTGCAAATATTGAAATATTTCCTTTCTCAAATATCAATTTTCACATTCAATTTTCTATCTTATAATAATTCAGCACTAAAGCATTTGATTCCTCTTTTTAATATGAAGTAAAAAAGATATTTGACAAGCTTTGTGCTTTCATCTTTTCTCACAAATTATATACTTTAGACATAATGGTAGTGCTTCAGAATACAGTTTGGAATATGTCAGTAATAGCTCTTAATGACTCAGAAAGAACATAATGATCTCCTATGATCAAAATGAATCTGCCATAAAGAGAAGAGAGATATCAAATGACTAAGTCTGTGCAAACAAATCCAAATTAATTGTCTCATTTGTTACATTGTACAATATACACTTTAACATTGCCATGATTTTATAGAGACACCAGTGTCTCAGAGAAGCCTGGAAACTATCATCGCACAAGGGATCCAGTCCTTGTACAAAGAAACAACCTGCTGTGTAATGTGAAGCCTACTTCTCTGTGGGCTTTTTATATGTATTTATTCAATTATGACATTCTGGCATAATGGAACGAAGGTCTGTTTATGATCTGTATTTTTGGGTAAACAAGACAAATATACACAAACATGCATTCCTTTTATACACAAATTTAAATAATTTTAATTTTTTCAACTCAAATATAATTATATCATTTTTTCTTGTTTTCGACTCCAACTCTTTTCATTTCCTCCATCTCCACTTGTGCCATCTCAAATTCATGCCCTTTTTTAAATTTTTATTTTGTCATATATATACATAAATAAGTAAATATATAAATACAATTTGCTTAGTCAATTAATTAATTAATTATTGTTAATGACTTAATTAATAATTAATTGTTGTTAGTTAATTAATTAATTAATTGTTAATTGTATGTATGTGTTTAGGGTTGACTAGTAGGTTTTATAGAAAATACTACTGGAGCTGACAATGCTCCACTCAAGAGCCAGAGACTATGTGACAGAAACCCAGTTTCTTTTGTGGAACCTCATTTTGATGTGTTGGTCAAAAATCAGAGACACCTAAAACAATACATCCTGTTGCCATTTCCCTTGGTTCACCCTGTAGGTTGAAGGTGGGTTCCATGTGCTAAGTTTCAAATCTGGGACAAGAAGCTGAGGTGCTTATTTACTATATCAAAGCAGACCTGACCTCCAAGTTCTCCTCTCTTTCCTCAGTCCCCTTCTGTTACAGGATATGACTTGCATACCCACCCTATACCTTAAACTCTCTAGCACCAGGGGCTGAGTAGCATTTCCCCCAGAGGTTCTTCCATACATAATCCAGTAATTTTGGTTGCCCACCCAGTTTTGAACCTTTGCCCTCCTGTCTGCTGCAGCTGGTTCCCCCTTTTCCAGTTTCCTTTCCCCTCCCCTTCTCCCACATGGTTCAGAGTCATAACCACTCTGGACTTTCCCAGATCTATCTGTCTCTGGCTATACTCTCCTACATATTTATAATAAACTTTATCCCCGATTCTACCTAGGAGCATGTCCTTTCCTTTCCTTTCCTTTCCTTTCCTTTCCTTTCCTTTCCTTTCCTTTCTTTTCCTTTCCTGTCCCCCTCTCTTTCTCTTTCTCTCTTTCTTTTTTCTCTTTTCCTAAGAACTTCAAAGATACAATGTACTTCAAACACTTGACTCAGAGGATACAAGCTGAATCTGACCTAAAATATGCCTCCCAGAAGACTAGTCCACCCTGGGGCATCAAGTTTCTATAGAATTAGGCACACCTTCTCCTACTGAGGTCAGACAAGGCAGCCTTCTGCTACATATGTGCTTTTGGAAGTAGAACAGCAGTGAACATTGATGTCCAAGTATCTCTGCAACAGCATATGAAGTGGGCGTGTATCAAGGACTGGTATAATCTGATCCTGTACTAGTGCTGTTACAGATGTACAGCTTCGTCTTTATGTGGGTCCCTTAACGACTGGAGTGTGGGCTGTCCCTCAACATTGCTGGTTACCTTGGGTACCCATTACTAGCTGGGCTGCCTTGTCTGACTTCAGTGGGAAAAGATGCACCTAGTCCTATTGTGACTTGATATGTCAGGGTGGGTGGGTACCCAAGCAGAACTTCCTCTTCTCTGATCCCCATCCCCATTTCCCTCCTCACACCCAGTTCCCTCCCTCCATCTACTTCCTTTATCCATTTTATTTCTCCTTCTGAGTGAGATTTACACATCCTCCCTTGGGCCCTAAAATTACAAAGTTTCTTTGAGTCTGTGGATTGTGGAATGGTTATCCTGTACTTTATGGTTAATGTCCACTTATAAGTGAGCACATGCCATGTATGTCTTTCTGGGTCGGGATTCTCTCATGATGTTTTCTAGTTCTATCCATTTGCCCACAAATTTCAAGATGTCTCTGTTTTTAATACCCAAATAGTATTCTACTGTGTAAAATGTACCACTTTTTATTTATCCATTCTTTGGTTGAGGGACATCTAGGTTGGTTCCAGTTTGGGGCTATGACAAATAAAGCTGCTATCAACATAGTTTAGCAAGTGTCCTTGACATATGGTAGGGCATCTATTCAGTATATACCCAGAAGTGGTATAGGTGGATCATGATGTAGAACTAGTCCCAATCTTCTAAAAAACCGACAGATTGATTTCTAGAGTGACTGTAAAAGTTTCTAGTCCCACCAGCGATGAGGAGTACTCTGCTTGCTGCACATCCTAGGAAGCATGTGCTGTTACTACAGTGTTTTTTTTTTTGATATTTTATTTACATTTCAGATTACCCCCTTACCCCATTTCTTCCCCCCACCCAGGAACCCCCTATCCCATCCCCCTTCTTACTGCTTCTATGAGGATGTTCCCCCACCTACCCACCCACTCCCACCTACCAACCTTCAAATTCCTCCACACTCCAAGTCCAGCCTTCATGGGACCAAGAATCTTCTCTCCCACCTATGACCAACAAGCCATCCTCCCCTACATATACAGCTGAAGCCATGGGTCCCTTCCTATGTGCTCCCAGGCTGGTGGTTTCAAACCTGGGAGCTTTGGTTGGTTGGTATTATTGCTCTCCTCATGGAGCCACAAACCATTTCAGCTCCTTCAGTCTTCTCTCTAACTCCTCCATTGAAAACCCCATGATGAGATCAATGGTTAGCTGTGAACATCCATCTCAGAATATGTCAGACTCTTGCAGACCTCTAAGGAGACAGTTATATCAGGCTCCTGTTAGCATGCACTTCCTGACATCCACATTAGTGTCTACCTTTGGTGACTGCACGTGGGATGGATACCCAGGTGGAATGGTCTCCAGATGACCCCTCCTTCAGTTTCTGTCCCACAATTTGTCTTCATATTTGCTCCCATGAGTATTTTGTTACTCCTTCTAAGAAGGACTGAAGCACCCACAATTTGTCTTCCTTCTTCATGATATTCATGTAGTCTGTGAGTTGAATCTTGTGTATTTTAAACTTTTTGGGCTAATATCCAATTATCAGTGAACACCATGTGTGTTCTTTTGTGATTGGATTGCCTCACTCAGGATGATATTTTCTAGTTCCATCTATTTGCCTAAGAATTTCTCAAATTCATTATTTTTAATAGCTGAGTAATACTCTATTGTATAAATGTACCACATTTTTTGTATCCATTCCTATGTTGAAGGACATCTGGGCTCTTTCCAGCTTCTGGCTATTATAAATAAGGCTGCTATGAAAATCATGGAGCATGTGTCCTTGTTATATGTTGGAGCATCTTCTAGGTATATGCCCAGGAGTGGTATAGCTGGGTCCTCAGGTAATGCTATGTCCAATTTTCTTAGAAAATGCCACACTGATTTCCAGAGTGGTTTCACCATCTTGCAATCCCATCAACAACGATGGAGTGTTCTTTTTTCTCCTCATCCTCACCAGCATCTACTATCACCTGAGTTTTTGATCTTAGCCATTCTGACTGGTGTTAGGTGAAATCTCAGGGTGGTTTTGATTTGTATTTCCCTGATGATTAAGGATGTTGAACATTTCCTTAAGCACTACTCGGCCATTCAAGTTTCCTCAGTAGAAAATGCTTTGTTGAGCTCTGTACCCCAGTTTTAATAGGGTTATTTGGTTTTCTGGAGTCTAATTTCTTGAGTTCTTTTTATATATTGGATATTAGCACTCTTTAAGATGTAGGATTGGTAAAAATCTTTTCCCAATCTGTTGGTTGCCATTTTGTCCTATTGACAGTGTCCTTTGCCTTACAGAAGCTTTGCAATTTTATGAGGTCCCATTTGTCAGTTCTTGATCTTAGAGCATAAGCCATTAGTGTTCTCTGTTCAAGTATTTTTCCCCTGTGCCCAGGTATTCAAGGGTCTCCACCACCTTTTCTTCTATTAGTTTCAGTGTATCTGGATTTATGTGAAGGTCTTTATCCATTTGGACTTGAGCTTTGTACAAGAAGATAAGAATGGATTGATTTGCATTCTTCTATATGCTGTCCTACAGTTGAACCAGCACCATTTGTTGAAAATGCTGTCCTTTTTCCACTGGATGGTTTTAGCTCATTCATCATAGATCAAGTGACCATAGGTGTGTGGGTTCATTTTGGGGTCTTCAATTCTATTCCATTGATCTTTTGCCTGTCTCTGTTCCAATACCATGCCATTTTTATCACTACTGCTTTGTAGTACAGTTTGAGGTCAGGGATGGTGATTCCCTCAGATGTTCTTTTATTGTTGAGAATAGTTCTCGCTATCTTGGGTTTTTTGTTATTCCAAATGAATTTGCAAATTGCTCTTTCTATCTCTATGAAGAATTGATTTGGAATTTTGATGGGGATTGCACTAAATCTGTAGATTGCTTTTGGCAAGATGACTGTTTTTATTATATTTATTCTGCCAATCCATGAGCATGAGAGATCTTTCCATCTTCTGAGAGCTTCGATTTCTTTCTTCAGAGACTTGAAGTTTTTGCCATAAAGATCTTTCGCTTGACTGGTTAGATTCACACCAAGATATTTTACATTATTTGTGACTAATGTGAAGGGTGTCATTTTCCTAATTTCTGTCTCAGCCTGTTTATCTTTGAGTAGAGGAAGGCTACTGATTTGATTTTATATTCAGCCACTTTGCTGAAATTGTTTATCAGGATTAGGAGGTCTCTGGTGGAAGTTTTAGGGTCACTTAAGTATACTATCATATCATCTGCAAATAGTGAAATTTGAATTCTTCCTTTCCATTTGTATCTTTTTGACATCCTTTTGTTGTCTAATCACTCTAGCTAGGACTTCCAGTACTATATTGAATAGGTAGGGTGAGAGTGGACAGCCTTGTCTAGTTCCTGATCTTCATGGGATTGTTCAAGTTTCTCTTCATTTAGTTTGATGTTGGCTACTGGTTTGCTGTATATTGCTTTTACTATGTTTACGTATGGGCCTTGAATTCCTGATCTTTCCAGGACTTTTATCATGACGGGGTTTGGAATTTTGTTAAATCCTTTCTAAGCATCTAGCAAGATGATTATGTTTTTTTTTTTTTTTGAATTTGTTTATATAGTGGATTACATTGATGGATTTCTGAATATTGAACCATCCCTGCATTCTTGGGATAAAGCCTACTTGATCATGATAAATAATTGTTTTGATGTGTTCATGGATTTAGTTTGTGAGAATTTTATTGAGTATTTTTGCATCGATATTCATAAGGGAGATTGGTCTGAAGTTCTCTTTCTTTGTTGGGTCTTTGTGAGGTTTAGGTATGAGCATGATTGTAGCTTCATAGAATGAATTGCATAGTGTTCCTTCTGTTTTTATATTGTGGAATAGTTTGGACAGAATTGGTATAAGGTCTTCCTTGTGGGTGTGATAGAATTCTGCACTAAAACCATATTGTCCTGGGCTTTTTTTGGTGGGGAGACTGTTAATGACTGCTGCTATTTCTTTAGGGGTTATGGGACTGTTTAGATGGTTTATTTGCTCCTGATTTATCTTTGGTACATGGTATTTGTCTACAAAATTGCCCGTTTCATCCAGATTTTCCAGTTTTGTTGAGTATAGGCTTTTGTAGTAGCATCTGATGATTTTTTGAATTTCCTCAGTTTCTGTTTTTATGTCTCCCTTTTCAGTTCTGATTTTATTAATTTGGATACTATCTCTGTGTCCTCTGGCTAATCTGGCTAAGGGTTTATCTATGTTGTTGATTTTCTCAAAGAGCCAGCTCCTAGTTTTGTTGATATTTTGTATAGTTCTTTCTGTTTATACTTGTTTGATTTCAGCCTTGAGTTTGATAATTTCCTGCCTTCTACTCCTCTTGGGTGTATTTGCTTCTTTTTGTTCTAGAGCTTTCAAGTGTGCTGTCAAGTTGTTAGTGTATGCTGTTTCCACTTTCTTTTTGTAGGCACTTAGAGCTATGAGTTTTCCTCTTAATACTGCTTTCATGGAGTCCCACAGTTTTGGTATGATGTGTCCTTATTTTTATTAAATTCTAAAAAGTCTTTTATTTCTTTTATTATTTCTTCCTTGACCAAGTTATAATTGAATAGAGCATTGTTCAGTTTCCATGTGTATGTGGAATTTCCATTGTTTTTGTTGTTATTAAAGACCAGCCTAAGTTTGTGGTGATCTGATAGGATGAAAGGTATTATTTTAATCCTTTTCTATCTGTTGAGTACTGTTTTGTGGCCAAATATATGGTCAGTTTTGGAGAAGGTGCCATGAGTTGCTGAGAAGAAGGTATATTATTTTGTTTTAGAATGAAATGTTCTATAGATATCTGTTAAATCCATTTGGTTCATAACTTCCATTAATTTCATTGTGTCTCTGTTTAGTTTCTCTTTTCATGATCTGTCCATTGCTGAGAGTGGAGTTTTAAAATCCCCCACTATTATTGTGTTAGGTGCAATGTGTGCTTTGAGCTTCAGTAAAGTTTCTTTTATGAATGTGGGTACCCTTGCATTTGGAGCATAAATGTTCAGAATTGATAGTTCATCTTGGTAGATTTTTCCTTTGATGAGTATGAAGTGTCCTTCCTTATCTTTTTTGATTACTTTTGGTTGAAATTCAATTTTATTTGATATTAGAATTACTACTTCAGCTTGTTTCTTGGGACCATTTTCTTAGAAAATTGTTGTCCATCCTTTTACTCTGAGGTATTGTCTATCTTTGTCACTGAGGTGTGTTTCCTGTATACAGCAAAATTCTGGGTCCTGTTTATGTATCCAGTCTGACAGTCTACATCTTTTTTTTGGAGAATTGAGTCTATTGATGTTAAAAGATATTAAAGATAAATGATTGTTACTTCTTGTTATTTTTGTTATTAGAGGTGGAATTATGTTTGTATAGCTATCTTCTTTTGGGGTTGTTGGAGGATTACTTTCTTGCTTTTTCTAGGGTATAATTTCCCTCCTTGTGTTAGAGTTTTCTATCAGTTATCCTTCGAAGTGCTGGATTTGTGGGAAGATATTGTGTAAATTTGGTTTTGTCATGGAATCTTGGTTTTTCCATCTATAGTGATTGAGAGTTTTGCTTGGTATAATAGCCTGGGCTGGCATTTGTGTTCTCTTAGGGTCTGTATGATATCAGTTTAGGATCTTCTGGCTTTTATAGTCTCTGGTAAGAAGTCTGGTGAAATTCTTATAGGTCTGCCTTTATATGTTACTTTACCTATTTCCCTTACTGCTTCTAGTATTTTTGTTTTGTTTTGTTTTGTGCTTTTGATGTTTTGATTATTATGTGGCGGGAGGTATTTCTTTTCTGGTCTACTCAATTTGGACTACTGTACGCTTCTTGTATGTTCATGGACATTTCTTTCGTTAGGTTAGGGAAGTTTTCTTTATAATTTTGTTGAAGATATTTACTGGCCCTTTAAGTTGGGAAATCTTCACTCTCATCTATACATATTATCCTTAGATTTGGTCTTCTCATTGTGCCCTGGATTTCCTGGGTGTTTTGGGTTAAGAGATTTTTGCATTTTGCATTTTCTTTGACAGTTGTCTCAATGTTTTCCATGGTATCTTCTGCACATGATATTCTCTCTTCTATTTCTTGTATTCTGTTGGTGATAGTTGCACCTATGACTCCTGACCTCTTTTCTTGGTCTTCTATCTCCAGGGTAGACTTCCTTTGAGATTTCTGTATTGTTTCTACTTCCATTTTTAGATCCTGGATGTTTTTGTTTAATTCCTTTACCTGTTTGGTTGTGTTTCCTTGCAATTCTCTAAGGGATTTTTGTGTTTCCTCTTTAAGGGCTTCTATCTGTTTGCCTATTTTCTCCTGCACTTCTATAAAGGGGTTATTTATGTCCTTCTGAAAATCCTCCATCATCATCATGAGAAATCATTTTAATTCTGAATCCTGCTTTTCTGTGTGATAGGGTGTCCAGGGCTTGTTATGATGGGAGAACTGGGTTATGATGATGCCAAGTAAATTTGGTTTGTCTTGCCAGTGTTCTTGCACTTGCCTTTCAGCACCTGGTTAATTCTAGTGCTACCTGCGCTCACTGTCTCTGACTGAAGCCTGTCTTTCCAATCATCTTGCTTGTGTCAGAACTCCTCAAAGTTCAGATATCTCTCTGATCCTGTGTTCCTGGGTGGAAGAACTCCTGGGACTCAGGTCACCTCTGGGATCCTAAAATTCTGCTGCTCTGAGTGCAGTGACGCCTCTAGAATGGCTCAGGATAAGGTGACTTCACAAGAGCAGACCAGCTAGGTGTCCATTGCTCTCAGGATATGGTGTCTTCATGGAAGCAGAACAGCTAGGTGTCTGCCCCAGCCAAAAGGCATTACTTCAGTTTTTTATCTTGACCGTTCTAATGGGTGTAAGATGGAATCTCTGAGCCAATTTGATTTGCATTTCCCTGATCACTACAGATGTTGAACATTTCTTTAAGTGCTTCTTGGCCATTAGGGATTGCTCTGCTGAGAATTTTCTGTTTATCACTGCACCACTTTTTTTTTTCTTTTTTCCATTTAATTATTTATTTTGTTCCATTTAATTATTTACTTTACATCCTAATCACAGCACACCCACATACACTACTCCCATTTCCCCTCACACAGCTCCCCCACCCAATCCCCCTTGAAAGGGGAGGTCCCTCTTAGGTAACAACAAGGACCCTGGAACCTCAAGTCACTAAAGAATTTGGTACTTCTCTCACTGAGAACAGTTAGAGAAACAGGATCCACAAGCAGGAAACAGACTCAGGGTAGCCAGTTGTCAGGGAACTCCATGAAGACCAAGCTTCACATTTGCTACCTATATGTGGGGGATCTAAGTTCAACCCATGTATGCTCTTTGGTTGGTTGTCCAATTGCTAGAACATCTCAAATCCAGGTCAGATGACTCTGTTTGTCTTCTTGTGGAGTCCTAATCCATTCTGAACGTGCTGTTGTTTTCATGTTTTTATTTATTTTTATTTTTTATTTTATGTGAATTGGTGTTTTTCCTGTGTGTATGTCTGGGTAAGTTTGTCAGATCTTGGAGTTACAGATAGTTGTGTACTTCTGTGTGGGTTCTGGGAACTAAACTTGGGTTCTCTGGAAGAGCAGTCAGTGCTCTTAATCATTGAGCTATCTCTCCATCCCCCTATACCCCACTTATAAATTAGGTCATTGGTGTCTAATTTCTTGAGCTCTTTATATATTTTAGATTTTAGTCTTCTGTCAAATGTTGAGTTGGTGAAGATCTTTTCTAATTCTGTAGGCTGCCATTTTGTCCTATGGATGGTGTTCTTTGCCTTATAGAGCTTTACAGTTTCATGAAGTCCTGAGTATTCATTGTTGATCTTAGTGCCTAAGCTATTGGTATTCTGTTCAGGAAGTTTCCTCTTGTGCTAATGTATTCAAGGCATTTACCCACTTTTTCTTCTTTTAGATTTAACGTATTGAGTTTTATATTGAGGTCTCTGATGCACTTGGACTTGAGTTTTGTTCAGGTTGATACATACTGGTCTAATTGCATTCTTCTACATGTAGACATCCAGTTATATCAGCAACATTTGTTGGTGATGTTTTTTATCCTGATACAGTTTTAGTTTTATTGTCAAAATCAAGTGTCTGTAGGTGTTTGAATTTATTTCTGAGTCTTCAATTTTATTTCATTGATCAGCCTGTCTGTTTTTATGCCAATATCATGCAGTTTTTATTACTATAACTCTGTAGTATAGCTTGAAATCAGGGGAGTGATGCCTCTAGAAGTTTCTTCACTGTTTGGAATTGTTTTGGCTATTCTGGGTTATTTTTTGTTAAATAAAATTTGTTCTTTCAATGTAAAGAATTTTGTTAAAATTTTGATGTGAATGTCATTGAATCTATAGTTTGTTTTTGGTAAAATAGCCATTTTTATTATGTTAATACTACCAATATATGAGCATGGGAGATCTTTTTATCTTCTGAGATCTTCCTCAATTTTTTTCTTCAGAGACTTCAAGTTTTTGTCATACAAGTCTTCCACTTACTTGGTTAGAGTTACATCAAGATATTTTATATTATTTGTAGCCAATGTAAAGAGTATTTTCCCCCTAGTTTCTCAGACTATTTATCATTTGTATAAAAGAGGGCTACCTTTTTAGTTAGTTTTAGATCCGGCCACTTTGCTGAAGTTGTTTATCATCTGTAGGATTTGTCTGGTAGAATTTGGAGGGTTACTTATGTATATTATCATATCATCTGAAAATAGCGATACTTTTACTTCTTCCTTCCTAATTTGTATTTCTTTAATATTCTTCACTTGTCTAATTGCTTTATCTAGAACTTCAAGTACTATGTTGAAAAGTTATAGAGTATGGGCAGCCTTGTCTTGCCGCTGATTTTAGTGGAATTGGTTTAAGTTTCACTCCATTTAACTTGATGTCAGCTTTTGTATTGCTGTATAGTGTCTATTTTATGTATAGACATTCCCCTTGTATTCATTATCTCTACAAGACTTCGTATGAAGGGGTGTTAGATTTTGTCAAAGGCTTTTTCAGCATCTAATGAGATGAACATGTGTTTTTTTTTTCTTTCAGATAGGTGAAATTATGATAGATTACATTGATAGATAGTTGTATATTGAACCACCCCTGCATTACTAAGATAAAGCCTAATTAATAACTGTAGATGATCTCTTTTATGTATTCTTGGATTCAGTTTGGGATCATTTTATTGAGTCTAAAATTCCCTTTGTTGTTGATTCTTAGTGTGGTTTAGATATCGGTGTTGAGTTTGGCAGTGTTTTTTCTCATTTTATTTTGTGTAACAATTTGAGACATATTTGTATTAGCTCTTCTTTGAAAATCTGGTAGAATTCTGCTCTAAAACCATCTGTCCCTGGGATTTTTTGGTTAGAAGATATTTAATGACAGTTTCTTTTTCTTAGTGGTTATGGGACTGTTTAAGTGGCTTACCTGGTCTTAATTTAACTTTGGTATGTGATATCTATCATCTATTAGATTTTCCAATTTTGTGTAATACAGACTTTTGAAATATGACCTGTTGATCCTTTGGATTTCTTCAGAATCTGTTGTTATGTCCCCCTTTTCATTTTTTGAGAATCATCCAGACTGATAGATTTTTCAATTAATCACTCTTTGAAAACCATTCAGACTGATATTTTTCAAGCTTCCTCAGATATAAGTAAAGGTTTTTCTTACAATCTCATAATCATTTGTTGCCAGTTATAATTCTATTTTGTTTGTTGTTTGTTTATTTAACATAGATTTCTATTCGATATATTCAGATTATAGTTTTCTCTCCCCAAACACCTTCCCACTTTTCTTCCATCAAAATCCACATTTTCTCTAGCCTTTTCCCCTCTCTCATATGTGTTTTTCTAATGTGTGTGTGTGTGTGTGTGTGTGTGTTGTGAAATTATATTTTGCCTAGGGTGAAAGGGAGTATTAAATACATTTTACTCTGCATGTACATAAAAGCTAAGAATGTAAATACATTTTACATGTTTTTCACTCATTGTTTGGTTTTACTTTATTGTGAGATTTTTTTCAAAGCTCTATGACCCATTTTAATTGTGTGGGCACTTTTCTTGCTGCTTCAGTCTCTGGATTCATAGGAGCTTTGCTCAGTTGATTTAGAGGCTCATCTCCTGGTGTCCTCCATCCTCTCTGCTCTTATACTCTTTCTATCTATTATTCTATGGAGTTTCCTGAGCTCTGAGGAAAGAGATTATATGGAGACATCCCATTCAGAGATGTGTGTTTCAATCTCCCCCTCTCTCCCTTTCTCCCTTTCTCCCTTTCTTCCTTTCTTCCTTTCTTTCTCTCTCTCTCCCTCTCTTCCTCTCTCTGTCCCTCCCTCTCTTCCTCTCTCTGTCTCTCTCTGTCTCTATCACTGTCTCTCTGTCTCTCTGTCTCTCTGTCTCTCTCTCTCTGTATCTCCCATGTGTGTCCCTCCCTCACTCTTAATTATTCCCTCCCTCCTTTGCTCTCCCCCTATTTTTTTCTATACACTGTTCAGTTGCAGGCCTCCATTTGTCCCTATTTGCAGTATGAGCAAGCTTCTCTGATGATGGCTGAATAAGGCACTGACTTATGAATATAGCAGAATAACATTAGGGGTCATTTTATTCTCACTTTTTTTGAGCAGTAGTATTTGGTTTTACCTTTGGTTGCTGGAATACCTAGTCTGTGTTTCTTGAACACCCAAGTAGTGTCAGGTAATAGGTTCCATCTCCTGGAGTTGACCTTAAATTAAATCAGATATTGGTTAGCTATTCCCACAAATTTTGTGTCACCATTGCTCTAGCATATCTTGCAAGTGGGACAAATAATAGATCAAAGAATTTATAGCTGACTTGGTGTTTATAATTATTTCTTGGCAGCCTCCATAGTTCCTTCCCCTACCAAAGACACTGGAATATAGAGGTGAAGAATCTATGTAAGTATCAGCTTGACCTCAACATGATCAATGAGTTGGGTAGTTGTTGTCTTTAGCAATGAGTCCTTGTTGACTGGGGGAAAACACTTAATACTGTGGTAACTGCTTGGATTGTTTGGGGATTTTTATGAGATCTCTTTGGCCAACAGTTCCATTAAATATAACCCAGTCCCAGTACTGATAGCTTCATTTATTAACAAGAGATACCCAGCAGGATTTTATCTCTCTCATTACTTTGAGACTTTATTAGGGTCAATTTCAAATATTTAAGGAATCTTCCACTGCACGGTTTCCAAATCACCCTTCAAATGCTCCCCAATTTCTCCCTCAATCCCATCTCCACTCCTCCTCCATACCTGATTCTTATGTCTCATTCCCCCATCCACAGTCCACTCATAAAATCTATTCAACTTTCCCCTTCCAGGGAGATACACTTGTTTTCACTAGTTCATTCCTCTATACCTGATATCTCTGAGACTTACTGATTGTGGCTTTCTTATCATTTACTTAATAGCTAACATATACAGTTAAATGAATACATACCATATTTATCTTTCTGATAAATTACCTCACTCTGTATGATCTTTTCTTGTTTCATCCATTTGCCTACAACTTTCATGATGTCATGTTTTAACAGTTTAGTATACTCCATTGTGTAAATATATCATGTTTTCTTTATCTACTCTTTAAGTGAGGGGCATCTAAGTTGTTTCCAGTTTCTGGCTATTATAAATCAATCAACAAAGACCATTGTTGAACAAGTGTCCTTGTGATAGGATAAAATGTCCTTTAGGAATATTTCCAAGAGTAGTATAGATGGGTCTTGAGGTAGATCTATTCCAAATATTCAAAGTAATAGCCATACTGATTTCCAAAATAGCTGTACATGCTTGTACTCCCACCAATAGATGAATGTTTCCCATATTCCACATACATGCCAGTATGAGCTGTCACATGTGTTATTGATCTTAGTCATTCTGACAAGCATAAAATGGAATCTCAAAGTAGTTTTGATTTGCATTTACCTGATGGTTAAGGATGTTGAACATTTTTCATTAAGTTTTTTTCAGCATGTGAGATTCCTCTATTGACAATTCACTGTTTAGATCTTCACTCCATTTTTAAATTGTATTATTTTGGGGTTTTGTTATATAGTTTCTTGAATTCCTTATATATTTTAGATATGAGTCTTCCATCAGATATAAAGGTGCTGAATATTTTTCTACCATTCTGTAAGTTTCTGCTTTGACAAACTGATGGTGCCTTTGCTTTATAGAAGCTTTTCAGTTTCATGCAGTCCCAACTGTTAATTGTTGATCTTAATGTCTGGATGATAGTTTTCTGTTCAGAAATTCTTCTCCTGTGCAAATGAGTTTTCTCTCCTATCAGGTTCAGTGTATCTGGTTTTATCTTGGACTTGACTTATCTTAGATGATAAATATACATTTATTTACATTCTTCTACAAGCAGATGGCCAGTTCAATGAGCACCATTTATTGAAGATGCTATCATTTTTCCAGTGTGGGTTTTCAGCCACTTCCTCAAAGATCAGGTGTCCAAGGTTTCTGGATTTATGTCTGGGTCTTCAATTTGATTCCAATAACTAAAGTGTCTCTTTATATGCTAATATCATGCTGTTTTATTATTACAGCTCTATAGTACATCTTAAAATACAGAATAGTGAGATATCCAGAGCATTTCTTTTATTGTTCAGAATTATTTTGGCTATACTGAGTTTTTGGTTGTCCATATGAAACTAAGAAAAGCCTGTTTAAGATATGTGAAGAGCTGTGTTGTAATTTTGATAATGTTTGCATAGAATCTGTAGATTGCTTTTCATTAGGAGATCACTTTTAGTTAATTTTACTAATCCATGAGCATGGGAGATCTTTCAACCTTCTGATATCTTTGTCAAATTCTTTCTTCAAAGACTAGAAGATTTTATCCTACAGGTCTTTTACTTGCTTGGTTAAAATTGGCCTAAGATATTTTATATTATTTTAGGCTATTGTGAAAAGTATTCTCTCCTTATTTCTTTCTCAGACAATTTGTCATTTGTATATAGAAGGATTACTGATATTTGTGAATTAAGTTTATACCCAGCTATTTTGTGGAAAATGTTTATCAGCTGCGGGAGTGCCCCAAGACCTTTTTTTTTTTTTAAAGTGAGATGTAAATTACTTTTTTCTTTATTTATTGGTTATTTTTTACATTTCAAATGTTGTTCCCCTTTTCTGTTTCCCCTTCACAAACCATTCATCCTATCCTCCCTCTCCCTGCCTTTCTGAGGTTGCTCCCCCACCTACCCACCCACTTATGTCTCACTACCCTGGCATCCCCCAATGCTGAGGCATGGAGCCTCCATAGGACCAAGGAACTCCCCTCCCATTGATTCCAGATAAGGCTACATCTGCAGCTGGAGCCATAGGGTCCCTCAATGTGTAATATTTGGTGGGTGGTTTAGTCCCTGGGAGCTCTCGGAGCTGGGGAAAGAGTCCAGTTGTTCTTCAGTGACTTCAGTACTTCTACTAACTCTTCCATTGGAGTTCCAGTGCTCAGTCCATTGGTTGGCTTCGGGCATCTGCATCTGTGTTGGTCAGGTGCTGGCAGAACCTCTCAGAGGACAGCAGTAGCAGGCTCCTGTCACCAAGTACTTCTTGGCATTAGCAATAATGTTGGGGTTTGGTATCTGCAGATGGAATGGATCCCTAGGTGAGGAAGTCTCTGGATGTCCTTTTCTTCAGGCTCTGCTCCACTCTTTGTTCTTGCATTTCCTTTAGACAGGAATAATTCTGGGTTAAAATTTTTGAGACAGGTGGGTGGCCTCATCCCTAAACTGGGGACAGTGCCTATTCACTGGATGTGGTCTCTACAGGTTCTCTCTCCCCTTTGTTGGGTATTTTAGCTAATGTCATCCCCGTTGGACCCTGGCAACCTCTTGCTTCCCTGGCACCTGGGACTTTCTGGTGGCTACCTCCAGTTCCTCAGCTCCCACTGCTACACACCTACATTCAATTTTCTGACACTTTGCACTTCTCCCCTGTCTCTTCCCACACCTGATCCTGCTCTCTTTTTCCCTTCACCTCCTCTCTCCCTCCCAGGTCCCTCCCTCCCTCTGTTTCTCATGATTATTTTTGTCCCCCATTCTAAGTAAGACTGAAGCATCCAAACTTTGGTTCTTCTTTTTCTTGAGATTCTTGTGGTCTGTGAGTTGTATTGTGGGTATTCCAAGCTTTTGGGGCAAATCTCCACTTATTAGTGAGTACATAACATATGGGTTCTTTTGTGACTGGGCTACCTCACTTGTGATGATATTTTCATGGCCATGCATTTGACTGCAAATTTCATGAAGACATTGTTTTTAATAGCTATAGGTGAGTATTATTCTATTGTGTAAATGTACCACATTTTTTGTATGTATGTGGTTTTTATCACTATTACTCTGTAGTAGAGCTTGAAGTCAGAAATGGCAATTCCCCCAGAAGTTCTCTGATTGTTGAGAGTAGTTTTCACTATCCTAAGTTTTTGTTGTTGTTGTTGTTATTTCAGATGAATTTGAGAAATGCTCTTTATATCTCTGTGAAGAATTGATTTGGAACTTTGGTGGGGCATTACAATGAATATGTAGACTGCTTTTGGGAAAGTGGAAATTTTTATTCTATTAATTCTGCATATCCATGAGCATGTGAAATATTTCTATCTTTTGAGGTCTTCTTCAATTTCTTTCTTCAGAGACTTTATAAGTTTTTCTCATACAAATCTTTCACTTGCTTGATTAGAGTCACAGCAAGATATTTTATATTATTTGTGACTACTGCGAAGGGTGTCATTTTCCTCATTTCTTTCTCAGCCCATTTATCCTTTGAGTAGAGGAAAGCTACTGATTTGCTTAAGTTAATTTTATATCCAGCCACTTTGTTGAAGTTGTTTATCAGCTGTAGGAGTTCTCTGGTGGAATTTTTGGAGTCTTAAATATACTATCATATTATCCACAAATAGTGATATCTTGACTTCTTCCTTTCCAATTTGTATCCCTTTGACTTCCTTTTGTTGTCTAATTGTTCTTGCTAGGATTTCCAGTAGTATATTGAATTGGTAGGGTGAGAGTGGGCAGCCTTATCTAGTTCCTGATCTTAGTGGGATTGTTTCAAGTTTCTCTCCATTTAGTTTGATGTTGACTGTTGGTTTGCTGTATGTTGCTTTTGCTATGTTTAGTTATGGGCCTTGAATTCTTGATCTTTCCAAGACTTTTAACATAAATGGGTGTTGTATTTTATCAAAAGCTTTTTCAGTATCTAATGAGATGGTGATGTGTTGTTTTTCTTTGAGTTTGTTTATTTAGTGGGTTACATTGCTGGAGTTCCATATAATGAACTATCCCTGCATTCTTGGAATGAATCTTACTTGATTATTTTGATGTGTTCTTGGATTTGGTTTGTGGCACTTTTATTGAGTATTTTTGCATCAATCTTCATAAGGAAAATTAGTCCGAAGTTCTCTTTTTATGTTGGGTCTTTTGTGGCTTAGGTATCAGTGTAACTGTGACTTCATAAAAAAAAATTAGGTAGTGTTCCTTTTGCTTCTGTTTTGTGGAACAGTTTGAGAAGTATTGGTATTGGGGCTTCTTTGAAGATCTGATAGAATTCTGCACTAAAACCATCTGGTCCTGGGCTTTTTTTTCTGAGGGCTTATGGGACTGTTTAGATGATTTATCTGATCCTGATTTAACTTTGGTACCTGGTATCTGTCTAGATTTCATTTTATATACTTCTATGTGATTTTGATGCAGGATTATCCTCTTGACCTACATCAATTTTCAGTATATGTTATTATTAGTAAGTCATAGATGACTTTTTAAATATTTGTCTAGGTCAGTTTATTAATATTTTCCTTTGTTAATACATATGCATCTAAAAAATAAATCTTCCAATATTTCACAGCAGATAGAAAAAATACACAGGAAAATCAATGAGAAACAATGGTAACTAAGCCTAAGTAATGAGTATTAAAGTAACCAGATAGGCACATTGAATGGCTGAGAATAGTAATGCATTATATTGAAGTCAAAACACCTGAGATAAAAAGAAAGTTAAGCTTAAAAAAAAAAGGAAAACCAAACATTGAGTGCAAATTGTTAAAAATAAGAATGGCATTTAGAACTCACAAAAGTAAAAAAAAAAAAAAAATAGTACAGCCATCTCTAAAACTCTTAAGTTTTCTAGATTTCAAATCAAGATCAAACTGGAAGAAAATCTGAAAGCAATTTTCAAGGCCCAGTGGGATCAAGGCTACCAAAAGAACACAGCGCATAGAATCAATTAATTAGGGCTCATATGGGCTCAGAGAGACAATCACAGACCCTGGTTTGGTCTATACTAGGTTCTTTGAACAAAAGGATCAAGTTGGATAAAGTAATAAGAACGTGTGAAAAAGTCATAAGGAATTATACTATTAACTGTCTACCTAAAAATTCAAATGATGCATGCAAATCGGTATATATATATATATATATATATATATATATATATATATATATATATATATATCTTAAATGAAAACCATGGACAATCTAGCCAAATAACGAATACCAGGCATGAAAAGCCCACTATTGAGTTGTTGAGTCTCCAAGAAACTCCCCAAAACACTGTAGGTTGTTTCTCTTGCTCTGGGTTGCACCCAAGAGATGGAAAGTTAAACCCTATTGCTGAAGATGCCACACATTTCATACACAGGGCCCACAGACCCCTAGGCTAAAAGTGACTTGAGTCCTTTCATCCTTGTACCAGAAAGAGCCATGGAAGCTTCCAAAGAAGGGAAGCAAGCAACATTCTACCCAGCCATGATGCCCATGAAATCCTTCAACAACCAACATGATGCAGAGCTCTCAGGGTGCAGTTTGGGATGAATACCTTGGTGGTAAACCAACAGCGTTTTCTAATTAGACCACGGGTATTAAGAAGAATGCATGTGGTATACTTGACACTTAGTTAACTCTCCAGAACTAGTGACCTTATGAAGGAAAGACTAGAACCCCTATCACACTAAAACAGCAGAATCCCTAACTTCATCTACATATTTGGTCTTTGCTTCAGCTCCTTTTTAGCATACACCAAGTCTTTACTATTCGGGTAACCTAAACCTTCCTTTAGATACATTTTATCCCAACCTTCTTTTTCAAATGAACCTAAGAATTAACCATTTTTTCTCTTCTTTTTTTTTTTCATTTTTTTCCAGCCAGGCTAATTTTATTCACTATGGCAACAAAATTATCCTCATTGACATGATATCCCTGCCTGTAAACTTAGTACAGTGTGTCAGCATTTTAGTTTTTGTTGTCGTTTGTTTTCTCTTTCAGATTCTCAGAGCAACCTGTAAGAAGCACAGTGTCCTAGAAGGGTTGCCCTCACCATGCTCGCCACCTACCTTATTCCTTCAACTTTTGCGGCTTCCACGATCAGTCTTCTGTATCATTTATTACGTCACTGATGTTGATGAGTCAAATCACCAAGGGGAACCATGGTTTTTGTCACTGTGTGTTTTTGCTGATGATCTAATCGAGTCTCAGTTTTAAATGTGGTTACTCATAATTTAGAAATTTAGCCCACTCACTCTGTTTCCTGGCTTCCATGAGGTGAGCTAGTTTACTTAAGTACCTGCGCCCTGCCATCACACTCTGCATCACCCTAGAACAGATACATCAGAACCATGTGACTATTGAATGACCTTTACACTCTTTCTCTCTTTGTTTTGCTCAAACAATTTTTCACAGTGACATAAAGTAACTAGCACATCCATACACCAGTTGTCTTCAAAACTACCCTGACAGACACACTGTTCTCACACGACTTACCAATTCTCTATGTGTTCCTAAATTAATCAGGTTAATGAGGAAAGTAACTATCACAAAGGAACTGAGCAATTTAGCCTCATGAAAGTAAAATTAATTTAATGAATAATTAGAGTCAACTAAATAAAAGACCCTCAGCATTATCTTGTATTTTCTAGGTAAGGAAGTATACTCAGTAAATAAATATATTATTTTCAATACCAACACGTTGTTATGAATTGAAACAATTCTATTAAAGATAATTCAGGCTTTTCTACAAAAGTACTTTAGAAGGATTCACAAATCATATTTTTATAGGAAAAACAAACTAATCCACAGTGTGAAGAGCAGAAAAATGGCCTGACAGCAAAGAAACTTACAAATTAATTTCCCTTCTGCTCCAGCTAGTCAAGATCCTTCCCATTTCTTCTGTCTGGTTTACAAAATGAATTTATTCATAACATTCTCATGCTGTCAACGCCAATGTGATAAACAAGTAAATATTTCCATGCTGGTCCTGGGAACACTGTTAAGGTCCTGAAACTCAGAGGTTCCACTAGGTCAACTGCTTAGAAACTGCCTAATGATGCAAGTAGCTTGTGCCGCTTCATTGACATGATTGGATTGGACATTTCAGAGGATGTTTTCCTTTAGTTTATTTAGTTTAGTTTAGTTTGTTTAGTTTTGTTCTTTAACTTTAGAAATCCAATCATATGATATAACTCCAATAGGAATGGTTCCAGGGGCTAAAATTATGCTTTTTATTTCTACTGGCTTAAGTCTGAGAAGACTCTTAAATTATATTTTGCATCTTCCCATCAAGATAGTATAGTAGATTCATCTTTCAATGTTCTCTCCCTTTGAAATATATAATGACAGATAAAACAGAAAAGAGAGGTGATTTTAAAATAGCCATGTTCAAACAAAGAACAAACATGTCTGATACCAACAACGTCTATTTGTCCTAAACAGGAATACAAAAAAGCTAAAAGTGACACTGAAGCCATAGACTGGCTGCATAGGGAGGGGAATTTTTGGTGGGTTGAGATGGCATAGGAGGTGTGGAAGGGTACAGAAAGGTATGGGGTGACTGACAGGGCCAATGGCAAAGCTTTACATCAGTGAGGTAGAGGCAAGGCCAAACAGGTCTTACTGAGTCACCCAATATGGAAGTGATTGAGACAGGTCTCAAAATTGGAGCCAGGCTTAGGCTCTTCCACAAGGCTGAAGAAGCTTGAGCCAAGATTGGGTTTGTCCTCAAGGCCCAAACCCGGGCCAAAATGGGGCCCAACACTCATCTTCTTTCAGAGGCCACGAGTTCCTAACATCCATGCCTGGCAGCTCAAAAATACCTTAAATAAGTTCCAGGGAATCTGACATTTCCTTCTGGCCCCTACTGGCATTTGTACATGAATGGATTAAACAAACACATAAATAAAAACAAAACTTCAAAAAGGAAACCAAAAACAAAGGTCTTTGATGACTTTTAGAAATTAGAAAGAAATAACAAATTGGATCTTTGGTAATGTTTGAATATTTCCCTGAGTTTTAAAGTTTTAATTTTTTAATTTGATGAATTCTTTAATAAATCTCATATTTGTTCAGAGTGTATCTTGTCTATATCTTCCTGCTATTCCTTTCCCAGGAGCCCCCACCATGTATTGCCCAACTCAGTATCTATTCATTCATTTATTTATTTTCTTATTTATTGCAGTTCTGAGCCCAGCTGCCCCGCTGCCCCATGCACATGAAGTTGATTGGTGCATCAGGGTCCCTTTCTTTTGATGTTAGCACTGTGAGGTTTCCTATTTTTATATATCCCATGATAATCATTCAAATTCCACAAAACATGTATTAAATAATTCTTTTTGAAGATTTTATGATTATATAACCAAGAAATAGTTTAGTAGAATTTCTTATCTTAAACTAACCTTAATAGAAAGGTGAGTGTGTCATAAAAGAAAAGGAGAGATACATGGAATCAAACTATGAGAAAGTTAAAATAAAATAACTATGTTGAAACACAAAATAAATGCAACAGCTGGATTGAAATAAGAAAAGACTTTAGAAGTGGAGCCATCTAGGATCTTCTAGTGTCTACTCAAATAAGACAGTTTCTAATTCCCTACCAATGTCACAGAATCTTGATGTGTGTGTGTGTGTGTGTGTGTGTGTGTGTGTGTGTGTATGTGTGTACACCCATGTGCATATGTGTTGGTCTGTGTGCACTATGTGCATGTGTGTACATATGTGTGTATGTGCATGCATGTGTGTGTATTTTGACACATTCATAATGACATATAGATGGTGAAATACATACATGTATAAGAGTATAGCTATAACACAAATAATTATATCTTAAGATATACAGTTCCATAGCTAATGTCTTCCTTTTCATACAGTTCTTATTTAATGGTATTTTCATGCTTTTTACTCTTTCTCACATGGAGACTTATGGTTACTTATCCTTATAAATGTCTCTCTGAAGCTTTTATGTTGTAAATCATTACTCGAGTACATCAGTAAAATGGTAGGACACACTTTGTCCTCAAAATCTTGTAGATGCTGTTACACTGAGTGCTACCAGGGAAGAAACAAACCACCTCAATATTTTCCCCAACTAGGCAACTGCAGCCCTTTATCTTTGTGACTGAAGAATTCTTTCTTCACACTTTTCGTTCAGTAACCCACTAAGTCTGGAACTCAGTTTGCATAGTTCCAAATCAAGTTCCTCTTCCATATCAAGCCCTCTTAGTTAATTGATCTAGCCTTTTCTTCATTTCAAAGAAATTTTAATCAATTGACTCTCAGACTTCTTTTTTCTGCTTCAAAGATGTGCTACTTCACAGAATTCTCTTTTCTATTGCTAAAGCAGTATATAGTAGTTAATTAGTTAATGCCAATTGCTCACAATAGTCCCTATTTCAAACGGTCCTGTATACGTTCCATTCATACCTACATATAGTAATTTTCTTTCTGGGAGATGAAGGTAACTCTATGCTTAAACAAGTAAATAAAACCTCACAATTGCTTTAATTCACCATTGAAACCGGTTTCACTGCTTTTAACACTTTAACTCTTGAGTAATTCTTGCTCGCTCAAAGCAACAGACCTCTTCTATACCTCCCTCATCTGACACATGCACGGATTCATGCACAGATTCACTTGGTATTCAGTGCCACCGAAGCTGACATCCACCAATGTGGTTATATCAACTGAATAGATCTACTAAGGATAAATGAGTGCAATATCCGGAACGCTCTTATCTATGAAAAGACACATCCCCAGTATATGGAAGAGGACCCGGATCAGATAACAGAAACACACATGCACACACCCACACACATGCATACACAAACAAAATAAAGTACAAAAAAATTTATAAAACTATCTTCCAATCATCGCATCACAACTGTCTACAGTACCGTGAACTGAACTATCAGAAATGTCATGGTCATTCTTTTACTATTTTGCTAAGTATCTAAAATTCCAAATAAAGTCTAGGGCTAGAAGAATTTTTCATGCCACGGTTTATTTATCATTTTTCAAAAGCCAAAAACGCTGTAAAGATAATTTGTTCCCAGTTCTTTGAGATATTAGTTTTGGGCTCACATATAAAAAGAATTTTTAAAAAAATGCCGGTTAGGAGGGCTTTGGAGGCAGCTTGCCAGGATTTCTCATTGCCCAGCATGCTGTGGAGACTTAAGCTTTCTTCACATTTGTGTCTGACCTTCTAGAGAAGGTCTCCATTTTCCTCTACTGGATTGAACATGCTTAGCTTTATGATTCTTACAGTTTCACAAAGGCTGTGAACAAGACCTGCTTGCATCATTTGCCATCAGACCACAGTAGAAGTTGCAGGGTTCTCTCTGCCTAGGAAGGTGCACTTTGGTTCCCTACATAGTCCTAAAGGAAGAGCTTAGAAGAGGACTAGTCTCATGTTCCTCAGTCAACATACTAGTTTTCCTGTGGTTTGATCTCTCTTCAAAAGAAGGCTGTTGCGTATTATATCACCTGTAGACATTATCCTCTTAAAGAAAGAGGGACACAGGAAAAAAAACTAGCATCAGAATCACTAAAAGTCTGGTTTCTGTCTACTACCAAGTCTCTCTGTTTATCTATATCTTGTCTACTATCCTCAAGGTATTGCCCTTTTGAACTTCCAGCATCCAAGATTAACTGAATGAGATCTGCACATGACTAAATACATTATTGTCCTATTACGGCCTATTACGGGGTGCAGATTCACGTCTTCACTTCTCCCCAAAGATACATAATCATTTAACAAGTGTCAGGAGAGAAGAGTCTTTCTTTTAGTGATATAGCCACACATAATTTGTCCATGCTCTTGTAAGGAACCATTAGAGATCCTACAATCAGTTAAACTCATTGGTTCACCAAGCTAGAGTGATTGAAATTATTTTTGGTCTGTGTTGGTGCTCTATCTAGTGTAAATAGATAGCTCTTCATCTCTATAGGAAAACTTCACACAATAATTCATTTGTTTGTGAATAATTCACATTAATTTAGGATTTTATTTTCCTCAAAAATTTTGATTCCTATAGTTTGGTAAGATTTGAGCAACTGCTATATGATAAGCATTGACCCAGATTCAAAGGAAGTCAACCATGAGATAGGCACCAATATCAAATCATGGTTCTAGCTTGGAATGTAGCTCAGTCAGTGTTTGTACTGAAAACATAAGAACATAAGTTTGATCACACATAATTTTTTTTAAAAAAATAGTTTTATATGGTGGCAAACAATTGTAATCCCAGAGTTTATGAAGCAAAAGTAGGTATATCCCTGGGGGTCACAGGACAGCCAACCTAACCAGTGAGCTAAAGGTTTAGTGACTTATGCATCAAAAAGTACTCATTATACATGTAAATCTGTGTATAAATGTACATAAGTCATCTAGGCTGATAATGTTCCTACCAAATACCCATATACTATTTAACAAAAGCTCAATACCAGGCATGAGAGTCCCCACTTTGAGCTGTTGGTCAGAATTGTCTAAGAGGCTCAGAAAACAAATCAGGTATTGGTATTGACCTTGCTTACCTCCAGAAGGTGGAAGGTTAGTCCTATTGCTTAAGACACTATGCACTTCTGGAATAAGGTCTAGAGGTCCTAAGATGGATCTCACCTGAAAGCCTTTTCCATAGGTAATTATTAGTTAGTTTGGTTGGTTGGTTTTTCCAGACAGGGGTTTTCTCTCTCTGTAGCCCTGGATGTACCAGAACTACAGGGTGATCTGAAACTGAGAGACATGCCTGCCTTTACCTCCTACTGGGATGAAAGGCATGCACCTCTACTGTCTGGCAAATAATTGTTTTTATGACCACAAGCTTATGTTTTGAAAGCTCTTGTTCCCTCCCTTGTGACACTGTTTCCAAAACAGGGGAGACTTTGCAGTGCTGGCCTGCTGATAGCATAGGTTCATAGGGCGGGCCTTTGACAAATATACCAGACTGTCACATGTTGCAGATGCAAAGTGAACAAATCTAACTTTCCTGCCATGACAGACTTTGATCCTCTGAAACAGCCCCAAACAGCCTCTCTAATGTGATTTACTTCTGCCAAGTATTTTGTCGCAGTAACAAGGGACGTACCTAATACAAATAAATAGATAAATACATAAGTGAATGAATAAATATAACACAATACCAGAAAAGTATGGCCATTGCCTTAACTAAACTTGACTGTGTGGTTCTTAAACCTCCATTACTGGTTTTAAAAATGAATGTGAAAGACTTAGAGGCAGGCTTGGAAGCTGCAAGGTTGTTAACAGTGCTTAGTGATTGTTTCCACTTCCAGTTCAGAATACCAGATACTGAAAGAAACAGAAACACTAAGGACTGTCTACCCGAGGTTTCAGGTGGAAACAAGGGTTCAGTTGGGGGTGGGAACTACAAGACACTCATCTTCTTTTTGGATAAATTTGTATTTACATTCTAGCTGTGTATTATCATTTAAGTGAGACTGACATTTAAGTTAATGAACTAATGAGTTTGGCAGAGAAAATCACACACAACATTCTTATTCTTGCTCCTTTTTGTCTATTTTGAAAGGTGAATTGGAAGCCACAGCAAGGCAGAAAAATACATGGAAGAATTCACAAAAAAAGATGAATGCAGTTAAAGTGTGTTATTAGTTACTGTTCTATTGATTTGATTAAACACCACGATCAAAGCATCTTGTAAAACAAATCATTTAATGGGACTATGGCTTCAGAAGGTTAGCATCCATGATGGTGGATTGAAGGCACGGCGTCAGAAACAGCTGAGTACACATCTTAAACCACAGGTAGACAGTGGAGACAGAGTGAGGCAAAAGTGGGAATGACATGAGATTTTCCAAACCTTAAAGCAAGTCCCCAGAGACACACCTCTAACAAGGCCACCTTTGCTAAACCTTCCCAAACAGTTCCACCAAATGGTACCAAGTATTCATGACTTACTTGGGACAACTCAAACTACCACAAAGTTGAAGACAAAACAAGTCTAGTGAAAGAAATGATTGGTATTAAATCACGTAATGTTTAAGAGAGTTTGCTGCTCTTGTAGAGGACCTCAGTCCTGCTCCCAGTACCAATGTCAGGCAGATTCCAGTAAGTCCAATTCCAAGAGACTCAACAACCTCTCCTCACAACTGTGAACAAATACTCCAGGTTAAAAACAACAAACTCATTTGAAGATTCTTCATTGAAAGGATAGAGTACCTAGAAGGGGATCTAAAGTACAGATCTGGACTGGGAAATAGCAAGCATAGCAGCAGAGTACTCGAAAGGATGTCCACATTCTGGCTTTGAACCATCATCACCACCACTGAACAGACACCAACCAAATGCAGAGTGTAGCAATGCCTTGTGGGAATAGGTCATCAAGTGGCGTGTGCTCATGGGTCCAGGTACTGCAGCTTTGAGACAGGAAGTTTCTACATGCCTAAAACATCAATGATGGCCAGAAAGCCATCAAAGACTAAAATACTCAAGTCCCACAGGTTTATGAAGAAGACACTTGTACCCTACTCTACCTTTCCCTTCTCTGCTGTACCCACTCCCCAGGCCTAGAACTTCTTTTACTTTCCTGGTTCCTTGTGTTACTCAAGGTTGTACACCTGCGTATGAAGGCTTGGAGCTATGAGAGACTACAGATGAGAATGTTAAATGTTTCTTTTCTGTATATGGATTACTTCATTCAATATGATCTTTTCTAATTCCAGCCATAATTGCTTATGTGCTACCAAGTGATCAGTACAGAGAGGACATACATACAGATAACATTACGGGGGCTTAGAAGGTTGTATTTATGTGTATGTTTATGTGTGTGTGTGTGTGTGTGTGTGTGTGTGTGTGTGTGTGTGTGTGTATGTGTCTATGTGTAGAACAACAATTTTAAAAAGCCATGAGAGTAAGAGATTGGGTATGTTTGGGAATGGAAGAAGGAAAGCAAAGGGAAAATAATGTAGCTATATTATGATCAAATATAAAAAGGATTTTTATTTTTTAGAAAGACCTGACAGACCTGTTAGCATCCATCTCAAATTTCAAGCAACTAGAACTAAGACAAAATAGAATCCTATCATTTAAGTGGCTCCATCTGTTTACTTTTGTCCCAGCAGCCATAGCTAACTAATGTGCTCCTGCTCCACCCTCATTGTAGCACTGAAATCACAGGCAACAGCATAGTAATAAACAGTACCCTGAGCTCCATGTTTCAGCGTGTAAAGATGTCCCCATTCCTGTCTTCTGCTGTGCTCCTTAGCACTGAGAACCATGAGTAGCACATAACAGCTTGTCTTTTTGTTTTCAATGAATAGTTGGATGTATTTAACAATATGTATCATACATATGTTATTTTAACTTTCTTATCAATTTTGCAATCTGGGTGCCACTAACTTCGTTTTTTAACCACACGAATAATGAATTGGGGAAAATAATATATGAGACAGAGTGCTTTGGAGTTAGGCACCCTCAGACTGAGTTCTGTCCCTAGCATTTGGGCATAGTTGGACTTTTGATTGGCCTAATCTGCGTGAGTGTCACTTCCCTAAGTTGTAAAACAAGAAGGACAGTAACACGCACCTAAAAATAGGATCCTAAATATTAAGGCCCGACACTATTACTGAGGTTATGTATGGGGTGCTCACAAAAAGGAGCCTACCATGATTGCCTTCTGAAAGACCCAACAAGCAGCTGAAAGAGTCAGATGCAGATACTTACATCTAACCAATGAACAAAAAGCTGTTGACCCTTGTGGTTGAATTAAGGAAAAACTGAAAGAAGCCGAGAAGGAGGGCAACCTTGTAGGAGGACCAGCAATTTCAACTAACCTGGACCCCCAAGATCTCTCAGACATTGGGCCACTAACCAGGCAGCAGCTGATGTGAGGCCCCCAACACATATACAGTAGAGGACTGCCGGGTCTGGACTCAGTCAGAGAAGATGCACCTAACCCTTGAGAGACTTGAGGTCCCAGGGAGTGGGGAGGTCTGGTGGGATGGAGGGTGGGGAAATAGAGACATCCTCTTAGAGACGGGTGGGAGGTATAAGATGTGGAACAGTCAGAGGGTGGACTGGGAGGACGATAAAATCTAGTCTGTAAAAATGATTAAATAAAGTTGTTTAAAATGTTTTTTAAAAATGAATTAATAAAAGTCAAAAGAAAGATAATAAAAAGAAGAAAAAGAAAGAGGAAGGAAGGAAGAAAGAGAGAAAGGAAGGGAAAGAGGGAAGGAGGGAGGGAGGGAGGGGGGGAGGAAGGAAGGAAGAAGGAAGGAAGAAACCAAAAGAGAAGCTCTCACAAATCTGACACTCAGGCCATGGAGTGACTCTTAATACTCAAGGTCACAACAACTCTGCCCTATTTACTCTAAATTTAAATGATTTCTCTCAGAACAAGTCACAAGGTTAGAATACATTTTTATCACATGATCAATGGCTAGGAATTAAAACTCTTTTTCATTAATCAGGCCATAGCGTGAGTACACTAAGCTCCATCTCTGCACACAGGAGACTAGCCAAAAGCATGGGCCTTTGACCTCCTCCTGAGTGTTCTTCAAAGCCTCTCTCAAAAAGAAATATGGATTTCCTGGGTATCTGAATATTTGTGTATGGTCCACTGTAAAATAAGCATAAAACTCAGTTTATCTCATCTATTTTATGCTAAGAAGTAAATTAGTTATCAGCAAGTACCCGGCTCCCTTGTTGCCAAATATTCTCTCATAAAAAATGACAAAGAATAATTTTTGTGTGTGCCTTACAGTTAAATAGATACAGACTGGGATAGGCATGAGTCACATCCAAACTCACAAATACAGTCTCTTTGATTTTTAAAATCAAGCAGAACTTGAAATCCAAACCTGTATTAAATTTATTTCTCTTGAAGCATTAATCCAGTGCACATGCAGGACACATTCAAAGGACAGAAAAAGAATCTGATCAGCTGCCTTCCTTTGCTCACTAACTGTTTTTCATAGTGAAGAGAGGATCTCATACAGCACACAAAATCATGTGACCAAAATAAGAACAGAAAACACCATTCCAAGCTGACAGAATGATTTCTGTCTTTGTAGAGCAGCAGACAAGTCTCTTTTGCAATTGTTGTGACTCGGTTCATAGCCCAAATAGAACCTTCTCGAAGTCAGTAGAAAATGAACTCTCTCAAGGAACTGAGGCTCAGCTCCATATCAGCATTTTCTTGCTAAATGTGAAAACTGGATAATTGATAACAGATTGGGATATAGAATAATTCAGCATTCAGAGTGCACTTACAAAGGTGTACATACTATGGAATGCTATGAATAGACTACCAGAGGGCCTGCCTATGAAAATTTAATAAAAGGTATATTTTCCAGAATATTTCTGTAGAGATTCTTTTTAAATGGTTTCCATGATTCCTCTCTGCATCTGTGTGCAGTTCTTGTACATATCTAGTATGTATACTTGCAAATAGCAAGTCAAGATGTTAAGTGTAGTACAAAGAAAAATGTAGTGGGCATCTCTGGGAGGAGTTGAAGACCAGGGACAGGAGAGACTCCTAGGAGTCCATGGGTGTGAGCCGAGCTGAAACTCCTAGCAGCTGGGTTATGTAGACTCAAGTGGACACTTCTCGTAGCCAGGCAGGACTTCCAGTAGAGGAAGGGGGACTCCAACTCACCCACAAGACCTTCAACTCAAAATTTGTCCGGCATAAAAGATGTGCAGAGATAAAGATGAACCAGAGATTGAGGGAATGGCCAACCAGTGATTGACGCAACCGGAAACACCTGCCATCAGAGAGCTGACTTCTGACACTATTAATGACATTCTGTTCTACTTGCAGACAGGAGACTAGCATAACTATCTCCTGAGAGGCTTCACCCAGTAGTTGATAGAAACAGATGCAGAAGCCCACGCTCAAACATAAGGTGGAGCTCAGAGACTTATGGAAGAGTTGGAGGAAGGTCTAAGGTATCTAAAGGGGTCAAGGACACCACAAGAAGACCTACAGAGTCAACTAACTTGGGCCCATGAAGGATCACAAACAGCATGCCTTGGCTGGACTTAGGCCCCCTACATATTTGTAGCAGATGTGCAGTTTGGTCTTCTTGTGGATCCCCTAACAATTAGAGCAGGGACTATCTCTGGCTCTGTTTCCTACCTGCTGATACCCTTTTCCAATTGGGTTGCCTTGTCTGGTCTGGGTGGGAAAGGATGCATTTATTCCTTCAGAGACTTGATGTACCAGTGTGGGTTGGTAGCCATGGGGTCTTACTGTTCTCTGAGAAGAAGGGGCGGAGGTAAAGAGAAAGGGGGTATGTGGACGTGGAACTGGGAGAAGAGTGAGGAGAGTGCTATCAGGATATAAAACAAATGAATAAATGAACAGGTACAGCAAGGAGCATATACGCATCCACTCTATCTTACATGTATTAAGTAAGCTCTAACACTGAGGGAATTAGATCATATCAACTCCCCAAATCTTGTCTTTAACCCTCCCAGAAATTCGATCTTTTTACTAGATCCTATTTCCAAATAGTTTCTATTTCTCTAGAGGATTCACATATGTCTAAAACTGTATATTCTCATCTTTGCCTGCCAGGACCAAGTGAATGATCATCTCTCATGTTCTCCTCAACATCACTGTTAGTGGCCACTGCTCACACAGGTATCCATTGCTCACACAGGTCCACTGCCCACACAGTTACCCACTGTTCACACAGGTATCCACTGCTCACACAGTTACCCACTGATCACAGTTACCCATTTCTCACACAGTTACCCACTGCTCACACAGTTACCCACTGCTCACACAGTTACCCACTGATCACAGTTACCCACTTCTTACACAGTTACCCACTGCTCACACAGTTACCCACTGTTCACACAGTTACCCACTGTTCACACAGGTATCCACTGCTCGCACAGGTATCCACTGCTCACACAGGTATCCACTGCTCACACAGTTACCCACTGCTCACACAGG
>JANHMN010000012.1:68108043-68146181 GCA_030674055.1 Rhabdomys pumilio
GATAGATAGATAGATAGATAGATAGATAGATAGATAGATAGATAGATCTAGATAGATAAAGGCATATATAAGAATATATGCATATACAAATATACATGTAACAACGGTTATAATGAAAAAGGAAGAAATTTTCATAACTGTAAGAAGCTAATACAATTAGTGCAGTAAATTTCCCTTATGAAGAATTGTGTCCTCTGTGAGGACATGTGTCCCTGCTGAGAGGGAAGGAATAGTGATGTATTTACTGTAGCTCACATCTAAGAAATAGAAAATACAATGTGTGGTGGGTAGAATGACTCACTGGATTATGTGGCTCAGAATAAAGACCAGGCACTTTTTTGTTTCTCTCACAGGTATTATATCATAACGGTTGCCGTGTTTTAAACCTCTAGCACTCCTTTTTATGTTGCTATTGCTTTACATTATTGTTGTTATTATAAACTAATTGTTATGTTATTAAATTATGATTTTTTAATGTACTAGAAAGAAAGAAAAAAAGAGTTTGAAAGGGAGCAAGGGAGAGGAGTTTATGGAAGAATTTAGACAGAGAAAAGGGAAAAATGATGTGATTCTATTATTGTCTCAAAAATAAAATAAATAATAAAAAAACTGAAAAGCTACTTCCACATAGTGTTTCCATCTTTGAAAAATAATGGTACTCTAAATGGCAACTAAATCAAACCAAATTCCCTTCATGTGACATTTTCATGAATTTCAGGTCCACACAAGTTTGGGAGGTTCAGACATTCCAAACACTAATGTTGGATCCAGTTTTCAGCCCAAGTTTTCTGAACATACCTCTCTTATCTTTCTTACTAGCTTTCTTTTCTTGGTTTCATTGCACCGCAAAATGGGATAGCCTCTAACTTACAAACATGCTCACCAAAATCATGGCTTTCCACTAAAATATAAACTTTAGAACTATATAAAACAAATGAAATTTCTCTTAACCATCATATAAATTACCAACATTACAGATTTCTACCAGAAACTTCAGTCTTAAATTCTTTGCAAACTTTTGACAAGTCAGGAGAGGAGAAATCTACTCACAGAATATTTTAATTAAAAACTTATTGCATAACTGGGTTAAAATGCCAGAAAACATTCTCATTGTTATGGTCTAGAAGAAAGATTATGCTCTTCATTTGGAATCTGGAAATACTGTGTTCCTGAAGACTTGAGTTTCAACCACTGGAGTCCACAGGTCTTGTAGCAACTATGTTTTCTCCATTTTGTCCCTTCAACTAAGTTCCAAGTCTTTATAGGCATAACACGGGGTCAAGTGGTGGAGCTGGAGAAGTATTTTCTTAGTCCTTTTTGTCTTTTCCTTCTGTGTGGCCACCTCACTTGGTTTTCATATCCTTTCATTTCTCATGTCTTTTTTTTCTCTCTTACTGAAAATAGACTTTTTCTCCATTTTGCATATGGTTTCCCCTCCCTCTTCACTCCCAGTTTCTTCCCATCATTTCTTCTGTTCAGGATCCACACCCCATTCTTTCTTTGGGTTGAAAATAAACAGCTACATAAATAATAATAAAATATAATAGGATAATAATAAAATGTAATAGGATACAACAAAAGCAAACATTAGAATAACAAATAAACAGAATAGGACAAAACAAACACAAAGGAAAAAGAGACACAAAGACAAAAATGCATAAGAAACAGATACAGATTCAGGGACACACTTGTTCCCATGGGTATCCCATAAACTCAAAAGACTAGATGACAATAATATATATGCAAACAACCTGTAGTATAAAGAAATTAAAAACAAACAAAACAGAAAATGTGGTTTTAAAAAGAAAAGCACCTGGTCTAAAATTATGAAACAAGGAACCAAAAGAAGTCCTTGAGTTCATTTTCCTTTGTCCATCTACTCCTGGGAATGGAGCCTACCCCTAAGAGTTGTTTGTTCCCCCAGTTTGACTCCCATGGAGAAAATTAAATTTTCATTCACAAGTGGTTAATTGGAGACTGCTTCTGTGTTACAGATGGGGGTCATGCGTTTACTTCTCATTTTAGCTCTATAATACCCTGTGATGTAGGCCTGTGAAGGCTTTGAACATGCTGCTTCAGTCTCTGCAAGCTCATATGTTCATCAGTCCTGCTGTATTTGGAGGGCCTTATATTCATGGTGTCCTGCATCCACTCTGGCTTTTGCACTGTTTATGCCTTCTCTTCCACAGGATTCCTTGACTCCTAAAGAAAAGAATTTGATAGAGACATTCCATTTAGAGATGTGCATTCCATGTTATCTCACTCTCTGCATAATGTCTAGCTGTGTGTCTTTGACCTTGTTGGACATCAGTGAGAGGTGTGGACCTTGATCTTGTGGGGGTTCAATGTCCCAGTGTAAGGGAATGCCAAGCCAGGAAGGTGGGAGTGGATGGGTGGGTGAAGGAGCACCCTCCTAGAGGCAGGAGGAGGGAGGATGGGATACGGGGTTTCCAGAGGGAAAACCTGGAAAGGAGATAACATTTGAAATGTAAATAAAGAAAATATCCAATAAAAGAAAAAAAGAACTTATTTTATTGCCAAATTTATTTCATAGAACAATAGTATCTGATTTTATCCTAGTCTATCTGGTCTCAAGGTTTTGGTCATCTGACCACTATCAGGTATGATTTCCATCTCATGGCGGAGGTTTTAAGTTAAATCACATACTTCACATACTGGTTGGTTACTCCCACAAGTTTTGTACCACCACTGCCCTACTGTAACTTGCAGGCAGGACAGACTATAGATCAAAGGTTTTATGGCTGTGTTGCTGGTTACATTTCTCCTTTGGTAACATATAGATTGCCTTTTCATATCATACAACCTGCGAAGTGTATATAATTCTTGTATAGAGGAAGATCACAATAAATTAGATTAAATGAATTTGTAGTGTGATAAATTGTTTCTATGTTTCTAGCTTACTGTGGTACAGATAACAACTGAGCACCAAAGCACATAAAACGGCTCAGCACAGTGGCTATAGTAGAATGGATCGATGGATAGAAACTATTATTGCTGTTATCATTCGTATGGTTATCATCTGAGACTAAAGTCATTGTGAATGGATCTATGGATAGAAGCTATTATTGCTGTTATCATTCATATGGTTATCATCTAAGACTAAAGTCATTGTGATTAGAGGCAACATTTGTACAATCTCAAATCTAAATAGTTTCCAACAGAGATGCCTACAAGCAAGAATCTAGCTATGCTCAGAAAGAAGAGCAGACTCATATTACAGTTATTCAAGTTCTTGATAAGCAGTCCAAAAAGTCACATGTATGCGCACTGGAGAAAAATAAAAAGCTTTGAGGGCAGGAGCCTTGTGATAGATGAATTTGAACTAGCTTTCATAACTTTTGTTATTGAATGATTCCTTAGGCATCTATCCAGATCAATGGGTTTCAAAGTAAACCCCTAGAACTATGGGATTGAAATGGCTGTATAAGAATACTTAGTTCATCTATATAATTGCCTAGACAAATGCACTGAGATTAGTTTAATGTAGATTGACTTAAATATACTTTCTGCTTATTGGGCATTAACTCATTGACCTTCTTCTGGAGACTATTAGAATATAAGTGTCGACAGTTTGTCTGTTACGCAATTCAGTTAGCTGTCTGTTCAGCCACCGACATGTTTTGTCATTTAGATGAAAATTAAATGTGAATTGATGAGTAAAATTTTACGTATACATTTTTTTTCACTAAATAGGTGTTTGAAAATCTTATAGATCAGTTGTACCACACATTAAAATATTCACACAACTTTTTTTTTAACCAAGAAGAATGTCATTTCCTACAGAAAATTCATGAAGCCAATGTTCATTTAAAAACTAAAATTTAGCTGTTGGAATGGATAGGCCATTTCTGTTGAGAGACAGGTACACTGATTGTAATCTTAACCTCTACTCTGTTCTTCCAGATCCAGTGCCCCAGTCTTTTCCTCAGCTCTACAGTAGAAAACATGAGCAGTCGCTTCCTGTCTCCAGTATCTTGGAATGATCTTCCCCTCCTAACCTCTCTCCCCCATCTCATTGCACTATCCCAGCAACTAGATCCCCTACTCCAGCAAGCACTCCCAAGAACTCGTAGGCTATCCTGGCCAGGGAAGGAGGAAAGGTGAGTACAGATCTTCATTTCCCCCATCTGCTCCTCCAAATCCAATCCCCAAGTTTTCTCCCCAGCTCTGCAGCAAAACACCTGCTATGTCTTCCCTTTTCCTCTAGCACCTGTCTCCAATGATTCACACACATAGTCCCCAGTCCCCTCCAAGCTTCCTTCCTCCATGCAGAGTTTTCTCCCAAGCCCAACTCCAGCAGATACTACTAAGGAACCTACAGAACACTCTGAGCAGGGAAGCAAGTAGGCTAACAGCTCCTCTTCAGCTCTCCCTCCATTCCTCCCAGTCCAATCTCTGAGTCTGGTCCCTGCTGTGTAGCACATCTTCAGCTGTGAACTTTCCTCATTTTCTATCCCCATTCCCATGGAAATAACTGAGTAGATCATGGTGCAACACCCTGATTCCCTCCTTGTGAAGTCCTCTACTACCCCTAGCCAATTTGTATTCCTATGTATCTTGTTTCAATACCCAGAAACATATTTTATCTAGAACCCCCAGTATCCATACCTATCAGAACCCCTGAAGATTTTTCTACCAGGTAAATCCCAGCTACCATACTCTTGTAATAACCAGAGAGGAAATAGAATCTAAAGATTAAAACACATAACCAACAACAAAAAAACCAGTATCAGTACATACAAATATAATCTTCCCTATCACAGACACGTAGAAACCATTACCGCTTAAATCACATACCTTATATACTAATAGTAGGAGACTTTAATAGCCAGCTCTTGCCAATAGACAGATCATCTAGACAAATATAAACAGAGAAATGTGAGCACTAGCCAAAGGTGTAAACCAAATGGATCTAACTGGTATTTACAGAAAATTTCATCAAAATACAAAAGAATTTGTGGATTTCTCAGAAAGACACAGAACTTTCTCCAAAATTAACCATAAATTCAGACGCAAAGAAAGTTTTAATAAAGACAAGAAAATCAAAATAGCATCCTGCATCCTATCACAATATCAAAGATTAAAGGTACAGAGCAACTACAACAGAAACAACAGAAAGTGAACAAACTCATGGAAACTGATTCTCTATGGAATAAAAAAGAGCCATGACATAAATTAACAAAAATGTACAACCTTCTAGAAGTGAATGAAAATTATTATTCCCTCCTCTCGTATAACTTTAGCTTGTGTCAAGTTGACGTAAAACAATCTAGTACACTAATTAAACAAAGAGGTGATTGACATCGGATGAATATTGCTGTACTTTTAAGAAAAAAAAATTGATTATTACTCATTCTGGTAAAATGATGCTATGTGCACCACTATCAGCAAGTCACATACTTCCTGCTTTAAAGTCTATGGCTGCTCATGTTGATAAAAAAAAAAAATAGCTCAACTTGATTCTTCAAAAGCCAATATGACTGGGTTTCTGACTTTCTGAAATGCCAACACTCAAGAATTAATTCATGCTGAAATCTCAGGCATTTGAGATAGACTTGGAGGTTATTTGCCAGCATGGGAACTGCAGAAGAGTAGAGCATCTTCGTGTCCAGGAAGATCACAAGTTTTCCTTGAATGTGCACTGCCCTCTCATCGATCACAGCGTAGAAGAATCTCTAAGTTCCTGCATATATCTAAGTCTGTTGGATTTCTGAGCACAGAATGCCATGGTGGCAGGCTTTGATGATCCAATATGATGGAGAGATTAAAGAATCAGCTTACTTCTTAATTTGTAAAGGTTGAGTGTCTGGTTTTTTAATCAGCTACAGTTCCTTTTAAAATTAAGATCAAATGCAGAAAATAAGTCACTCTATGGTGCTAAGTTCCAACTAATATATCTACAGAATAATTCCTGTACTCAAGGCTTGGAGATTGCTAGGGAAAGGTGGTAGAAAAAAAGATTCTGAAATTTGCTGTGAGGCTGTGTCTACCAGAAATTTCAGGAAGGGTACACTCATGAAGTCCCATCAACATGGCTGCCTAAAGATCTGAACAACTGATACCCCATGACATGCTAACATTGAAAGGGGAAATCTCTGAGCGTAACACTAGAAAAAGAAACAGTGGCAACTGGAGAATTCTGAAGTAGGAGAAATGCTCTGTCCCAGTGAAGAGTCCCTCAGCTGGTTATCGAATATACAGTGGTCAGTCCTGGGGCATATACATCAAACTAACGTTATATGGACTGAGCAGGCTTATGTATGTCAACAATTAAAGGAAAAGAAGTCATAAATTTAAGAGAGGGAGGGAAGCACATGGTACAAGTTGGAGGCAAGAGGGAAAATATATGATTATAATTTCTCAAAATTCAAAACATATTATAAAATTAAAACTTTAAAAGAATTTTGTGAAAAATCTATGGAACAAAATTTGATTGTAAGTTGATTTACACTTGTATACAATTTCTGTTTTAGCCTCTGAGCCAAACCACATGTCCACATCCAAACCTAAATGCATCATGAGAACTATTTGATTGGCTAATAATAATCTGTCTATAAAATATTTTTGGAAATAGAAAGAACTATCAAATCCTAGTAATATTTTCTCACTGTGTTTTAAAAACTCAAGCCAGGCATGATGGTACATACCTTTAATCTCAGCATTTTTGACTCATTTCAGGAGTCAAAGACAGGCAAACAGCCAGACCTACATAGTGAAATCCTATTTCTAAATAAAAAATACTTGAGTTGATTTTTTTTATAGATATAAAGATTATTGGATGTTCTTTCTGTATTAATTAGGCAATTAACATAGCTTAATTGTCAACATTTTATTGTGCTGATATTTGTAAAAATTATTGGTTTCCTTATATTAATCAAGCAATTGATACAACTTAATATTCAAGGTTTGACTGTGCTGATATTCATAATAATTTAAGATGCACATTTTCCAGAAATCTTTCATTTTGGCAAAAAGATTTGTAGAAACAATTATTTCCCTGCATGTTTTATTTCTAAAATTAGGCTGTAAAAATGAGCTTGTGTGAGTGGGTATCTGTTTTTACATGCTACATGCACATTGTCCACACAGTTAAAACTCTCTGGTAAAGGAACACAGTGATTGTTCCCTTGTGCACTTTGCAGCCTTAGTGTCCTTAGCAGGAAATCTTCCCCTTGTCCAGACAGCATGTTGTTGATGTTATCTCTCTTAATGAGCTTGTTCTACATAGATTAAAGCAATTCCCACTGAAATGTTCTGAGTCATTGGCAGGGAATCAGGCTCACTGTGCATCAGTGGCCATGGGAGTTTACTGAGACTTTTATCAAATAGATTTATCACTTACGTGTAGGCAGCAAAAGCATCAGAAGCCAAGGGTTCTTTGTGAGATAGTCCACTATGGCTGAAGAAAACTATCCAGGGTAGTCTTGCCTGCAAGTGCCCTAAGGGAGCAGCTTGCCCTGGGCTTCATGCTGTGGAGAATGCTAGCATCATTGTGCTTAAGGATTGAAGATGTCTCATTTGTAACAGGAGCTATAACAGACCCCAGACTGCCCTGCCTGGCTCTTCTTCATCTCAGGCAACTGTTCATCATGCTGAAACTACTGTCAAGAAAATGTGGAGAGATATCTTCAAGTTAATGGAATGTAAACTTTCATTACTGTATTAGTGATGCAAAGAGAACTTAATTCCTTTATAAGATAATAAAGTCTTCAATCCCAACATCCTCTGCTAATGGCTAGAGTAACTTAATGGACTTCATTACTGCTTGTTATTGCTGCCATTGTTGCATGTAGTATGCCTGTGACAGACCATGAAATACTGTCACAAGAGATCACAATCTTTAGCATAAATCAATCTGACTGACAATGATTGGGAAGGAATGTAAAGAGTATTTTTGGAAGCTGTTCAAAATCCAATCAGATCTGTAGCATGTTGGTTAACTGTGTCTCCTGACTGCTACTCTCACTTAAATGACCTGAGCTTCATTTCCAAAGCCAATGCTGGAAGTATTTCAACAGCAGATGACACTGGACAGGAAGAAAGACATAAACAAAACACAAATGAGTATTTGACGTCCTTAATGCTGAAGTTCTGGAGTTCATGGAGTTTTTAATCCAGCCTTGCAAATTAAATTATGTTATGTCTGATATAAATCAGACCGAGCACAGTAAAAAATGGACAGTACCTCTTAAGAAAACCTCTTTGAATGTTCTCTCTCCCTCTCCCTCTTTCTTCTTTCTCTCTTCACGAAACATTTTATTTGCTAGTGTTAGAGACAGTTTGAAAACAAATGTTAACTTTCATTCTAAACCACTTATACAACCTGAAACAAGAAACAGAAAGAAATTATGCCATAGCTAATTGGTTGTTAGAATATCATGAATGAGATCCACCAGAAAATTTCCAGGAGAAAGGAGAGCCTACAAAAAAAAAAAAAAAAAAAAAAAAAAAAAAAAAAAAAAAAAAAAAAAACCCAGCAGATAATACTGCTGCTACCATAGAAAGAAGTAAATTAGAAAACAAATCTAAGAAGAAAATTATATTACCATAGGTAGGTTCTGATGTCCAAATTTCAAATAGACATTCAAACAGAGGGTGAGAGGAGTTCTAAGTCAGGCTTCAAAAATAGATCAATGGCTTTAGAAGGCTTTTGAACTGGAAAGGGAGAATAGGTTTCACTCAAGTTTCTCTCCATTGGATAGAATTCAAGACACATCATAACAAATTTTGTTTGCATTTCATTAAAATGGGAGGATTTCTTCCAAATGGTAGGCTTTTCTCATAGTTCTGGTGCCTTGTGACTAATGGCCAAGGATTTACTATGAGTGGTTTTCACCATGTGCAAATTTAGCCTGGCTGGTCTCTACCATACTTTTCTATCTCGGTCATGCTTGATTTCAAACCCTAAGATAAATTAAAGGCCACAAGGTATGACCCAAAGTCCAATCTTCTATGGACACTCAAATTTCCTATCTATCACTGTCCTGTCAGTAACACAATTAAAGCTGAATTCAGATACAAGTCCACCATGATGCTTCATATAATAATTTTTCATATAAAGTCTTCAAGCTCTCTAAAAAAAAAAAAAACCAAACTGTAGTTTGTAGCAGATTTTTAGAAAGGATTTGTGTAAATAAGGAAAATTTTTACTTCTCCATTTTCAATTTCATAGTCAGCTCATTCTTTCTACATTAAAACAATTTTATTTTTACAAAATAAAATGCATGAAAAGAAAACTTCACTGATGAAAGGTACCACACACTCAGAGATGATGACAGATAAACATTTAAGCCTTCTGTTATGAGATAATATGAATGAGCCCCAGTGACAAACTCCCACAGCAAAGGCTCACCTGAAAACAAGAAGAGCAAGCAGAAGTCTTTGAAAGATGGACATGCTGGAAAATACAGGAAATGGGGTTGGGAGAAATGGGTAAGCCATTTGGTGCAAAAGATTGAAAACCTGAGTTCAGATCATCATCACCCATCTAAAAACTGTACAACACTGCACAATAACGCAAAGGATTGTCAGGTAGAGACAGGCAGTCTGACTGAGACTGTAAGCTCCACCTTCGGGGAGAGATCCTGTCTCAGAGAATAAGGTGAAAAGTCATTGTGGGTTTCATTCCCATTTTCCTGATGATTACTGTTTCTCAGCATTTCCTCACATACTTGAAGGCACTGATGTTATGTATTTCAAGAAATGGCTGTTCAGAACATTTTCCTGATTTGTCATCAGAATATTTGGATTTTTCTGTCCAGTCATCTGGGTTCTTTCTATATCTGGAATTTTAATACTATGTCAGATATATGGTTTGTAAATACATTATTTCACTCCACAGTTGTCTCCTATGTGGACATTGTTTCTTTTTCCATGCAGAAGCTTTGTAGCTTGATGCTATCCCATTTTTCTCTTTATTTATTTTATTGACTGTACTTTGTAGGTCATCCCCCAAAATTATTACCCTGCACAACATCCAGAAACTTTGTGTCCTATGTTTCCTCTGTCTTTACATTTTTAGGATCTTGGCTGCTTAATCACTTTTAGTTTATTTTTATTCATGGTATAGGATAAAATTCCAATTTATATAAAAAAAAACATGTCTTTGTGTATTCATTTTTGATGATTGAGAATAGATTTATTTGCTTATTCATCAGCCTCTGCCCTATTCCATTCTCATGTGCCTGTCTTTATGTCAATATCTTGCTGACATGTTCACTATAGCTTTGTATCGTAGTAGATATACACTGAAGTCAGATTACAGTACCTGTAATTTGGCTTCTTTATCTGCCTATTATTGCTTTAATAAATACTCTAAAGATATTTGTGATTCCTTCTGAACTGTGGGATTACTTTTCTCTTTCTATTGGAAGCACTATTCATACTGTAGAAGGAATTGTATTGACTCTGCAGATGACTTTGAGGAGCATGGGCATTTTAACACTATTCACCCACTCAGCTTATGGAAATGGGATGCCATTTAAATCCTGTTGTCTTTAGTTACACCTTCAATTTCTTTCATCAATGTTTTAGAGTTGACCTTCTACTTCCTCAATTAAATTTATTCCTTTTTTATGTTATGGTAAGTCTAATTATTTTCTTGATTTCTTGTTCACACTGCTGCTCATGTAGAAGAAATTATATGGTTTTTATATGCTGTTTCTCTGGAATTTACTTCAGCAGAGTGGAAGTATGGCTGTGCTCATAGTGTAAGCCTAGAGTATGGATCAGAAAAGCTAGTTAATACCAAAGGTTTCTGGGCTGTACTGGTCCTGGCATCTGTGGTAAAAAGCAGGTTCCTTCCTCTCCTCCCCCAAGAAGCAGAGGGCATCACCCTTTTTCTGCTGCTGAGGTTAGGTAAGGATGACACAGATAACATGCAACTGTCCTTCCTACTTTTAATTCACCATTAATTTTTCTCTGCACCATGAAATATCTACACTAGCTCACCATGAATTTTTTTAAACTTTATTATTTAAAAATCTTACACATAAAAAATAATCATATGCTAAAATTAACCAGACGACAAGACAAGGAATTCTTCAGAAGACAGAGGTAATTAATGGTTGAATGGCAGTAATTGTTCTAGTTGATGTTTCTGACCTGAAATAAAAACTAGACACACTTATCTGATGATTTTCTAGTCACATTCTCTTTTTTTTTCCTCTTAAAATTACTGTGCTCATTCATTGAGGATGCTAGGCTCAGTAACATACTAAGAAGCTGCGTATTCTAAATTTCAAGGTTAGGCTAAATATAATAACAGCTTTATTTAAGCTTCTTTAATTACCCACAGGAGACCTGATACTTCTTTTAAGTCTTTTCTCTTGCATAAGGCAATATAGTATAGTGATTAGTTGTGTGAACACTGTAGGCAATGATGAGTTTGTCTTTGCTATTAAAATTGCATGATCATGGCTTATACTATTACGAAACATAAGTATTGAAGTGTTTAGGACATTTTGGACACATTAAAACCACACTATGGCCGGGCGATGGTGGCGCACGCCTTTAATCCCAGCACTTGGGAGGCAGAGGCAGGCAGATTTCTGAGTTCGAGGCCAGCCTGGTCTACCGAGTGAGTTCCAGGACAGCCAGGGCTACACAGAAAAACCCTGTCTCGAAAAAACCAAAAAAAAAATCACACTATGATATTAAAGCCATTACCAAACTGTGGAGAAAATTGTATTTTACATAGAAATCACAGAGGAGTTTTAAAAATAAAATGTGGATAAAATTCAGATTTTATAGGTAGATTGTACACAAATCAGCAAAATAAATAAATAAATAAATAAAATGCTGGTTATGTATTGAAAAGGGCATTGTCAGGTTTACATTTCTCAGAGGAGGATTAATGGTGGGATATGGATTACCTCCTGCTCTGAGGCCAAGCAAAGTCTGTGCTGTGACAAATGGCAAACCCAGCTCAGACTGGAATTGCTTTATCTAAATACCTGGGAGTTCAATGGACTGAAATGAGCTTTTCAAAGTTATGTTTTTAAAAACCATTTACAATGATCACTAGCAGAGCTGATGCATTGCAAATGTCCTCAGCAAGCCTGGTCGTTTTTTCAGTGGATCCTTTGGAGCAGAGGGGAGGAGAACTACATAAAATCCTGAGGAAACACCAAGCATAGCTAGTGACAATTGAGGCTGATGACACACTACAGCCACAAGCAAACAACATCACTTCATCTCCCACAGCATTTCTGAAATGATATTTTTTAAAGATATAACCAAGATATAAATATACAAAAACAGTAATGAAATCAACTTTTCATATATCTATTTGACTTTCATATTAGAAAGAAAAGTATAAATGGCTGTCTGTGTCGTGTGTGTGTGTGTGTGTGTGTGTGTGTGTGTGTGTGTGTGTCTGGTACCTGCAGAGATTAGGAAAGATGGTCTGATCCATTGAAACTGGAGTTACAAATGGTTATAAACTACCAGTTTGGTGCTGGGAACTGAGCCCAGGTTCTCTGGAAAAGCAGCAAGTGCTCTTAACCACTGAACCATTCCCAACAAAAATTAATTTACATGAGGCTCCAAGTAACTTAGTTTCTTCCTTGTAATGCTTTGTTTATGATGCTTTCATGAGTAAACATGCATTTTTTATGATAAAAAGTATTCACACTAAGGTTAAGATTTTTACATCAACCTTACAAGTAAACCAAGGCAGTGTCTACTTAAAACATTTCTTACATTCAGGAACATCGTGCTCCCAGACATGATTTCTTTTCTTCCCTTGATATTCATACTTACATCATATGCTTTTTGATATGGAATTTTGTGTCAGCTTCACCAGAGCATGAGATAATCAGAGATTTAGCTAAGCGTTACTGTGGATGCCTCTGTGTGGTTGTTTCTGGGTAAATTAACATTTTTAGCCTTTATGCAAAGTTTGTTCTTTTGTAGGTAAGCAATAACCCACTTATTGAAGAAACAAAACATATACATAGATAAATGATAGATAGACGATAGATAGATAGATAGATAGATAGATAGATAGATAGATAGATAGGAGATAGAAATAATGTGTCCAAGGAAGAATGTGCCGCCTTTGCCTGTCTCCTGTCTGCCACCAAAACTTGTCATGATCAGCTTGAAGAGGTCAGCTCAGGAACTTTGGAAAGGTCACAGAACACTTTCCCTTCCAGAAGGGAGAGGCTGATTAACATTCCTCAGACCACAGGGGAGGGAACGAACCTGTGGGTGGGGACACATTCTGCAGGACAGACCACTGGCCACCTACAGACAAGGGAAGTCCTTGCCACCTCATTTCCTAAAGACCAATCAGTTTAAAAAGTCACACTGTTCTACCAATCACATCGTGCCTATTGGCTGCTGCCCTGAAAGTTGTATAAAAAGCTCACTGAGTGAGCTGTGTGGGGTCACCACTTCACCTTACTGTTTGCATCAATTCCTGGCTCTGCATAATTCACTCAGGAGGTCCCCAGTAAACTAAGGCTCACCAGAGTCTTAAAAGCTCTCTGTCTTACCAGGAGAAGAGCTCTAGCCTTTGTCACTCTCTCCACTGTTTGAGATAAGATGGAGGAAGAGACAAGACTGAGAAAAGAGGAAAAAAAGGAGCAAGAGAAGGTCAACATATTTGAAACAAGGTAAATCTCAAAATAAGGTGAAGATTCATTCTTCTGTAACTTATCTGAATGGGGATTCTGCTGTCAGAAAAAAAAAATGAAACAGAAAATAACAGTCCTCCAAGAAGAATGGGAAAGTGAGCAGTAAGGTAAGCAACTAAAAAACACAAATGGGCACAGAGCATCACACAGACAATTAGGTCTGAGAGAAGAAAGAAATCGAGTTGGAGAAGGCTTCAAGCAAAGAGGAGAAAGGGGAATCTCAGAGGTATATAGAGGTTCTCAGGTGAACTAATAATTGGGAAAGTTTGTGGGGTTTAGAAACTCTGTCCCTGCAGAGAATAAGAGCAATGGTTTTCTTTCTTTTACTACTAGTTCTAGCAAACAAAATCTGTTTGCATGAGGCTAGAAATGGTTTGATGAGGGAATAACTAAGAATTTACATTCCCATTGATAAGAAGATCAACTTGGTAGTGAATGAGAGTTTATTTGATCAGGAAACATGTAGATGTGTGTTGTGGATATGCACATTTTATGTGTGCTAGTGTCTGAAAACAAAAGGAAAGTAGGTAAAAATGGTCAGTGCAAGTCATTACAAAAAAAGGAGGCAAAAGATAAGAATAATCAGCAAAGAAAACAAACATCATAGATAACCAGTGTAAAGGTAGGGGAACATGATTCCGAATATGACCACTAGGACAGAGGAGAGGTAGAGCAGTGAAAGAAATAGGGTAAATCATGCATATTCATGAAGTAAATCTACAGGTATTCAAAAGATAAAGAGTGAATTGTACTAGTGCAAATGAAACAAAGAGAAAGATAAGATGAACCCCTCTAATGGAGCTCAACCCATCCCCAATGCAGACTCAGCAGCTGCAGAGATGTGAACTGAATCCTCAGAGTTCTTTTCTTCTGTTTGGTGAGTGGAACCTACAGAAGTTATTAAAATCCACAAATGTAGAAACTGGAAAAAATATTTTTGGATTTTCAACTTGTAAAAATATGCTGAAGTAAAAGATGTTATATTTAAACGTTTGACAACATAGTGTCAAGTTCAAACTCAAAAGTGTTATTTTCAAATCCTGGCTGCTCATTTTTTCAGCTGAATGTCATTTCAAAAGCTCTCTGCTTCCAGCTTTCCCTTTTTAGAATAGCAACAGTAATATATTTTAATTCAATAACTGTGTCCATTGCAGTAACACAATGTCCTGTATTTTAAGGTGAAATAAAAGTAGATTATTTGTTTTCATGACTAACCCACACCAAAAAAATGCTAAATGTCAGAGCACTATTTAGTAGTTATGGTAATCATGGCAGTCATAGCATTGCACATAGGAATTAATTTCATGGGCCGAAGGAGCTATACAGACCTCTGCCCTCTGAATTTCCCTTTTGATCTTGTTGGATTCTAAGATCCAAACCAGGGAACACGCTCCCACAGAAACACACAGACAGGGGATTCATTGTAAAAACATGAGGTTTAATGATAACCAGTGCATGGGAGGGGGGGTCCCTTGCCTGCAGGCAAGAGGAACCCTGAGCCAAAGCTGAGAGCATTTTTTATACAAGGGCAGTTTTATCTCTTAAACAATAACCACAAAAGTTGACCTCAACAGTCTTTCCCAGGCCTGGTCTCTAGGTGACTCAGATTTGCACATTATCTTTATAACAATGAGTGTTAGCTAAGTGGCTTCTGTTTACCAAGTTTATTACCTTAAGGGCCCAGCTTCCTGATTATCTCTTATCTTGGGTCCTTCCCCTGAAATATGTGTGTAAGTTTTTGGAATGTGCTCCTCCCAGGATATGTCCTGGAGCAGTTAATTTTTTAGTTTAAACCAAAACCTGAGATTCTTCTAATTTTAAGTTTAAACTGAGACCTGAAATTCCTACAATCTTACAAATTTTTAACTATACTAAGCTTCAGCATCTCATCTACTACAGTGTTAGTAACAACTATCACTGGACTTTGTTAGTTAAATGCAAATATATTGTGCTGAACATGAGTTCCCCCTGCTTCCTCACAGCCTTTCCAGTTAATAGCCAAATGTTGCCCTCTGGCATCACATGCTACTTTGAAGCTTCATAAGCATACACGATCTCCTTTTGTCCCCTCTAAGGAATAGATTGTACTCGTGGAGGATATATTATTTTTGAGCAAAAGTCATACTGGTTTAGTGAATTCCCAGAACACCTTAAAGACCATGCATCTGTTTATGGACATCAAGGCTGGCTCTATTTCCAAGCAGTAACAGAATAGTGCAGCAATAAACTTTGATACGGAAGGATGTTATGGTGTGTTGACTCAGAGTCCTTTCAATTGATATAATTGGGAAATGTGGTCGTTTCACTCTTAGTTTTTAAGGACTATTTAGCTAGAAGGGCTCTTCAACAAAACAAAGGATCAAAAATGATGTGGTGCCATTCTAGCTAAATGGAATCTCAAAGCAGTTGAAATGTGCATTTCCCTAATGGATACGGATGTTAAAAACTTTTTGCAATATTTATTGGCCAGTGTGTTTCTTCCTCTTTCTTTTGAGAATCATATGTTCAGAGCACTATAAACTTTTTTATTAGAATTTATTTTTCATGTTCTATCTCTTCAGTTCTTTATATGTGCCCAGTTTTAAGCCAGGTTATTTATACTTTGCAAAGATTATTTTCCTGTTCTCCTTACTTTCTCTTTATACTGGTGCAGAAGCTTTTTAACTTCATGTGGCCCCATCTGTGAATTCTTGGAACTGTCTCCATAATCCTTGGAGTCCTTTGCAGAAAGTTTCTGCCTGATGTCTTGACGTGGTTTTCAGTAGCCCACTGCTTTATTCAGACCACATGATCCATCAGAGCACAGCTCTATAGAGCCACTCTTTAAAGCATCCTGTTCTTGAAGGAGACTAGACAGGAACAAGAGGGGCAATTCCTTCCATGGATAAAAAGCAGAGTTTCCCAAGGACATGGGCTGAGGGCTCCATTCTGAAGCATTCTGAGACAGGAATACCTGTTGGTAAAGGAAAATCTTGGGTAGGGTGACACTGAGGACAAAAAAAGTAAGCAAGCATATAGGATACCTTTCCCATAGTTACTAGTCATAAAATATCACTTAAACTCCCAACACTGAGAGGAAATTTCATGAAACAACATATAACATATGGAAAGATGTATCAGAACTAGTATTTTCATTATGATATTTCATCACCATTTCTATCAAAGAAAGCTCTGTATCTTTTCAATTTAATATTCATCTATGTCAACTGGTGTCATGGAAACTCTTTCTACATAAAATCAAGGACAAAGCTTTCATTCCAGCATCGTAACTCTGAACTAAGAAGTGAGTTATTTGTTATTAGAGTAAAAGCTATGTAAGCAAAGAATATTGATAATTTAGGACAACTAAAATACTTTAAACATGGTTTGACAATAGTAAAAATCACAATGATTAAAATTGTGTTGTTAATAATGATATAAAAAGAAACATAGATAAGTAAATGCACATGTGAGCTTATGCATACAAACAGAAAATTTAATACATACTATGGTATAATCTCAGCTATTAAAATTTATACTAAAAGAGAATTAAATGTAACATAGTCACATTGTCTATGTTACTTCTAATGGAGAAGATACTGGTCATTTTTTTTTCCTAATTTTGCTTGGGAAAGAGATCCTGGGAAAAATGATAATGATCAAGGAGCATTCTCTATAGAAAGTCAAGCATTGTCCATGGAAAGTCAAGCATTGTCCATGGAAAGTCACCAGGACCATTCAGCTCCCAGCCCAACTATGAAGGCACCAAGTGCACATCTGCATTGTTTCCCTGTGATTTTTCTACAAATGTACTCGAGCCAAGGCAAATCTTTCCCCTTCAGGCAGGAAAAGTACTAATAAACTATTGATGTATAGAAACTTCTTAACAGTGTGAATGAATACTGACTAACTAGTTTATGGTTAGCAAAGTACTTACAATGTCTTCCTCAGCAATTTCTTCCTGGCAGAGCTAATGGACAATTGTAACTTCAAGACTGTTTGTACTACATACAAACTAGTGTGGGGAAAAATAGTTTGCCATTGATATGGGGTGGGATATTTCCAGTTTCTGATAGAGAGTTATTTGTAGAAACAGCAGTTATGAAACACACCAGGATACATTCCTTGCTTAGTATCCCCTAAAGTCTGGAAGACCTAGGGAATATTTCTGGATATTTTTCCCTAATCTTTTTTATTTCTTTTTTTTTAAATAACACTTTATTGACACTTATTGACTTTATTGACATATATATATATGTATTGGTTTTTCAAGATTTCAAGACAGGGTTTCTCTGTGTAGTCCTGGCTGTCCTGGAACTTACTCTGTAGACCAGGCTGGCCTCGAACTCAGAAATCTGCCTGCCTCTGCCTCCCAAGTGCTAGGATTAAAGGTGTGTGCCACCACCGCCCGGCATCCTTTTTATTTCTAGTCACTGCTGTTTATGCCTTCATCATCTCCCATGATCTATTTTTAATTAAATATCTAAAGCCTTTTTTATGCAGCCTGAAACATCTTGGATCCACACAGAGTGGAGGAATAAAACTGAGGAGTACACTTGCACAATGACAGAATAAACAGAAACAAAAAAATTGTCTTGATTTGCTCATTTTACCTACATGTCTACTAAGTGTGTGTGTGTGTGTGTGTGTGTGTGTGTGTGTGTGTGTTTAACACCAGAAGTTGATGCTGTTGTCTTAGAAGGTGGTTCATATCCAGACAGATCATACCTGGCCAACACAGCTCCACAAGAACTGATTTGGGGGGGGAGATGGGGAAGAGAAGAGGAAAAAGAAGGCAAAGAAGGGACGAGGTGTTGAGGTCTCTGCCTTTTATTTGGGCTGTGATATAATCATGTGTACCACTGCACACAGGTGAAGCACCCAGGTGAGGCACACAGGTGGAGTGCATGTTGGGAATGTGTGTCAGTTGCCATGGCAACAGACCCAAAAGGGTCATTATCACTTTGGGGTGACATTATTGCCGGATTTGGGGACTGTAAACAGCTTCTAATGCCAACATATCTGCCTTTTTCCTATTATAAAACGAGGGGAAAAGGAGGAAAGGGGAAGCCAATGGTGAAAGAGGAATAGGAGTATCAGATCTCTTAAATTGCTTCCTGCTGCCTAGGGGTGTCATCAGTTTGGGGGTGTAGCTGACTTTCATCATCAGGGTCCACTTGGTAATCTTTTGCAACAGGCTCCTCTGTGGACAGTGGCTGGTAATCCTGTAAAAGGAACTGATTAATTGTTTGGCTAGAGTCTTTCTGAATTTGTTGTTGAAGGAATGTGGAAACAAGATTAATGAGGCGAGTAGTAGATAGTCAGACCAGGAACGAGGAGCAAAGATGTTACGAAGGGAGTATCCACTTCCATATATGGTTTTCAAAAATCCAGGAATTGGAGGCCTTGCAGTCCCTATGATTCTAAATGTCTAATTGTAGCCACTGAATTTTATTTCTTACTATCTCAGATTAGTTGATGTAGAAACAGCATTCTTCTTGGAGAAACAGGTAAAGACCACTTTCTTTAGCTATCAGGACATCTAGTCCATGTTGGTTCTGAAGCACCACTGATGCCAAAGAATCCGTCTGTTTCTGGTGGTAAGCATGATTTCAGACATTCTTGAAAACCCATGTTAAGCTGAGAAGAGAATTTACTGTGTAGGTTTAGGGAAGTCGTCAGTCCTGCCATTCTAGCACCAGCACCTACAACTACTCGAAAATAACCAGTAGTGTCACAACCTGAATGGTCCTCCTATGTTGAGCAGATATCATATCTACAATTGGGATTATTCCTAGTTCAGAGAAAAGGAACACCAACATGCAAATTCCTGACCAGCTGGCAGGCATGCAATGATGTACCTGAGTTCCACAAAGAATTAATATGTTTTGGACTGCAGGGCACTGTGGCAGAGATGATATATCAACCGTTGTAGTTCTATTGCAGTCTAGGGAGCTTAGCTTTCCTACAGAATGTGTCCCAGAGGTCTTAAAACAGTTTTCAATGTCAAAAAGAGCAAGAGAGAAGAGGTATGGCATCATGGCAACATCAGAGTCAGAGCAGCTGATAAAAGGTGAGATGACATTATTTGACTGCATCACTAGAGAGACTGTAAGTGGCAATTGTGAGGTAGTTTCAGGGGGTACACATAGCCAATAATTTTTAAAGTGACCAGATTAGGTGACATTAAGGAGTTGGAATTCCAAGGTTAGGGTCTGAAGCAAAAGGCAAAATGACAAGTTAGTGCCGTTTATGAGGAGGGGGAATGTCAAGGAGTTAAGGACCTTGAAGGAGTGTTTGATTACTTCTATTTTTTGATATCCAGAGGTGGACAATTGAGACATATTTTCTCTGGATATGAATAGTACTCACTGGGGACCTGGCTTGATTTTTAAGGCAGAGATTACCAACAACTCCTGTCTCCCAACTGAATTCCATGAGTCTTATATATAGAAGACAAGGGTCTTGTGTTGTTGATAGAAGAAATGATTGGCCCATGGTCCTAGCATATGTATCTGGAAAGACCAATATGGGCAGCCCCAATATTTGGCCAATTTTTTTTAATAATCATTGTTTATCTGGTCAAAGAAAAAGCAAGCAGAGAGATCACATGTAGATGAGATAATGGATACAGGGATGGAGCAATTTGGATTGGTTCCTGACATCCAGCGATGGAGCAGTTTCCTGAACTTATTTGGAAAGACTGTTTGTTATCAGTGGGGGTTTCTTGAGCCTCAAATCTCCAGATGTAAGAACTACCCTAGATGGAAATGAACAGCAAGGGGAGGATGAGAAGCCTATGTCTAATCTACTAGAGTTGATTGCAGCTGCCAGAGTCTCAGTTTTTGGGACTGGGGACAAGGAGGGTGGTCTTGATGTCTTTTGGAGCTTAAGAGACTTAAGAGAATAGGGTCCTGTTGGGTCAATGTGTAAAAAGAAGAGTCATTTTGAGGTGGAGGGGTGAAAGTTTAGAGGTGAGACAGATGGACCCAATGGGAGAGTCCCTCAAGTTTAGCAACTGTAGGAGTCATGAGAATTACCTTGAAAGGAAGGGCCCTGCCATTTAGGAGAGAGAGGTGAAAGCCAATGGTCTGGAGAGGAGAAGAACTTGGTCTCCAATACTGAAAGGGGACAGCATGCTGCCTTGGTAGACAGGGGTCAGCAAAGTTCCATAGGAGAGATCAGAGGTGGCAAAGTAATGGGGTAAGTAGATAATCAGGGAGGGGAGAGCATTAAAGTGAAAGACCAGGAGTTAGGACTGGACGTCCATATATGAGTTCAAAGGGTGAGATGAAGAGAGATTGCTTGGGAAGAGCCTGTAGCCTGAAGAGAGACAGAGGTAGGAGTTTTCCCAATTGAGGTGAAGTTCTTGTAATAGTTTGACAAGAGTGGTTTAGAGAGAGTGGTTAGTTCTTTCTACCTTTCCTGAAGACGGGAGGTGGTAGGGAATATGAAAATGCCAGGGGATGCCTAGGGCTTTAGATTGAGTTTGAGAAATTTGTGAAGTGTATTCAGGACTGTTGTCTGACTGGGAGGAGGCTGGGAAGAGGAGATCAGAAACTGTCTGAGCCCTTTTGTTAGTTGTGGGGAATGCCTCCACCCACTCCAAGAAGGTGTCCACCAAGACCAGGAAGTACTTGGCCTGTTTGACAGTGGGTATGTGGGTAAAGTCATGTTGCCAGTCAGTTCCAGGAAGAGAACCTCTAGCCTGATGGGTAGAAAAAAGTGTACTATGATACATGGAGTTGGAGTCTGACATCTGACAGATTTTTCAAGAGACAGTGATAGGTTTTAAGAAACATAAATCCTCAGGAGTAGGCTGTAGGTGGGTCTTAACAAAATAAGACAATGTTTGACTGTTAAGATGAAAGAGATGTTGAAGATAGGACAGAGTTTGATGAGTGTCAGAAAGTGAGAGTGGGGATGGAGGTTGTAGTGTAAGAACCTCTTTACACTGTAGTGTAAGAACTTGGGGAGGGTGAGATGAGTCTAGGCCCCTAAAGGTCACAGCTCTAGCTGCCTTTGTTGATTTGATTGTTTTCCCTGGAGACAATAAAGTCATTCATCATGTGGGATCTACAGTGGACAATCCCAATACCTCAGTGGGGAAATGGGAAGCCTTTAGCATGATTATAATTTGGTTTGTATTAGTTACTGAGCCTCCTTTTGTCATAAGTAACCCACGCTCTTTCCAGATAGCAGTGTGGGATAGGAGGATATGGAAAGCATATTTGGAGTCAATGTAGATGTTGAGGGATTGTCCCTGTACCGGGTGGAAGGCATGGGTAAGGGCTATTAGCTCAGCCTGTTGATTGGTGACATGATCAAGAATGTGCCTCAACCACCTCTGTGTCTGACACTATGGCATAGCCAGCTCTTCAGATCCCTTCATATAAAAAGGATCTGCCATCTATATACCTGGTATAGATGGCCTGAGGCAATGTGCCCTCCTGTATGTGTGAACGATGAGGTAATGGTTCCTCTAAAGTTACAGTGCAAGAGTGAGATAGGGAATAGTTAGTATTTGGTTGAGTAAGAAGATTGAAAATATTAAGAGGCAAGCATGAATGTGGAGTCTTCTGTTAGTGCTACCTGAAGAGAAGGAACCCTGGAGGGAGGTAAGCCTTTGTAAGTTAGGATCTGGGACAGATTATAAGAAGGTGAAGTCAGTTATAGGCAACCCAAAGGTTAGGTTTTTTGACTCTCAAATAAGTGACTGCTAAGGTATGAATACAAGGTGCCCATCCCTGGATGATTATATCTAGCTTTTTTAGGACTCCAAGAGCAACTACCTCTTTTTTAGTTATGTAAAGGGAAAAAGGACGAGTTAGGACAGGGGGATGTAAACCCAGGTCCTTAAGCTTTGAAAAGGCTTGGTAACAGGTTTGTGAGTGGGGCCTAACACTGCTTTGTATAAGAGGTGGGAAAGGAGGGGAAAGAACCCAGGAATGTAAAAAACTGGCTGTTCCTAGGAATGATAAAATCTCTTCTTTGTAGAAAGAACAGTTAGAGACTGAATTGGATTCTTTCTATCTAATGTAATAGCCTTGTAGGTTGGGATAATTGTTAGTCCCAAATAGGTGACCTGAGGAGTAGACAGTTGGACTTTAGAGGGTGAGACCCAACTGGAAAGGAAATTCAGAAGAACAGAGGTGTCAGCTTGGCTAATTTTTAGAGAGGGGCTACAGAGAAGAATGTTATCTTCATAATGGACAATCTTAGATTTAGGGAGAGACAGAGAAATTAACTCAGAAGCCAGGGTCTGGACAAATAGGTGCGGGCTGTCCTGGAATCCCTAAGGTAGAACAGTTCAGGTAAGTTGGGTAGAAAAGTGGATGTCAGGATCTCTCCAGGTAAAGGCAAATGTGTTCTTTGACTTGGCCTCTAGAGGGATAGAGAAAAACACATCCTTGAGATCCTGGACTCAGAAATGAGAAGTCTCCAGGGAGATAGTGGAAAAAGTATATAAGGATTGCCACAACAGGATGGAGAAGAACCACTGCAGAATTAATGTACCTGAGGTTTTGAACCAGGTGATAGTTTACATTAGGTTTCTTAACTGCTAGTATAGGGGTGTTCAATGGGAAAGAGGTAGGGCAAAGGAGTTTTTTCCTTAAGAGATCAGAGATGATAGGCTTAAGTCCTCTGAGGCTCTGGAGAGAGAAGGTATTGAAATTGGGTGATGTACCTGATAGAATCCAGTAACTGGATGACAACAGGAGAGTGTTTAACAACAGAGGGGTTCTAGACATTCCTGAGAAACTGGTAAAGGAAAGAACATGTTAGGTTTAGTAGGTTGACTGGCTAGAAGAAGGAGCAGAGGGGAGAGGGGCTGCTGGCAAGCTTGGGTTTAGGCAAATGGGAGCAGCAAAGGAATTAGAGGCTTTAGAGATTTGAGATTTTCTGGGAGACATCCCAGTGGAGAGACTGGAGGCATAGTTGAAGATGATGAGGTGCCCATTGAGTAACAAAAATGTTGTTGAACTATTTGTACAGTGTCCTAAGAGTTCAACAAAGTCACAACCAAGCTAAATGTTGGTAGGTCATCACATGGACAACTAGAGGCTTTGATGAGTCCTGGACTCACCAGAAAGTGGCCCACCTAAGCTTAGGTTTTGCTGTACAAATGCAAAAACTCCAAAATGAGGTGGGTTATGAAGACCACTTTTGAGAGGGGAATCACCCAAGGGTTGAAGTTCTATTTTGTAAGTGTGCTAGGAGGCTGGTCATAGGGAGTGTAAAACAGCAACTCCTAAACCCATAGAGGTTAGTCAGACCTTTCTGGGGGATGGGGCTTCCCTGCCAACTGGAGAGTAAACCTTACCAATCATCCGATGCTTGTGTGAGAAAGGCTGCTGATCTGTTAGCAGGAAGAGTGGGGTAGTGTGGTTGGTGGACCTGTCTGAATGAGTTTTTATGGGGCTCGACCCATGAGGTAGCAGCTAGCCCATGTGTTAAAGGTCTGTGTGCCCCCAGTGGCAGTTAGTTCACACGTGGTTGGTGGCAGTGGTTGGTTGGTCTCGATCACTGCCAGTGGGGACTGAGGCCGCTGCAGCAGTTGCTGTGGGCACACCTGAAGGGTGGTCTAGCAATCTTAAGTCTCCACACCAAATTGGGGGGGGGGAAGCAGGGAAGAGAAGAGGAAGAAGGAAGCAAAGGGGCTGTGAGGGGTTGGGGTCTCTGCCTTTTATTTAGGCTGTGATGTAATCACACACACCATTGCACATAGGTGAGTTGCTCAGGTGAGGTGCATGTTGGGAATGTGTGGCGGTTGCAGTGGCAACAGACACAAGAGGGTCCTTGTCGCCTAGGGGTGATGTTATTGCTGGATTCAGAAACTGTAAACAGCTTCTGATGCCAACAGATGACACGTGTCTTCCTCAATCTCTCTTTCACTTTATGCATTTTCCTTTTTGTGAAAAATTCAAAGTCATTCTCATCATTTCTATATAGAATTTTAGGTAGATGCATGCTGGAGAGATGGTCTACTGGTTAAGAGTATATAGTACTTGTTAGCATTTGGTCTAGGCTCCGCCCCAGCAGTAGTCAGGTCTGCCTGACTCACTGTAAAAGGGACTGCTTGCCCTTGATCCTCTCTCTCTCTCTCTCTCTCTCTCTCTCTCTCTCTCTCTCTCTCTCTCTCTCTCCTACCCTCTCAACTCCCCTCCCCAGGCCCTGAATAAACTCTATTCTATACTATACCATTGTGTGCTGGCCCCTCAGGGTGATGAGATGCCTCAGTTTGGGCCCACTGAAGCACTCCCTTACCCCATACCTGATTACACATCCACCAAACATATTCCTTCTCTCTCTTTATTTTTGTAAAACACAACAGTACACTTGCAGAGAATCAAAGTTCAGTTTCCAGAACCCACATTAGGTGGCTTACAACTGTCTGCAACTTCAGCTCCAAGAGAGATCCAGAACTTTCTTCTGGTCTCCTTGAGCACGTGTACATATGTTCACATATCTCCCCTACCCAAAAGTTCACATAATTAAAAAATAAATTAACTCTTTTTAAAAATAAATTTAAATAGGTGACTAAAAGGTAGTCCATCTGAAATTTGGATAGTCTGCAATTCTTTCCCTAGCTGTATTGGTCAATATGCTTAATACCTACATGCATGTGCCTGCATGAACTTCCCAGGCATCAGAGATAGGATTCATATGCTGTGAGTCTCCAAATCCGTCTGAATTCTCTGCAGATTTCCCAGTGCTGTAGATCTACATTCTAGTTGCTTTGCTGGAGTTTGCAAGCATATCACTACACTGAATAACTCTAGGAATCTTACGTGTTTATTAGGGAATAAATTCACTCTACTGAGACAAATATCAGGTAACACATTCTAAAAATGCTCGGAGACACGGATTTCTATAGAACAGCTACAGTATAGAGCCTATTATGGAAGAGTTTAAAGCTAATTACATTTTCAGCCATACTTAGTTACTGAGCCATAGAAACACCTAAATAAGCAATTTGTAGCAATCCGGTGTGAAATAGTTGTTCTATTAGCACTTAATTTGAAACATGGGGGAAACCTTTCTTTGAACCAAAAGCAAAATAAAAGCCAGTACTTGTCTTGATAGCTAAAGGAACTGAATGCAGTTAAACACTGCACGTTCCCAGCTCATTTTTGTTTCTTCCTCACCTGAAGATTATTCATAAAATTACCTAAATAATTGTAAGTAATTAAAGAACCACCTACTTTTATGTTAAATATTTTTCCTTGCATTTTTATATTTTCCATCATTATATTGAAACATGCATGTTTCTTATTATACCATTCAGAAACTTGGAAGCAATACACTTAAAGATTTTAATTTTATACCTCTTATTCTATTTGATGATGGTTGGGGATTTTCATGTGCCTAAGAATATTTGTGATAGAATAATGCTGTTGATATTGTTTATATAGAGGTCTCTACCCTTAGTGTCTTTATGAAACATTTAAGTTTAATGTGTAACAGTTTAAAATCAAAGAACATGTCCCATTATTGCCAACTGCTAGATAGGATATGTTACTTTAAATTTATGGATTGTTTAATATCTAGGTATTGATGCTGGTTCAAATGTTTTGCCCCTCAAATATTTTTGTTTTCCTAAGACAACAAGACAGTAGCAACAGCACCTTTGATACAGTGGCTATGAGTAAAAAGAGGGTAAATGCAAGAGGCAATATAGACAGACCATGTGAGTTTATGCCCCAGTACCATTATTTATCAGCCTCACTGCACATGCCCTGTGATCCTCAATTACACAAGGAATTCTGTAGCCTCAGGGACTCATTTTTCTTTTATGTACTGATGTTCCTTTAGAAAACAATGAAAGGACATTCGTTACTGTTTCAGGACCACAATTTTATTTTCTCCATCATGGCTTTGTTGAGTCACTGGAATGTGTTCAGTCTACTCAGTACCTAACAGTGCTGAAAAGTTAATGTCTAAAGCAGGAGGGAAATCAGGATCTCAGTTCCCTAAAGAGAAAAGTGACAGCAGTGAGGAATTTATTGAAGAAAAAGAGAGTTCTATTTATATTCTTCTCACAATATTCACTAGTGTCTGCTTCATCCCCATCTCATACTGAGTATCAAACAGGGAGAAAGCTGAATAGCCAACAAAACACATCAAGGTTCGAAGTAAATTTACAGTCATGCAACAGCAACAGCTGTCCTTCATTTCATTAGACTGTTGTTATCTTTGTCAAGAGTCTCCAAACCTTGGGTAGTAGAAAAAAATGGCTACATTTGAACCTTTCCAAACTGGCTTATCCTTCCAAACTGGAAAGATAAGCCAGCCTTCAGCATGTATATGAGATATCGGCCTCAGGCCCACCAACATACCTAAATCCAAGGAAGCTCAAGTGCCTAGCTTATGATGATAGACTACTTACATGCAACCTCTGCTGACTCTCCCACACACTACAAATCACATCTTGATTACTTACGATACCAACACAATATAAATGTTATGTGAGTGCCATTATGCTATGTTAGGGGGGATAATGACAAGAACAACTCTAACATGTTCAGCTCAGAAATACTTTTCACATATTTCCATCTGTAATTGCTTGATTTCATAAAGGCAGAGCCCATATATATGAAGGGGCAATTATACTGGCCTGATACAATAATTTAAATGGTACTTTTACATAAGGTATTCAAGCTCCCTGGTTTTATTTTTTTCTTTTATAATATGAAGATCTGTAGTTATTGTGACCTTGTGAAAATAAATAAATAAATAAATTTTAAAAAGTGAAGTAAATCTTGAAACCAAATATTGTCCTCTGAAAGTCAGGTTTCCATAGTGATGATCATTGTTCTCCGGGTTGCAGCTCAACCTGATGGAATAATTCTGCCAGCCTGCATGCTTCTTCCCCATTTTTTTGTCTTCATTAGAGTCTAATAGCCTCACCCAACTAGATTTCACCCATCTGCACTGAAGACCCCAGGCTTTATTTTAATCCCCATGCATCTTGATTCTCAGCAAGTCTGAATAAATCAACATTTTTTTACATTTATAAGTGTTATCTAGTGTTAGACTCCTTTGAGAATTTCAACCTGCATACAAAATACTTATGTATTGAGGAAAATATCTTTGTGTTAATGAAGTACATGTGTTCTTCATGTATAAAAGCCTTTCAAGTCTGTTATCATATTGAAACTTAGGTTTTTAATGTTTTTCGTAGCCAGGTGTGGTAACACATGGCTGTATCTCACCACTGGACACTTTGAAGGAGGAAAACATCAAGTCCAAAGCAAGCCTGCATGTACAGCTAAATCTGCTTCATAAAATCAAAGGCTGGAGAAATAGCTTAGTGGATATGTGCTTGCCTATTACATAGAAAGATCTAGATTCCATTGATAATACAAAAGGAAAGCAAACTGTTTTTAAAACTTATTTTAATAAAGTGTTCCTAGTCTTATGCTCATCTCACCCCATCAAACAGTGGGTATTATCCATAAACTATGGAAAACGTGAAGAGATTGGTAGAATAAATTTTTTTTATTTAAAAATATAAAACAAACTGAATATCTAAACTCAGTGCAACCTAGTTCACTGAGTAGTTCATTAAAGAGAGTGAACGATGAAGACAGGGAGCTGCACAATCCCCTGATGTTAAATGGATGAGACAAAACAGCAGCTGGAGGGAGGCACTGCCACATGGTCTCATCGAACTAAAGATGTGGGTCTCAAAGCCATACAATGACTTGTGTATTAGTACACAATATACACAAGCCTTACCACATTCCTAATTTTTTCTAAGTATTTGTGAACTCATTATGTCTGAATTAGAAAACCATGCTTTAAATCAAACAGCCAACCTAGACTGTGTAAGTGTTCACAGTAATCAGAAATAGAATTGCTTTCCTGTGTCTCCAATCTGAGCATACCTACAGCTAAATTGTTCCTTCCTTCAGGTTTTGTCGCTTTAGTAGTTGTAGAGATTGCTGGTTGAACACTTGAGACTCCTAGTAGGCATAGATAGAGAGCCTAAAGTTGCCACCTCCTGTAGCCAGGCAAACCTTTCAGTGGAGGAAGGAGGACACCAACCTACCCACAAAATTTTCAACCCAAAATTTGTCCTGCCTACAAGATGTGCAGGGATAAAGATAGAAGAGAGATTGAGGGAATGGCCAACCAATGATTGACCCAGCTTGAGACATATCACATGGGAAAGAGCCAAAGCCTTACACTATTAATACTCTACTATACTTGTAGACAGGAGCCTGGTATAACTGTCTTCTGAGAAGCTTCATCCAGCAGCTGGTGAAAACATATGCAGAGACCCACAAACAAACATTAGGCAGAGCTCAGGGAGTCTTATGGAAGAGTGGGGGATAGGATTGCAGGAGCTGCACTGATAACTGGATATTAGCCCCAAAGCTCGCAATAACCAAGATTCAACTCACAGACCACATAAAGCTCATGAAGAAGGAAGACCAAGTGTGGGTGCTTTGGTCCTTCTTAGAAGGAGTAACAAAATACTCAGGGAAGCAAGTATGGAGACAAAGTGTGGGACAGAAACTGAAGGAGGGGCCATTTGGAGACCATTCCACCTGGGTATTCATCCCATGTGCAGTCACCAAAGGTAGACTCCGATGTGGATGTCAGGAAGTGCATGCTGACAGCAGCCTGATATAGCTGTCTCCTTAGAAGTCTGCCAGAGTCTGACATATACAGAGGTGGATGCTCACAGCTAACCATTCAACTGATCAAGGGGTTCCCAATGAAGGAGTTAGAGAGAAGGAACTGAAGGAGATGAAAGGGTTTATGGCCCCATGAGGAGAGAAACAATACCAACCAACCAGAGCTCCCAGGGTCTAAACCACCAGCCTGGGATCACATAGGGAGAGACCCATGACCCAGCTCTATATGTAGGGGAGGATGGCCTTGTAGGGCATAGGTGGGAGAGAAGATCCTTGGTTCCATGAAAGCTGGATGATGAGTGTGGGGAGGATGGAATTGGTGGGTGGGTGGGAGCACATCCTCATAGAAGCAGGGGGGGGTGAAATAGGGGGTTTCTGGGGGGGGGGGAGAAATGGGGTAAGTGGATAACATCTGAAATGTAAATAAAATATCCAATTTTTAAAACAAGGAAAAAAAACAAACAAAACTAAATAAATAAATAAATAAATAAATAATTTTAAAAAAAGATTGCAGGAGCTGGAGGACTCGAGGAAACCACAAGAGAACCTACAGAGTTAACTAACCTGGGCCCATGAGGAAATCACAGAGTCTGAACCATCAGCTAAAGAGCATGCATAGGCTGGACCCTGCACATCTGTAACAGATGTGTGGCTTGTTCTTTATGTGGATGTCCTAACAATTGGACTGGGAGCTGTCTCTGACACTACCTTTGGATCCCCTCACCCTACCTGAGCTGCCTCATCTGGCCTCAGTGGGAGAAGATTCACCCAGTTTAGCAGTGACTTAATGTTCCAGGATAGTTTGGTACCCATGGGGGCTTCCCTTTCTCTGAGGAGAAGGAAAGAGGGTAATAGGAAGAGGTGCTTGTGAGGGTGGGACTGGGAGGAGAAGAAAGAGAGGCTACAATAGGAATGTAAAGTGAAGAAAAAAAGAAAGAAAATAAGAAAGGAAGGAAGGAAGGAAGGAAGGAAGGAAGAAAGAAAGAGAATATAGAACTTCTTTCTCACATAATATATCTGCTATTTCCCTTTCTATTTCTACTAGTGCCTGCTACCTCCCATCACATTAGGTCCACAACTTTTCTTACTCTTATTAGAAAACAAATGGGCTTCTAAGGGTAAATAATAAAAATATTGTAATAAAACAAAACTAACATATCTGAACTGGACACAACAAACAGAAGTTTAAAAATCTCAAGAGAAGGCACATAAAACAAAAATACACTTGTTTGCATTTTGAGGAATACCATAGAAACTTTAAAGTGGAAACAATAATACATGCACAAAGGACCTGCAGGGTAAAAAGAGAAAAGAGGATAGATAGATAGATAGATAGATAGATAGATAGATAGATAGATAGATAGATAGATAAAATTTTAAAGCCTGAGGCTTGACAGAGCATTATAAGACAAGGAACTCCCAAAGATGTCAGAGTTCATTTTCTGTTGGCATCTTCTGTTAGGCATTGGGGCCTACCCTTAAGAACAGTTTATTTCCTAGTGAGACTCCCTTGGAGAAACAGAATTTTCACTTGCAAGTAGTAATCAGTTGGAGATAGCTTTGGCTTAGGGATAGAATATTGTGTCCACCTCTCCTTTCAGCTCTAGCGCCCCACCTGGTACAGACCTGTGCAGGCCCAGAACATGGTCCCCCAGTCTTGGTGAGCTCATATGTGCATCATTCCTGTTGATTTAGAAAGCCTTGTTTTCTTAGTGTCCATTCTCTGGTTCTTAGACTCTTCCTGTCTCCTCTTTCTCAGAATACCCAGAGCCCCAGTGAGAGGTTGTTTGTGGAGGTAATCCCATTAGGGTTGAGTGTTCTAAGATTTCCCAGTCTCTGCATAATGTCTCTGTGTGTGTCTCTGTGCCTGTTCCTACCTGCTGCAGAAAGAAGCTTCTCTGATAATGGCTGAGTCAGGCACTGACGTATGCGTACAGCAGAATGACAGTACAAATCATTTTCCTGTTTAGTGGTTTTTGTTATTTTTGTAAATGTTGTTTCTCTTTTCTTGTTTTGTTTTTTAGATGTGTGGATCTGGTTTGATTCTAGGTTTCTAGGTTTTGATCACCAAAGAAGTGTTGTATATGTGTTCCATCTTGTGTGGTGCGCATTATGTCCAATCAGATATCGGTTTGAAACTCCCACAGGTTGGTGCGAACATTGCCCTAGTATGTCTTGCAGGTTAGACACCATTGTAGAGCAAACGTTTTGTGTTGTTGTTTACATTTCTCCTTGTAAATACTTGTAAATACAAAATACTTTCTTGGTCCAAAATAAAAATAGATATGAAGGTTCTATGTAGGCAACAGCTCAATTTTAGGTGATATATTCAGCAATCGAGTCTTGCCATCAGTTTCTGAAGAGCAACCTATAGCGTCGGGGACAGTGTTTGTTGTTTAGGGGTTCCTGTGGGGATTCTTTGGCCGAAAATTCATATAAATATAAACCAATCCCAGTTATGGAATCTATATTTGATGACAAGGAAGAGTCAGTTGGGGCTCAGTCTCTCTCATCCTTTGGCAATTTTATTTAGATCACCATCCTGTATGTATACATTTTAGGAAGCATCTACTGAATTAGGTTTCCATACTACTCTTCAATGCCACTTAATTTTAACTATTTCTCCTTATATTCCCTATATGATCCCAATCCCCCCTCACAGTCTCCACTTGATCTTCCCATTACACCCTTCTCCCATCCTTCTATAACTATATGTCCTATTTCTATTTCCTAGGGAGATCTATCCCACACACACACCTTATACCTAACCTCTGTCTACAGATTTTAGCTTTGTTACTATTGATTTAAAAGCTAATATCCACATATAAACAAATACATACCACATTTGTCTTTCTGGGTCTGGGTTACCTCATTCAAAATATTTTTTCCTAGTTCCATCCATTTATCTAAAATTTTATGATTTTATTTCTTTAATGGTTAAGTAATACTCCAATATGTAAATATACCATTTTAATGTATAACTCCCTTTATTTTTCATAATGTATTTTCTTTATTCAGATTACATACCAGTTACAGTCTCTCTCCTTCTACTGCTCCAAGTCCTGCCTTCAGAAACCTCTCCCCACAATACCCTCCCCCTTCTCCTCAGAGAATGGGAAGACCCCATGGTTACCACCCCACCCTGTGACATCTAGTCTCAGCAGGACTAGGCATCTTCTCTCCCACTGAATACCAACCATGAAATCCAGGTAGGGGAAGGGGATCCAATGTCAGTCAACAGCCAGCAGTCAACCCCTGCTCCAATTTTTAGGGGATTCACATGAAAACCAAGCTACACATCTTCTACAAATATATGTAGGATCTAGGTCCAACCTCTGAATGTTCTTTGGTTGGTGGTTCTTTAAGAAAATTAGCCAAATAGGCAAACCCTTAGATAAACTAACTAAAAAAAAAAACATTTAGACAATATCCAAATTAACAAAATCAGAAATGAAAAATGGGACATAAAAACAGAAATGAGGATAACCATAGAATTGGATTACTTGGTTTACTGATGTATAGTTTCTGAGTTCTTTTTATATTTTGGAAATTAATCCACTATCAAATACATAATTGGTACAAGTCTTTCCCCATTCTATAGACTATCATTTTGTCTTATAGACTATATGCCTTTGCAGTATCAAGAGATCCCATTTAAATGACTATTGTTCTTGATGTCTGTACTCTCAGTATACTGTTCAGGAAGTCGTCTCCTGTGCTAATGAATTCAAGGTGATTTCCCGTGTTATATTCTGTTAGGTTCAGTGTATCTGGTTTTATGTTAAGATATCTTATTACTTACATTTGCATTTGGTACAGGGATACCTGTACCAAATGCAAATGTAAGTAATAAGATATCTTAACATAAAATTAACATAAAAATAGATATGGATCAACTTGCATTCTTCTATATGCAGACATCCAGTTAGACCTGTACCACTTGTAGAAGATGCTTTTTTTTTTTTCTATTTGAGTGTTTTTGGCTTCTTCAACAAAAATCAGATGTCCATAGGTATGTGAATTTATTTTGAAGTCTTTGCTTTGATATCATTGATCAATGTATTACTTTTCTGATTTCTTTCTCATGCTGTTTGTTATTTGTGCTAATGGGGGTAAATGATTTCTTTTTTTATACTTTATCTTGTATCCAGCCACTTTGCTGAAGAGGTTTATCAGCTGTAGGAGTTTCCTGGTAGAATTTTTGTGGTCACTTCTACACACTATCATATTATCTGCAAACAATATGATTTTGAGTTCTTCCTTTCCAATTTTTATCCCCTTGATATCCTTCAGTTGGCATATTGCTCAAGCTAGAACTTCAATTATTATATTGAGTAGATATACAGAGACTGGAAAATCTTATTGCTGACTATAGTAGAATTGCTTTTAGTTTTTCTCCTTTTAATTTAATAATAAGCTTGCTATAAATTGACTTTATTATGTTTAGGTATGTCCCTTGTATTCCTAACCTCTCCAAAATATTTATCATGAAGGAATGTTGGCTTTTATCAAAGAAATTTTCATAATTTAATGAAATGATTGTGTAGTTTTTTTCAAGTTTGTTTGTATGGTGGATGTCATTGTGTATGTTGAATCATCCCTGCATCTCTGACATGATCATGATTTATGATCTTGATGTGTTTCTGAACCTGTTTTTTGTACACTTTATTGAGCATTTTTGTATCTATGAGGGAAAAATATATATAGTCTCGTTTCTTTTATGAATATTTGTATAGTTTGGGTATCAGGATGACTGTGGTCTCATAAAATGAATTTGAAAATTTTTTCTTCTGTTTTTATTTTGGAGAATAATTTGAGGAATATTGGTGTGAGCTCTTCTTTGAATGTCTGGTAGAATCCTATAGAAAAAACATCTAGTTCTAAGTTTTTGTTGTTGTTGTTGTTGTTGGGGGGGGGTTGTTAGTTTGGTTGGTTGATTTGTTGAAATACTTTTAATAACTTCTACTAAGATGTTTGTTTGATATTAATTTAACTTTGGTAAGTGGTACATATCAAGCTAATCATCTATTTCTTTTATATTTTTTCAATTTTGTTGAGTACAGGTTTTTAAAATTTAACCTAAGGATCGTTTGGAATTATTTTGTGTGTGTTGTTGTGTCCCCCTTTCCATTTCTGCTTTTGATAATTTTTTGTATTGTTTCTCTGACTTTTAATTAGTTAGGATAAGGGTTTGTCTCTCTTGCTAGTTTTCTAAAAGAACATATTATTTGACTCAATGATTTTTTTTTGTTCTCTTTGTTTCTATATTATTGATTTTGGCCTTGAATTTGATTATTTCTTGCAATCTACTCTTCTCAGGTATGCTTACCTCTTTTTGTTTTGGAGCTTTCAAATGTGATTTTAAATTACTAGTATGAGAGCTCTCCAATTTCTTCCTGAAGGCACTTGGTGCTATGAACTTTTCTCTTAGTGTCACTTTCATTGTGTCCCATAAGTTGCAGTATATTATGCATTTATTTTCAATGACTTCTAGGAAGTCTTTAATTTCTTTATTTCTAACTGAACTAGTAGTCATTTGCTAGAGGGTTGTTCAGTTTTGATGAATTTGTAGGCTCTCTATTGCTTTTCTTGTCATTGAAATCAAGTTTTAATCTGTGATGGCTTGATAGAATCCAGGGCATCAATTTTTAGGCATCTGTTGAGACTTGCTTTATGATCAACTAGGTGGCCAGTTTTGGAGAATGTTCTGTAAGATGCTGAGAAGAAGGCATTTTTTTTGTGTTTGGATAAAATGTTCTATAGTTATCTGTTAGGTCCATTTGGTTCAGATTTTATCTGTTTAGCTTTTCTCTGGATGGATTGCCTGTTAGTGAGATTGGGATTTGGAAGTCTCTCACTATTAGCGTGTGAGGGTTAATATATGATTTAAGATTTAATAGTCTTTCCTTTATAAAATAGATGCCTCTGTATGTGGAGTATAGATGTTTATCTTGGTGAATCTTTGCTTCTATGAGTATAAAGTGTTCTTCCCTGTCTCTTTTGATTCATGTTTGTTTTAAGTTCACTTTTTTAGATATTATAATGGCTACTCCAGCATGTTTCTTATGTTCATTTTCTTGGAAAATCTTTTTAAAGCACTTTACTCTGAGGTAATGTCTATCTTTGATGTTGATGTATATTTCTTATATGCAACAGAAGGATGAAGCCTGTTTTCATATGCATTCTGTTAGTATGTGTCATTAGGGAATTTAATCCCTTGATATTGAGAAATATCAATCAGGGTTAGGGTTAAATAGACCCCCCCCAGACAGAGTTATTAAATTAACAGGCTGGCAAGCCAAGAACAGGTATGATTCTGCACAAAGCCTTACCAACCTAAGACATAAGTGCATTGTTTTACATAATACATATTCCATGATGGGTAAGGAAGGCATTCTTGGCAGAATGACCTAAGACAGGCTTAGTCTTGTTTATGAAACAAAAAAGGGGGAGATCTGGAGAGCTTTTGGGGCTTCTTGGCAAGAATCTGACAATGGCCAAGTCCAAGAAAGTGGACTTCAGGCAGGAATCTGACATTAGGCTAGAACAAAGAAGTAATTTCAGGCAGGAATTTAAATATTAGGCTAGAACAAAAAATTAGGATTCAGACATGAAAATGACTTTGGGTTAGGACAGGGAAGTAGGCTCAGATGTTTTGGTCATCCTGATAAGCCCATAGCAACAGTTATCACGGGAGTGTTCATGAAACTTTGTTTAATGCCTTGCTTGTTCTTTGACTATTTGTGTTTATTGTCTTACTTTTCCTTGATTATTTGCATCTATTGTATTGCTAGTTCCTCAACCTAGAACTGATCTTATTCCTTGCATGTAATTAGAAGGCTATTAAAGTAAATAAAGTAAATAGAAGGAGGGGGATTGGGATAGGGGTTTTCTAGGGATGGGAAATGAGTAAAGGGGACAGCATCTGAAAATGTAAATAAACAAAATATCCAATAATAAAAGGGAGAGATTAATCACCAATAAATTCTATTCTATTATTTTTTGGTGGTAGTGGAGGTGGGGTGTGTGTGTGTGTGTGTGTGTGTGTGTGTGTGTGTGTGTGCATGTGTGTGTGTGTGTTGTATGTGTGTGTTTGTCTTCTTTAGTTTTTAGTTTTTTCTGGTAAGAGTATGTATTTTCTTTGTTTTTATGTTTTTTTTCTTTTTAGCTTATTGAGTTGGGAATTTTTTCTAGTACCTTCTGTAGGGCTGGGTAGCTATTGTTTAAATTCAGTTTTATAATAAAATATCTTGTTTTCTTCAAACATGGTGATTAAAATTTTTTCTGGGTCTAGTAGTCTTATCTGATATCTGTGGTCTATAAGAGTCTGCAGGATATCTGTCCAGGCCCTTCTGGCTTTGAGAGTCCCCATTGAGAAGTTAAGTGTAATTCCAAAGGTCTGCTTTTATATGTTACTTTGCCATTTTCCCTTGTAGCTTTTCTTTGATCTGTATGTTTTGTATTTTGATTATTATGTGACAAGGGAACGTTCTTTTCTGGCCTAATCTATTTGCTATTCTGTGTGCTTCCAGCACATTTATAGACAACTTTTTTAATTTGTTTTTTTATTGGATATTTTATTTACATTTCAGATGCCATCCCTTTCCCCATCTCCCCTTCCTAGAAGACTCCATCCCATCCCCCTTCCTCCTTTTTGCTTTTATACAATTTTTTAATGTTAATTAAGGGCTTTATAAGTTTGGTAATGCTCAATAACAAGATGCCCATACAATCAGAAGTGTAACCCAATACCCAACCTAGATATATCAACTTTCTTTCACTGGCAGAGACATGCAAACATCCGCCTCCATGTCCACCCCCCCTTGTCACCTAGCTCCTCATCTACTTATTCTCTTTCTCTCCTTACTCCTCCCACCTTAACTCCTCCTACATATCACCCTTCCTGTTAAAGTAAAATTTTTCTCTCAAAATACAATTAGAGCATAACTATACCAATTTGTGTCAGTAAGGTACAAGATAGACCTAATACTCAGTCCATCATTTTGACAACCTTTTTTTTTAGGAAATTTTTCTTCTATGATTTTGTTAAAATATTTTCTGGACCTTTGTGCTAGAATTCTCCTTCTTCTATATCTACTTTTCTTAGGTTTTTATTTTTTCATAGTGTCCCAAGTTTTCTGGATGTTTTATGTCAGGAATTTTTTAGATTTAACATATTCTTTGACAAATGTATTTTATCTTCAATACCCAAGATACTCTCTTCCATCTCTTATATTCTGTTGGCAATGTTTGAGTTTGTAGTTCCTATTCACTTACTAAAACTTTCCATCTCCAGGTTTCCCTCAGTTTGTGTTTTCTTTACTATTTCTATTTCCATTTTTAGCTTAGAACTGTTTTATTCATTTCTTTCTATTGTTTTGTTGTTTGTTTGCTTGTTTGTTGTTTCTCTTGACCTTTCTTTAAGGGATTTACTCATCTTTGATTTTTTTGTTTGTCTTTTCTTCAATTTCTTTAAAGAATTTATTCATTTCCTCTTAAAGGATTCCTACAATCTTCATAAATATCCATATCACTTTCTTAATTTTGTGGCCCTTTTCCTGTGCTTCAATGTGTTGGGATATTCACAGCTTGCTATAGTAGGGTAACAGGGCTCTGGCAGTTTGAAAACATAGGCACATAGGAAACCCAAAATAGTATGTTCTACACTCTGCCCATGACCTCCTTAGCCATGGGATGTAGATCAAGATTACTGTATAAGGTATTAAATTCCCTCCTGTGAAGAAGGCCTTAAATTCTATCAGAAAATGGTTAGTTACAACACATGTGCTTTCTTATGCATATGTTCTCTCTCTCTCTCTCTCTCTCTCTCTCTCTCTCTCTCTCTCTCTCT
>JANHMN010000012.1:68146191-68188947 GCA_030674055.1 Rhabdomys pumilio
TCTCTCTCTCTCTCTCTCTCTCTCTCTCTCTCTCTCTCTCTCTCTCTGTGTGTGTGTGTCTCTCATTTTCTCACTGTCTCTTCCTCTTCCTCCTCCTCCTCCTCCTCCTCCTTCTCCTCTTCCTTCTCCTATATCTGAGTCCTCTTTCTCCTTAAGCCTTTCCACTCATGAGTGTTGTAACTCTCTATCTACTTTTGCTTTACCTATATTCAAACATTGACTCATCTCTTAATGCTTCCTCCTCCCTTCCTGGTTTCTCTTCAGCTCCATATTAAATGTAAAGCCAAAAGCTTTAAAGAAGTAATGTAAATGTAACAGAGAAGACAACATTTGCCTTTCTTGGCCTGAGTGATGTCATTCAGTAGAATTTTTCCCTTTACCTGCAAATTTGATTTCATTTATCTTTGTAGCTTAATAATACTCTGTTGTATATATGTATTTTTTTAAATCACTCATCTGTTGTTGAACATCTGGGATGTTTCCACTGCCTAACTACAAAAAGAGTAGCAACAAACATGGATATACAAGTATACTATAGTAGAATATAAAAATCCTTTCAGTACAAGCTCAGACATGGTATAACTGGGTCATATGGCAGTTCTATTTTTAGTTATTTGAGAAATCTCCTGATTGATGTCAAGAATGGCTACATTAATTTATACTTCTACCAAGAGGGTACCATCCATGCCAGAATTTGCCATTTGAATTCCTGATTATGGCCATTCTCACTAGATCAAGATAGAAATTAAAGTGTTTTAATATGCAATTCTTTAATGATTAAAGATACTGAGTACTTTCAAAGATATTCTCCCAATCTACTCACTGCCAATTCATTTTCTTCATTCTTTCCAGTGCTGGACTTTATAAAAAGCTTTTCAGTTTCATGAGATCCTGTTGTTTGATAGTTACATTTACTTCTTGTTTTACTAGATTTTTGTTCAGAAATTTCTTACCAATAGCTACAAGATAAAACATACTCCTTATATTTTTTCCTGTATGGGTATTAGGTCTTTTGTTGAAGATCTTGATCCTTTCTTAAAAGTTGATCAAGGTACAAAGTAAGAGATAAAAATCTAGTTCCATTTATCTTCCATGCTGAATTTCAGTTTCTCTAATACCATTTGTTGTAGATTCTGTCTTTTCTCTAATGCTCATTTTTTATAACCTATATTCTAAAAATAAGTAACTGTAATTGCATGGACTTATGTATATCTGGGTTATCAATTCTATTCCATTGGTCTGGGTTTCCTTTTGTACCAGTATTATGCTGTTCTTATTGCTGTGGCTCTGAATATACTTTTAAATTTAGTATGTTGATCCCACCCAAAGTATTCTTTTGGTTTAGATTGACTTTAACTATCATTAGTATTTGGGGCAGCCAAAATAAATTTTGGGCTTTTTTTATATCTGTAGAGAAAAACTTCCAAGAAATTATTTTTTAATTGCTATGATAAAACACTATAACTAAGACCAGTTATCAAAAAAAAAGTTGTTTAATTTGAGGCCTTATAGTTTTAGAAGTTTAGAGTCTATGATCAACATGATCATAACATCAGGCAGGCAATAATGGCTCTAGACCAATAGCTGAGATCTCCTATCTTAATCTATAAACACGAGGCACAGAAAGCTAACAAGGAATGACATAGGCTTTGAAACCTCAAGGCCTGACCCCAGTGACACACCTCCTCTAACAAACCACACCCCCTAACCATCCTCAAGTAGTTCTACCAACTGGGAACCAAATATTCAAACATACAAGCCTATAAAGCCCATGCACATTTAAACTACCACACATATCTTGCTTTTTTGTTTTGCTCTTCTTGTTATTGTTGTGTTGTTGTTGTTGTGTTGTTGTTGTTGTTTTATCACTATGTCTTTATAGTATAGAAGTATACTTCTAAATTTAGTGTGATGGTGCACCTAAAGAATTCTTTTGGTTCAATTTGCCAATGGCAACCAAGGTATATTCTTCCAAATACCTTTTTGAATATATATATATATATATATATATATATATATATATATATATATATATATATATATATATAAAATATATATAAAATGAATGGTCTTGCAACTTTTAAATGTGACTATATCATTGAATCTATGGGTTGCAATTAGTAGGATTGATATTTTCATAAAATTAATATTATTAATACCTGAGCATGTGAGTTTTTTCCAACTTCTATGTCTTCCTTAAGTTCCTTATTCATTGTTTAAATTTTTCATTACAATAATCTTCCCTTGGTTAGGCTTACTCCCATGTTGGCATGTGTGCGTGTGTGTGTGTGTGTGTGTGTGTGTGTGTGTGTGTGTGTGTGTGTGTCTGTGTACGCACACAGGCACACACTTGAGCCTGCATGCATACATGTGTTGAATGTGATTGTTTTCCTTATTTCCTTTTGGTATGTTTGTCATTGGTATAAATGAAAGATACTCATTTTCAGTGTTAATTTTGTATCTGTCCATTTTGTTAAACATGTTATCTGCTCTAAGAGATTTGGGTCTTTTGGATCTTTTGTGTATAGAACCATGTTATCTGTAAAAGGGAATAACTTGACATCTTCCTTTCCTATTTGTTTCCCTTTTATTTTTTTATCTTGTTACATTGCTCTAGTTATGACTTCATATACTATATTGCATGAGAGACAGAGATAATAGACATCTTCATCAGGTTCCTGATCTCAATGGGAACATTTTTTCTCCATTCAGTGTGATGTTAAATATAAGCTTGAAAAATGTCATCTTGATGGGTGTTTACTTTATTTTTCATAGATTGACATGGTGTTCCAAATTCTTTTTGTGAGCAAAATTATGTTATTCTTACCAGAAGTAGGGTAATTCCCGGGAGAATGAACAGAGCCAGCTTATGTGAGACACAGGGATGCTGTCATTTCCAGCCCAAAGCTGGAGATTATAAAGATCACTGTACTGATTGAATAAGAGGGCTGACTGACTACTGCACCTGACTTGAGTGGATACACACACACTGCAATTCATAAAAAAACAGCGGTACATGTTCAAGAGACCCACCTATGAACTTTAGTCTCATCTTGCCAGGACATTTTTGTTTGTTTGTTTTTTTGGGTTTTTTGTTAGTTTGTTTGTTTGGTTTTTTGTTTTTTCGAGAGAGGGTTTCTCTGTATAGCCATGGCTGTACTGAAACTCACTCTGTAGACCAGGCTGGCCTCAAACTCAGAAATCCACCTGTCTCTGCCTCCCAAGTGCTGGGATTAAAGGTGTGCACCACCACTGCCCAACTAGCCAGTACAAAATGTTTGAGGAGCCACTCTATGGTCATTTAAGTCTTCCTTAGATCCTATTTTCAATTTAATAAATAGTTTTGAAATTCAGAGAGGCTTAAACTGGTTAACGTACTTACTGTTAGTGTTCAGATCTGTTGTTTTTTAATTGTCTGTATAGGTGATGTTATACCACCAGAATGATATGTGCATCATTTTATACAGTGTTAATGGATCTCACTGTCTACCATATCTTTATTTAATATAGGATATGCTGAGAAATAAGCTTTCTATAGGGCCTAATCTCATCTACAGGTGTTAATTCTTTATATATGTCTATATGTCAACATCATCTTAGGTCACCTAGGCCATCTGCAAAAAAATTTGATTTGAAAGTAGCTCACTATATTTGAGTGTTAAGTGCATATTTTCAACCATCATAATATGTAGCATGTCATTTCTGGTATGTTTTGAGCCTTTTATTATTGGTAAATTTAATTTTCAAAAGAATTTCACATTAGCTACCATTATTATCAAAATCTGTTACAAACTTACCTCTGTATCTTAGAAAGCTTAGTGAATTAATCAGATAGATGAATGAAGTTCATTTGACTCTTCTTAACTTTAATACCAACCTAATTATTTAGTGCAATTTATTGAATATTTTATTTAATGTCAACACTATGTTTAAAGAACTATATTCCATATGCAGTAGAAAAAAGTGAATTTTAGGAAAGCGTGGACACTTATTAAAAAAATCAATGCAGTCCTGAAAGGTAAACAACCATTTTTATATTACCCATGCACCCTGAGGAATCACTTCTTTGACTAAATCTCCCGTCATTTAATGAGAGTTTTGCCTACATAAATATGTACTTCACAGTTGTGGCTGAGAAGAAGGTTCAGCATTCTGATTTAGGCTTTTGTATCTGGAGTCTTCAAAGATCATGACACCTAACTCTTAAATTTTGAACCTCCATCTGATAATTTGAACACAATATAGAGAATCAATCTGTTGTTCCAAACACCTATATAAATCCCCTTGTATACTCAACACATTAGTAACATTTTTTTCTAAATGAGTAACAAAAGTAACTGTCTTAACTTCTTATGTCAAAGCTATTGCAGAAGCAGTAGTGCTAGCAATTAATGTAATTAAAGCTGCTATACCATTAATAATCAAACCCACTACCCTCTTGCTTCTGCTTGAAGCCTAACTCACTTCTTCCAGCATTTACAAGTTTTTCAGAAAATCAAGTTTTTCTGTTACTCAGGGCACTAAGACAAGAGCTGGTTGATAGACCTCCATAGCAGACATGCCCAGTTTCAACACACTAACACAATTAGAATGTATAGAGTCCATGCAACTTACAATAAATACTGTAGAAGAGACAAAAGTAATTTTAACTTGACAATTAAAAGAGTCTTAACACATGCACTAACCTTTGTGTGAAATCCAGATCCTGTCCCAACTTTATCTCTTGCTAATATAACATCATCGAGAACTGCAGCTAACTTCCAACTATATCTCTGAAAATGTGCAGATCTAGGCTTCCAACTGAAGACTGTTATTTCCAATATTGGACTGATTTCTAGACTAGACCATGATTGAGTTCGAATAACTGGTCATATTTAAAAAAAAAATACAAGAGTCATTATAACTTCTCTTTTTGATTCTCTCTCCCACGAGGTCTAAAAACTTGAGCAGGGCAGCTTGTCCCATCCGGGATATAGGCAAGCAAAGGTCGAACCTATGTCCAATACAGTTTCCCAGTTACCCTTGTCAGAGCACTCAGCAAACTCACAGGTCAGCATCATTTTTTTTTTGTCTCAGCAACAGTATGTTTCACCAATCATTCTAGCAGCCACCATGCTCCTTCAGCATCCTGCAGAAAAAAAAACACAAACATGCACTCTTCCCCATATTAGATACCTGGTCGGGATTATACCATATACCAGCAAGTAGATTCTTTCTTTTCACCTAGGCATAAGTATGCCTAGTTGTGGGGTGCCATAGACATTCAGCAGAAACTTCCTTGGCATCCAATTTTTTTAATTTAAAATAAAAGAACATTATTTAAATAAATTTGTGGTATGTATGAATATACCTCCCCTTTTTTATTTTATAAAGGTATTGTTTTAAAGTTCTATAGGCCCCTTCCACAATACCTTGTACTTGAGGATTATAAGGACTTCCCATAATAAATTGTTGACAAAAAGTCTCAACTGCTTGACTACAATTGCCAGCTCCATTATCTTGAGGTTCAGGGTTTAAGAGTTAGGAGGCACCTCAAGTGTCGTGATAAGTACCATTGTAGTTGTGTTACTTTTAAAATTTACAGTGATAGTCATTATAATTAGAAAAAAGTTAAAGACACTTGTAGGATATTTGGCATAATTCTAACACCTCTTGGATGTTTTAGCTTTGCATATTGAGATTATAAATTTAAAGAATGCTGCTCTACTGAGCTTTGGTGCTGCAGATAATGCTGATAAAATTATTCATGGCTTGAGGTCAATATTTCCATTTTGGTCAAACCTTATGAATGGCATATATAGCTTGATCATATTAGCCCTTTTTTTCCTGGGAATACTTTTATTCCTGCCCATTATGTTAAAGCTCGTCTCTAACAACAACAACATGTTGGCAGCCAAAGTACACAACTTGAAACTGAAAATGGACACCCAGACACTTATTAATTTAACAGGCTGGCAAGCCAAGGATGAGTAAGATTCTGCACAGAGCTTTACCAACCTAAGACAGAAGTGTATTGCTTTTGATAATGCTTATTCTATGACAGGTAAGGAAGACATTCTTGTCAGAATCACCTAAGACAGGCTCAGTCTGGTTTATGCAATAAAAAAAGGGAAATGTGGAGAACTTTTGGGGCTGCCTGGCAGGAATCTGACATTAGGCTAGAACAACGAAATAATTTCAGGCAGGAATCTAAATCCTAGGCTAGAACAACAAAGTAATTTCAGGCAGGAATATAAATCTTAGGCTAGAACCAAGAAGTAGGCTTCAGGCATAAAAATGATTCTGGGCTAGGACAGGGAAGTAGGCTCAGATATTTTGGTCATCCTGTTATGCCCTTAGAAATAGTGATCACAGGACTCTGTTTATTGTCCTGCTTGTTCTTTGACTATCTGGGTTTATTGTCTTGCTTGGTTTTTGACTATTTGCATCTATTGTATTGCTTGTTCCTCACCCTAGAACTGACCTTAATAATTGCATGTAGTTTAAACAATATAAAAACAAAAAAGAAGGAGGAGGGAGAGGATAGAGAGTTAATGACAGGGGTGGGGAGGGCAGGGAGGATGGAGAATGGGGATAACATCTTAAATGTAAATAAATAAAATAGCTAATTAAAAAATTGAAAAGAAAAAGATTATGACACCATGTCCATTCTTTCTGTGTCTCCATGGTGATGAGAGCCCTGCATCTCCAGTCTTTATGACATATGCTATTCCTAAGTCCTATACGCAAGCTTTTCTTCTATACACAATACTGAGGCCAATTGGCAGGAACCCGGAACTGAACATTGTAGAAAAGTTTCTGCAAATGTTTTGATTGATTTCTCAGTGTCTATGCTGTGTAATTAATTTCCTGACTATAATTAAGAGGATTTGACTTTATATCCTTTAAAATAGACAAACATTCTAAGTGATAATTAAAAGAAGTTGCTATAGATGTGTTAGACAAGCATCAGCAGGTTCTAATTTGGAAAACATTACCCAATTCTCACAAATCTTCAGTTTCTAAAAATTTTCTTTTGAATTTAACTAACTAAAAGTTCCTTGAGAGAAATGCAAATTATACATTTGAAAATATTGGATACTAAGTAGCAAAGATTCCAATTGAGTGAAAACAATGTCAGCAATACTTTTGAGGGAAGTACTGGGTGGGACATTGCTGAGGGAGGACAGATGGACACACAGTGACAGAAAAGTGAGGCCTTGTGCCTAATGGGAAGAATGTCACAAAAGAGTCATAAGTAATTTATGTAAGAAGGTGATTCAAACTTTCACACGGTTTACACTTTTTCTTAGGAGCAACCGTGTCTTTCTGGGAGCCAGTGAATTCCAGATGAAGTATTTTACCCTCTAAAACTGCCTGCAGACCATTCACAGTAATTCTCCTGCATGATTAATGCAGAGAAAACAATCATTTCACAAAATGTATCAAAACATTGACTACAGTTACATCATTCTCACATCCTTTTCTCCAAACAAGAAAAATGCATAATTATCTCAGCTGTACAAAACAAACACATCACCATTGATCTTGCCACTGTTGCCATGGGGCTTGCCATTCTGTTTCTACTTGACATAGTGTAATTTCCCCCAGTGTTTGTCCATAAGGAGAAAGCAAAATGAGAATATATGCAACCACAATGTATAATAAACTCTGATATTTCTAAATGTCATATGTCAGTAAGAGCATGAGAAATATGGCCTGTAAATAGAAACAAGACAGTTAAAAATTGAATTTTTCAGCCGGGCGGTGGTGGCGCATGCCTTTAATATGAGCACTTGGGAGGCAGAGGCAGGCGGATTTCTGAGCTTGAGGCCAGCCTGGTCTACAGAGTGAGTTCCAGGACAGCCAGAGCTATACAGAGAAACCCTGTCTCAAAAAAAATTGTAAAAAAAAAATTGAATTTTTCCCTACTTTCAGTTACTAACTCACCTTGGACCTCCGATTAATATCCAAGGTTAGGTTCTTTCACCCTCTGACTTCCTAACCTTACTTTTGATGCCTAAACTTATAGGAAGCATATGGTTTTCCTGTAATCCTTTGATGTGCTGATGGGGTATTCATTTGTTTATGGGCTCATGTGGTATAATTTGAGCTCCTTGGCTGATGTCAATTACTACTCATGATCATTACTCCCTGATATTTCAGAGTCACTTGGAAAGTCATACTGTCCAGTGCTGGCAACCCCTCTCCCTTCTTTGGTATGTTCATCTGAGAGCCTCTAGCTCAGTGTTCCTCATCTGTGGCAGATATACATACCTGCTGCTAGCCTTCAACACTTTCAAGTTCTCCCATCATTCCTCCGAGAACCTCAGCACTCAGGGGGTTGGCCATCAGACAGTCTGCCCCACAGTTGATGAACAGTTTCATACACAATAGCTTATTTCTTTGATCTTCTTTCTTTTTCTGTGTCCACAATGTTTGTCACTTCTCAAGGTACATTTTCTTCCCCATACCAACTCTGATTCCAAAACAGTTTTCTGAACATAAAATTTTTAGCATCAGCTTTATTTTCTGTATAATTTCTAGAATTCAACTTTCTCTCAAAATAGGAAACACATATTGGCTATTATTTGAACAACTGAATAAATACTCTTACCAAATAAAATTGAAAGTGCCAGTAACCTTAATACAAAAGGGCACAGTGTTATAATAACTTGGTTTCCTCTATTGAATTGAGACCTCAGATCCTGCTGTGAATCTGGTATTCAGATGCTATGCTCTCCAGCTCTCTTCAGATAAGGACCCAGCAACCCATCACCATAAAACACCTTGAAATCCAAAAATGAGAGCCCACAGTAGGGACAGTGGGATAAAACAGAATGAGAACGCGGTACCTAATAATTCACTAGCTACAATCTAACTTTTACTGGAAACATTGAAAGGATTATGTCCTTCAAATGTGAAATTTTATCACTGAGGAGACCAAAAAGAAGTATCAAGGCACAGTAGACCACTATATAGTTAGCAAACATTAGCAAGCACACATCTTCCTTTGACCAGCTAATTTGTGAGTAACTACAAATGCAGGTTGAACTGAACCAGGGCTGTGGGAGAAATGCAGCTCAGTGGTATCTGGAGGCTTCCTTACTGGGTGAAGAACATATGTTGCTAGTCAACTTCAGACTCTCCATAAAGTCTCTATAATACTCATTAGCTGGTCATCTGGGCATATAGTCCTATGCATAATTCATAAGCATGAATCTTTTTTTCATCTCAGAAAAACATTCATTCCTTCATCTCACAAAACTGATAAAAGATTAAAAACTAGATAAAGTCACTTCCAATATACACAAATCTGTTATAATCTTCAAACCATATTGAAGGGATCTGTGGTGTCACTACTCCCTTAAGAATCCATAATAAACTTTGTCAAGGAGAATAAATATGCCTTATCTATAAATTGCAATGACTTGAAGCAAAGTAGTGCTCAACAATTGTTTATAAACATCTGTATGAATGAATAATAAGGGCTTTGGCAATATGAGCTATAGTTAATTATTTCAATGAATATTTATGAAGTACTCACATTATGCCACTTATTTTTCTAAGTGCTGGTAATATATCCATGAACAAATCAGGTAATAATCACTGCCCCATGGAGTTTATAAATTTTGCATCATAAAAGAGTGGAATGCCAATCAATGCCCCTTCAAAGAGTGCACAACACAAATATTTGCCAACAGGAGAAAAAATTAACCTGTTGTATTCATGGAAGGAGTGACTCCACTAGACATGGACAATCCCAGTATATGAGAGCCTCCCCAAAGGATTAATTGTTATTCTGGGATTCGTTCGTTTGTTTGTTTCTTGTTTGTTTTGTTTTTCCAGAAAGCACATGGCCAGTGCCTTCACAGAACTATGCTATCATCTGAGGTTCTTTCTACTTGGTTCCTTCCTATGCTCTCACTTCTGTTACCTGCTGAAATCAGTTCTGTGGTGTGGCTGAGGACCCTATTTACTTATTCTAGTTTTTACTTTAGTTTTTACTTTGCACTTTTAAGTCTCTTCTTGGGCTGTTCATGCTAGAGGCGTGGAGTAGTCCACATTTCCTCTGTTTAATGCTTCAAACATCAAGTTAGCTTTTACACTTATTTGATTTCCCATCCTGTTCTCAAGATTGCCTTGTCTCCACTCCTGGATCTTAAGAAGATCACAGTGTAAAAGAAAAAAAAAATGTTTCCAGTGTGTTCTAACTATTCTGCGGACATGTGCCAGAAAGCAAAACCACCAGTACCTCAGATAACAGAGTACTGTTGCTGGCTAGAGAAAACTCCACAAATCTCTTCTGAATCCTGCAATTGATTGAATCATTCTGGTAGCCAGAAATAAGCTTTGGTGATCATTTTTTACCATGTAAGTTTAACAACTGTACAAATCAGAGTTGTTGTTGTTGTTGTTGTTGTTGTTGTTGTTGTTGTTGTTGTTATTGCTGGTGTTGTGAATGTATGTGGGGGGATGCATGGTTTACCAGAGTTACTTTCTATACTCCATTATTACCATGGACCTTTTATCACTCTAACCAGCAGTCTCAAGAGGAAATACTTTTCCACAGATCTTTCTTTAATAGTGTTGACACATATGTGAGCAGAACACGGACAAAAATTATTGAATTTTTAAAATTGTCTCGAGATGCTGCTGTAGTAAGCAATGTTCTCCTTATTCACTGTTTTTTTTCAAAATGTGAATTCTTCTCATTCACCCAAAAAATTTTTCCATAGAAATTAGAAATCAGTGCTTTGAAATTATCTCATTAATGTGAGGAATAAAATAAAACCTAAGAGTTAAGTTTCCAAGGTCAAAACTTAATAGTACCTTTAGCTGCTGTGTGTGAACACTGGCTCTAGTTGTGTTTTCACAGCTTGGGGGTGCTCTGCTCTCTATCTCAAAGATAAGGTGCCCCTCATAAGTTTCTAAATGTAGCATGCTGCCATGAGCAATCTGAAACAAGACCATTCTTCCGTCGACTGCAATCAGATTTGTGCTACAAATGTATGCAAATACAGTGTGAAAGGAAAAGATGGTCCTGGTTTGCTGATAATTCACTAAACATCCTGATCCAGACTAGTGTCATGCATTTAAGCATTAAAGGACATTGTGCTCCTGTATTCCTTTGAGTAAGATTTGGAGTGTGTGTAAAACTCTCATATCTGTGTCACTCAGCCAACGTAACTTAAACCTAAAAATGCATAACAGAAGATACTCACTTATTCAACATTGTGTTGCCAACATATCTATTGAAAAGAAAAATAACTTTATCAGCACATTTATTTACTGACACAAGCATTATTGAGAAGAAATGGTATTAGTTACTTTGCATTGCTGTGACTAAAATACCTGACAGAGGCGACACTGGAAGTAACTCAGTTCATGGCTGTTGGAGGACACAACAGAGAATATTCCCATCATGGCCTACCAGCAAGTAGAAAAAGCATGACAGGAACCAACAACCAAGTGAACCTAGGCCCACAGCCCCCTAAAATAGTGCTACCAGCTATGGAACACATATGCAGAACATGAGTCTATGGGGACATTCAGCTTCAAATCAGAACATATACTTAAAACAAGATGCACAGGGATGAGAAGCCACACGTTCACACTAATCATCAGGTTTAACTTCTTCTGTATAGCATATCTCAAATAACAAATCATCTGTTGCCTCGATTTTTTTTTCATTTGCAAGTAAGAATAAAATCTACCTTATGTAGGAAGTAATATAAACATGGTTAAAGCAGAAATTTGAAGACACTGTTCAGGTTGAAATCTCTTCTCAGTCATTAACTTTAAGATCATAGGCAAATATTTCAGGAAATTTGGGTCTATAAATTATCTTTGTTTTCTTATGTACTTACAACATAGCAAGTAGATAAAGCAATTGGTAAGATCGCACATTTTACCTACAATAGAAAAGATAGACAAGGATAGCTGAAATCATGTGTGAAAAACAGGACACTAAGTGTCAATCAAATATAATTTGAATATGCAGAGTGTGTACATTTTAATGTACATGTTAGATATGTGGTATGTTAGTTATATAAAACAGTTGCCCAATGTAAGAGCACACTTTAGATGTTACATGCCAAGTGCTACAATGTGTCCAATAATTGAATTTTATGTTTAACATAGTGATCATTCCCAAAAAACCGATAAGCACTTATCACATATAATCGAAAAGCTAAAGGACTAGGGTGCATATGTTGTGGATTTATTGGCCAGGAAATTTAAATATTCTTTTTTTCCTCCCACAGAAAGCAGAGTGTAGATGCTATAATTTGCTTAGTATTGCAATTTGATGACTTACCAGTGTCTCTTGATTTTACATGGACCCCAGTTTTCCCTTTATGTCCCCTTTCTTGCTTAACTTGTCTAACCAAGGTTACTTTTGCTTAGATGTTTTCTCCCAAGAAAAATTCACCTACAGGCTTTGTCTTGGTCTCTGATTTACATATATATGTCACCATATTTGAAATGTTTTCTCTTTAAAAACCCAGAAACCTGTTGGTCTGCCACTTCTGAGGCTCCTACAATTTATGACTTTGCAATTTCTGTTTAACAGGCCAGTAGCTACTTCAAAGCATCAGCATTCCTGTTAAACTCATCTCTTGTTCCCTGGCTCCTTTACAGCACAGACACTGGGAGTCTAGTTGTGAACATGAGCAGGGGCGTGGTCTTTGAGACAATGTAGGCGGGGCATCTATGGCGCTTTCTTGTGCATTTGTCTGTATTCGAGGTTTAGAGGCCACCTAGTGATATAAACGAGAAGCTGACTAATAGATCCAGAGCCAAGGTTTGTTAGGCCATGGTCTATTGTGTGTGGTTCACCCCAATCATTTCCTCTGAAAATTCTTCAGGTAGATATTGCTTGCCTATGATTTAGTCCACCATTCCACAGCATGATTGATGTTTTATAACCTGTACATTTAGGGCAGAGTACAGAGTCATTCCTGCAGTGTGGAATGCTGTGAAGCTGAATAATTAAACTGGACTAAGTCACTAATTACTCGTGTATCTGTTCAACATTTATTAAAAAGTTATGAACTGGTTCAAATTTCCTGAAAAAAAAATGGACCATTGGGATTCCTCAGCAGATAAGCTTGCTTACTGCCAAGGCCTTTTCCACTCTCCTGATACTATTTAATGCTTCATACAACCTGAATTTCATCCCAGGAACCCATATACTGGAAGAGAAAGCCAACTCTTACAAATTATCTTCTGGAATGTGCACGCATGCACACACACACACACACACACACACAAAACTGCAAAAAAAAATATGTTTTAACATGAATAAGACTCCTGACACAGAAAGGCTTACAAATGGTATGGGAGAGAGATCCGTAAACTAACAATTACATTAACAATAAAAAATTGTTCTAGCACATTTATGTATGAACGGTTCTGAACACACGTGTGGTATATGCTCATTCATAAGCTCTTCTTGGGAGAGTGGAGGAGCTGAGATATGACAATGTGTTAAAAGGATTTGAGCTGAGAGGAGAGAAATGATAATGACACAGAAGCAGAAATAAAAGCATTTAACTATTAATATTTAACTAACATGCATCACAAGATACATCAATTCTGTTCTAAGCCATACACACATCTAATATGTGTAAAGTCCGACAAGATCAATACTAAGTATCCATTTTTTGTTGTTGTTGTTGTTTTTCAAGACAGGGTTTCTCTGTGTAGACCAGGCTGGCCTCGAATTCAAAATCCACCTGCCTCTGCTTCCCAGGTGCTGGGATTAAAGGCGTGCGCTACCACTGCCCAGCTAAGTATCCAAATTTTATAACATCTATAAATGAAAGCTGAAGTACTGTAATGTTCTATAATTTAGCAAAATTAAAATCCACATAGGTGAAGGGAAGGTTTGAACCCTAGCTGCCATGCTCAGTAATCCTACACAAGACTAAGTGAAGACGCCCATAAACTGACAGCGGCCATTTGTGGCAGAAATGAATAAAGGTTTTTCCGAGAGCCAGTGTGAAAACGTGAAGCAGGCTGAATGTCAGAGTCCTCAGCTACAGACCGGAAAAAGGACTCTAGTAGCTGGATGGCTGTTTAGAACATTACTACATATGGAATGGTGAAATGATCTCTGGGTACCAGTGAATCAGAGAGGGATACCAATGTTGAGAAAAGCATCCTTTAACAGTATCTCCAAAGAAGAAGTTACAGATGAGTTAGCAGAGAAAGCTAATTAGCACTTGTGAGGTGGTATCTGAAAGTTTACACAAGCAGTCGCTAGTGGCTCCTGACTACATGGTTATTTGTTTGTTTTGTAACTGAAATAAAAACACAAGAACAACTTCACATACCTGATATGCTTGCCTGGCTAGTTTTTGACAGTCATGCGCACCTAGGAAATTATCTTCTCTCACTGAACAAGAGAGGAAGAAGAGATGGCTCAGTGGGAACATCACATATGGTAGCTGGGTTCTGTCCCCAGCTACCATATCAGGCAGCTCACAGTCTCCTTGCCTCCAGCTTCAAACGTACCTGTGGCACTTTCTAGCACCCATAAGCATCTGTGTTCATGTGTACAGAACCACATGCAGACATTTGAACATAATAAAAAGTAAATAAAATGTTTGTACCACACAAGATAGCTAAAACTTTATAATACAAAGAGTTCAATGTAGCCCTTCTAGCTGGTTCTTTCTCCTGGACGCTATCTACTCTTTCAGCGTAAGTTGCTTTGGTCCATATTTGTGCTGATTTTCAAGTGTTACATACACTCTGGAGCTTTTATATCTAGCTTATTGCACTTAAATCATTTGAGAGATCTGTTTGTGTTGTAAATTACTGGTTTTTATTCTTTTCTTTTTTATTGTTGTGTATTTTTCCATTTATTGAAAACAGTTTTTTTCTTCTACAATATATCCTAATTATGGTTTCCCTTCCTCCCTCAGCTTCTCCCCACCTCCCCTTCCATCTAGATACACTCTTTTTCTATCTCTCATTAGAAAACCAACAGGCTTCTAAGGGAATATAATAAATAAAACATAATATAATATAATTAATAAATATAATATACATAAAATATATAATAATATAATGATAAAACATAAATTAACACAAAGGTATTGGTCAAAACAAACAGAAAGAAAATAGCCCAAGAGAAGAAAGAAGAAACAAAGACTCAGTTGTTCCCACAATAATGAATATTTTAAAAATACTACCTGATGCAGACTTGCGCAAGCCCTTTCTTTGCAACCTGCCTCAATCCCTGTGAGTTCATATGAGCTTTGTGCATGTTGATTTAGAGGGCCTTGTTTTTCTGGTTTCCTCCATCCCCTCTGGCTCTTGCTGTCTCCTCTTCTTCATGGTTCACTGAACCCTGGAAGGAGAGACTTGATGAACACATCCCATTTGGGGATGAGTGTTCTAAGGTCTTTCATTCTCTGCATAATGTTTGGCTAAGGGTCTCTGTATTCGTCCACAGTTCACATCCACTGCAGTATAAAGCTTCTCTAATGATGGCTGACTAAGGCACTAATCTAACAGTGTAGCAGAATGTCATTTAGGGTCATTTTATTACTATTTTTAAGGCCAGTAGTATTTGATTTTATCCCAGATACCTGGGCTATCTAGTCTCTTGTGTTTGGTCACCTATGTAGTATCAGGTATGGGTTCCTTCTCATATATATTGGTTGGTCATCTGTACCATCACACTAGCACAGCTTGCAGGCAGGACATCATTGTAGATCAGAGGGTCTGTGTTTGACTTGGTGTTTTTTATTTCTTTTTTCTTTTCTCTCCTTTTCTCTCCTTTTCTTTCCTTTTCTTCTTTTCTTTTCTTTTCTTTTCTTTTCTTTTCTTTTCTTTTTTTGTAGCATGCAGGGTGTCATCCTGTACCAAAGATGCTGGAATGCTGTATGTCGTCACTAGCTCCATGTTCAATGACTTGTCAAAATTTTCACTGATGCTCTCAAGTTTTCTTAAGCTGGTTTTAAGAAGTAGGTATTGCAAATGTGGATTTTCCTTGGAAGATTCTAAGAAATAACTGAATGAAAAGAGGTCCCTGTAAACTGAAACACTGCTCCCTGGAAATTCCATGCACATCCATGCCCATCCAATGTGCCCTCAGTAAATCAGTGCTTCTTAGTTGCTTTTTGTTCAGCATGCCTCTGAACTCTTGACATTTCCAACATAATAGCTTTGGTTTCGGTGATAGCACTAGTTCTGAAATATACATAAAATAGAAATGTCCAGCTAAAATAAAGAATGTTAATATCATGTGATAACCCAGACTTGAATGGTCCCCCTTCTGTTGTATTTCTTGAATATTTAAAAAAATGGTAAAGATTTTAGAAATGAGTTATTTTTATGTTAGAATCAAGAAAGAGCTGTAGTTATTATTTTGTCATTTTAGAAAGTCCTCTCTTTGTTGTGATAACTTTGGTCATTTTGATGGCTAACATCTCACATCCTGAATCCTGTAACTATAGTCATTTCAGCATAAAACTAGCTGGTCACATTTCAGGTTCCATTCACTCTAAACACAGTCCCATCTCATATTCAGCAGCAACTCCAGATGGCAGAAAGACATTGTAAGAAAAGAGATGAATCAAGAAGAGTTCTATCTTTCAAACTAGTTAGCTGTCACTGGGGTACAGGTGGTCTGCTGGTAACACTATCTTTCTTCTTTGCTTGGAAAATGCTTGTTTGTTTGTTTGTTTGTTTGTTTGTTTAGATTTTTATTTTTTAAAGCAGGTGTCCTCTGTGTAGCCTTGGCTATTGTGGAACTCTCTATGTAGACCAGGCTAGCCTTTAAATCACAGAGATCTCACAGAGAGCCTCTGCCTCTTGAGTGCTGGGGTTAAAGGCATGCATCACCATGTCCAGTTGAAAAATCGCATATTTCTTAAAATTGAAAATAAATCCTTAACCAATTTTTCGTTATGTAAAAATCAGAGATGTTACAACATTTACCACTTGTTCAGAATGGAAAACCTGACTGATCACCTAGGAAGTATTAATGACTGGCTATATTGGTTAGTGGCTTTCATAAACAAGTTGTCTGGTAAATCAGAAACATCAGCCTCTGGGATTCTGTAAAAAAGAGTCTAGGTCGATGTCATTTGAAAGGCAGCACATTTCCAAGTCATCAAAGGAAACCTGTGCTACTCTGGCCCTGGAGGCATTCATTGATTTTGCAAATCATTGATTGAGCAACTGTGAATGCTACCTGTACTTCATCAAGGCTGACAGGAAGGCAGACTTCCTATGTATTATATATTAGAGGAAAATGATTGCCCAGGGTGACGGCTAGCTCACAGAGGTGCAGCACATATGTAGAGAGGAACATATGGGGCCTCAAGCCATATGGGGTCAGGGGATCATTCTCCATCTACAACATAAAATGTGATAGCTATTTCTCCACATGTCCATATGTTTTTGTTAAATTAATGCTTCACAGCTTGAAACAAAAGTGCTGGCTTGGTGTCAGCATGCTTCTGGCTCTTCATCATATAAAGCTTTAATAAGAAGACTGTAGAATAATTGTAAAAATCAAAGCTATTCACCTAATTACATGCGGAAAGAATACAAATTTAATTGAAAAGAGAAATAAAAGCTAATATTAAGCATTATTTCATAAAACTGGGTCAATTTACTTGAGTGTGAAGGTCTATGAACTTAAGTGGCAGGTAAATGGATGGAACCAGAAAAATAATCCTGATTGATGTAATAAGACTCAGAAAGACAAATTTAACCTAAGATGATCTTGGGATATATCAGTTTCACTCCTATTTACTTGCCCAGGGAACTGTAAATACTTACTGCTCACTGCATCTGTCTGTTTTGGTTACTGTGATGAGATACCAGAGTCAGGCCACTTTCAGGTTTATTTGGGCTCCTGGTTCTGTACAAAAGGTATGGAACTCATCTGTCTTGAAGATAGAGTACAGAAGTAGTGGGGAATGTGCTTTGCACTTTAGGGGTCTGGCTGTGCTTCCCCTTCCTCTGCTTCCTCTCTCCTAGGGTGTCCAAATGCTAGGGTACACCAGGCTGGAAGGATGAAGCTGAGTTTGGAACTGGTGAGATTCTATAGGATCCTGGTCTGGCTGGAAGTGAGTATCAGAGGAGGGGTGAAGGCTTGTCTGAGGATCTTAGTGTTATAATTTTTTTAGGTGAAGGCTTTCTCCAGAAGTCTCTTAGACAATCTTAGCTTGTGTGAAAACCTTTATTGAGGTGGGGTTGTATGCATACACTTTGTTGGGGTGAACCAGGGTTATGTATGGACCCTGGAGATTGGGAGGGAGTTTTCTGGGTAAATGAAAATCATTGGCTAGAAGTAAAAGCTCTATGGATGCCTCATGTGTATGGAGAGGTGGTCCATGTATCTCAGGTACTTGCTGGGCGGCTTCTTAGGTAAAAGAAATGAAGGCCCTGGTTGATTTGTTTTGTCATATTTTGTTTTGTTGGTTGAGTGACTTTATGACTGCTTTTATTTTATTAGGGGTCATATATTTATTTAAATTGCTTATATGGTCTTGATTTAACTTCCATAAGAGGTATATACTGAGAAAATTGTTTGTTTCTTGTACATTTTCCAATTAACTGGCATCCTCAGAACTATCTCACCACTTCCAAGTCAAGTAGAATAGGTACAGTAAGAAAAAAAGCCTCTAGTTACCTCCAAAGGGATGAGCAAGGCCAGTTTCTGTGTGGTAAACTACACCAGGATGGAAAAATTCTACTTTAACAATTTACCACTCCAGCTAATACGTCAATGACGAGGCAGATTATTTCACATTTGTCTCAAACCTCCTTCACAAAAATAATGACTGGTCAATTATTTTAAAGATATTTTATTTTACAGTTATCTAGACAGAAAAAAGCAATGCGTATTTTAAATATGTAGAAAATTAAGATAAAAATAATCATCTTTATAAAAACATTATAAAAACTGTAAAACAATATTATAGGTGAATAATTTTAATAATACAGAGATCAAAGCATTTGAGTCGGACGCCTATCAGTCTTTAAAACTTTTTCAGGTAATATTTCTTGATGACTCAAGGTGTTATCCAAATTCTTGACAATTATCTCCACAATTGTTCTAAAGTAAGTTCTTTGACATCTGCCAAAATGCTGCCAAAGGCCAGATGGGTAGATTCTAATAAGCAGTTTTTAAGCATAAAATCTACTCAAAAAATACAGCTTAAAAAAATTAAAACTAGATTTGTTTACTTGCACATAATAACATGAATTTGTAGTCTACTTCCATATATATAATGAAATATTACTATGAAGCCTTAATAATGATCATTTTATTATCATATAACATTTCAGCGTGGAGTTATTTCTTTTTTCAATAATTTATTTTTTCATTTTATATCCTGATCATAGCACCTACTCCCACCTCTCTTCCCAGTCCCACCCTTGCAAATCCCTTCCTTCCATTGTCTGCTCTGCTTGGGTACCACCCTACCTTGGGATATCTAATCCTAGCATTAGCACTAGTTACATCCTCTCCCCAACCAGGCAGTCCAGGTAAGGGGAGGGGGATCCAGTGGCAGGAAATAGAAACCAACATATTCCCTGCTCCACATATTTAGGGGACCCAAATGAAAACCAAGCTGTACATTTGCCACAAGTGTGTAGGAAGTCTAGGTCCAGTTCCTGCATGCTCCTGTTGGTGACCCAGGTTCTATACGTTAGTTAACTCTCTAGGTCTTCATGTGGTATTACTGACCCCTCATGCTTGTGCACATCTAGCCCATCTTCTTCCACAAGACTCTCCAAGGTCTGGCCAAAGTAGACCTCTGCTGTAGGTCTCCATATCTGCCTCCATCTGCTGTTGGTTGGATGAAGCCTCTCAGGAAACAGTTATAGGTTTAGGTTCCTGTCTGCAAGCATAGCAAAGTAGAATTAATAGTGTTGGGTTGCCTCTCTCCCTTGATATGGATCTCAAGTTGGGACAGTCATTGATTGGCTGTTCTCTCAGTCTCTGCTTCATCTTTATACCTGCACAACTTATAGGCAAGACAAATTGTGGGTTGAAGGTTGTGTTGAGTGGATTTGATGTGCCCTTACCTCCTCTCGAAGTCTTATCTGGCTATCGAAAGTGGCCACTTCAGTCTTTATATCTTCCTCTGGTAGGAATCTCAGCTAGAGATCCCCCATAGACTCCCTCTGTACAGGCCTCCAGCTCATAAGCAGCGATTCCCCACCAGCCTGTCTACTGACTTCACTTAGCCCCTATCCCTCACACATCCTCCCTTGGAACCTCCTTATTACCCAGTTTCTTTGGGTCTATGGAATGTGAGCTATTTCTTTATTATTATTGGTCACTTACATTTCCATGGTACTATTGAGATAAACATTTTAAACATAATATTTAGTAAAGGAGGCCAGCTTCGGGGCTCTCCTTCTTTCTTGAACGTAGCTGGGGAGGTGGGGGGGGGAGCGTAACAGGTGGAGAAAATACTTGGTCTTATAAGATATTAGGGTTGCTTTTTATTAAAAAATAAATAAATAAAAGTATACCTATTTTGATTTTCCGTTACTCTGAAGCCAGAACCCTCAGGCCTCTGGACCTATTGACAGTTATTGTTAACAACAGCATGGGGCTGGGAAGGGATTATGTAAAGGATTTATTACTAGGACTCCTGAGGCAGCCAGGAGCCCCTTACTGATTTAGTTAGTTAATTCTTTGTAAACCAGAAAGGGAAGGAGTGACTCAGCAGAAAACACACAATGAATGAAGCAGAAAATGGATACATCATCTTTTATTTATTGCTTTTAGCTTTGTATGGCTTTTAGAAATACATTCATGCACACATACACTCTGGCTGGGCCATCTGTCTCATTAACTCCACAAGTTCATGCAAGCTTCCATACATACATATATATCTTCATACATACATATAAATAAACATATACATTTGGATGGATAGGTGGATGGATGGATGGATGGATGGATGGATGGATGGATGGATGGATGGATGGATTCATAGACGGGGCAGAGCTTCCTCAAGTCAGCAACCTTATTTTTTAACTTTTGCCTTTATATATCTTCTTAGACAAAAGTCTCAGAAAATTACCTCATAGATAAAATGTTATATAAAGTGGGAGTTATAGAAGGATGTTGATATTAAGTTCAAAGCAGTTTTTTCATTCTGTATACTTGTTCAAGCAACAGTTTTTACATGGCCTTGTCTTATCATAGTGCACACCTGTAACTTTACCCTTGGACCTAAATGTTTTTCTTTGAAAATGAATCTGCCCCAAGTGTATTTCTCTTTAAATCTCATTGTATTTCTTATTATGCAGCCTTTACTTATTATATGAAGAGTGGGCACATTCTATTTTCTTGTTTTTCTGTAGGAAGTTGAGAAATGCTCTTTCAAGGTCTATAAAGTATTGTGTTGGAGTTTTTATGGGAATTGCACTAAATTTTTAGTTTGCTTTTGGTAAGATGACCCTTTACACTGTGTTAATTCTACCTATCCATGAGCATGGAAGATCTTTCCATCTTCTGATATCTTCTTCAATTTCTTTCTTCAGGACTTGAAGTTCAGATCTTTCACTTACTTGGTTAGATTTCCACCAAGATATTTTATATTACTTGTGGTTGTTGTGAAAGGTGTTGCTTCCTTGGTTTATTTCTCAGCCCATTTATCATTTGTATAAAAAGGCTTACTGAATTATTTGAGTTTACTTTATATCAAAGCACTTTGATGAAGTTGTTTATCAGTTCTCTGGTTATTTTGGTGATCATTTATATACACTATCGTCTCATCCACAAATAGTGATACCTTAACTACTTCTTTCCAATTTGTATTTCCTTGATCTCTTTTTGTTCTCTTATTGCTCTAGCTAGAACTTCAAATATTATATAGAATACGTAAGGAGAGAGTTAGAAGCTTTGCCTTGTTCCTGATTTTAGTCAGATTGCTCTAATTTTCTCTCCATTTAATTTGATGTTGGCTATTGGCTTGCTGTATATTGCTTTTATTATGCTTAGGTATGTGCCTTGAATTTCTTCAAGAATTTTAGCATGAAGAGTGCTTGATTTTTGTCAAGGGCTTTTCATTGTCATGTGATTTTTTTCTTTCAGTTTGTTTATGTAGTAAATTATGTTGATGAATTTTCATATATTGAAACATCCCTGCATCCTTTGGCTAAAGCCTCCTTGATCATGACAAATAATATACTTGATGTATACTTGGATTTGGTTTGTGAGGATTTTATTGAGTACTTTTTCATCAATGTTCATAGGCGAAATGGGTCTGAAATACTCATTCTTTGATGAGTCTTTGTGTACTTTAGGTATCAGGGTGACTGTTGCTTTATAGAATGAATTAGGTACTGGGTCTTCTGTTTCTATTTTCTGGGATAGTTTGAGGAGTGTTGGTATTAGCTCTTCTTTGAAAGTCTTGTAGAATCCTGCTCTAAAACCACGTAGCCAAGGAATTTTTTGTTTGGGAAACTTTTAATGATTGCTTCTATTTCCCTAGGTGCTATAGGACTGTTTAGATAGTTTATCTGATATTTATTTAACTTTGGTAAGTAGTATTTGTCTAGAAAACCATCCATTTCATTTAGATTTTACAGTTTTGTAGAGTACAGGTTTTTGAAGTAAAACCTGATGGGTTTTTTTTGTTTTTTTTGTTTTTTTTTAATTTTCTCAGTTTCTCTCTGTCTTTTAGTTAGTCTGGCTAAGGGTTTGTCTATCTTTTTTATTTTCTCAAATAACCAACTCTTGTTTTTGTTGGCTCTTTGTTTCTAATTGATTGATTTCAACCCTGGAAGAATGCAAATAAAACCATATTCATCATGCTACACAAAACTCAAGTTTTGTAGTAATAGAAAAAAAAGTGAGAAATAACATTGAATGCATTGGTGCAGAAGACATATTCTTAAACAGAACTCCAACAGCTCAGGCTCTAAGATCAACAACTGATAAAAGGAACCTTTTGAAAATGAAAAGCTTCTTTAAGGCACAGGACACTGTCAAGAGGACAAAACCTCAGCCTTTGGTTTGGGAAAAGATCTTCACTAACCCTAAGTCTGACAGAGGGCTAATATCCAAAACATCTAAAGAGCTCAAGAAGATAGAATTCAAAAATCTAAATAATCCAATTTTAAAAATGAGGTACAGAGCTAATCTCTTAAGAGAGGAATCTCCAATGGACAAGAAGCAGTTAAAGAATTGTTCGATGTCCTAAGTCATCAGGGAAATGCAAATTAAAACAACTCAGATTCTACCAACCACAGTGCCTAAGATCAAAAACTCGAGACCGCACACTTGAGAGTATGTGGAGAATGTGGAGAAAAAGGCACACTCCTCCACTGTGAGTGGGATTGTACACATGTACAACCACTCTGGAAATAAGTCTGCTGTTTTTTCAGAAAATCGGAAATAATCCTAACTGAAAACCAACTATACTGCTCCTGAGAATATACCCAAAAGATGCTTCACCATATCACAAGGACATATACTCCACTATGCTATTAGCAACTTTATTTGTAATAGCCAGAAACTGAAATCAACCCATATGTCCCTCAATCAAAAAATAGATATAAAAAAAATGTGGTTCATTTATACAATGGAATACTATTTAGCTATTAAAAACAAGGACACCATGAATTTTGTAGGCAAATGGATGAAACTAGAAAATGTCATCCTGAGTGAAGTAACTCTTACCAAAAAGGACATGCATGGTATGTACTCACTGATAAGTGGATATTAACCATAAAGTACGGGATACCCATGGTACACCCCACAGACATTATCCCTCCATGAACTCCACGAAGCCTTACCCACAAGGAAAGCACAGGACATTCATCTCTTTGACCCCCTTTATCTTGTAGGGCTCTCCTCGAAGCCCCATTCTACATGTGCCCATGACATCACCATCACCAAGTCAGTATGTTAACACTCCTGCCCTCCTCTGGTGCAAAAACACTATAGGAGCATGAATTAAACCCCCTTTTCAACATTCTTGCACCCCCATGATACTTGTTTTTTAGGTTTATCTTTATGAACCTTGTAGATTGGAGGAAGCCAAAACAAGAGACAGAACTTCATCCCTCTGCTCATTGGACTAGGCATCACTGTTTCACTGGGCTCGACAGGAACAACTGGAGTAGCCCCTGTCCAAACACAACATCTGGCCAATGACTTCTAGGACAGGCTTGACCAGGCAATGGCCTCCACTGTAGACAGCTTTGAATTTCTCCAATGTCAGGAGTTGTTTTCCAAAACTGGAGAGCCCTGGACTTACTGACTGCTGAACAGGGGGGGGACTTCTGTTTTGCTGGAAAAGGAATGTTGCTTCTACGTCAATGAATCTGGGCTGGTAGAACAAGATGTACAAATGCTCAAAGAGCTCCAGGGGAAGCTCTGAGCACACTATACTCTCAACAACCCCACCCTTGGCACTGCAACCCCTTGGTAGCTTTGCTTCTTGCCCTTCTTGGCCCCATACTAGCCATTGGAGTGTTGCTTCTTTTGGCACCTTGCCTTATTCAAGTTCTAAAGAAGCAGATGAGTAGCATTGCAAAGATAACTATTAATCAGGTCTTGATTCAATATCAAACTGTTCCCAACATAAGATACAGTTATTCTGATGATACGTTTCCTTTATAAAAAGAAAAGGGGAGCAATGGACAGATAATGTTATTGAGCAGTGGACAGTGAAAGGAAGCCTGGTAAGGTAGAGCTAAAGCTGCAAGTCAAAAGTACCCTGAAGGGATGGTAGGAGCTTTGCCTCTTCCCGACTCCAAGCTCTTGTCACATAGCCACAGTCCCCTATAGAGAGAATTGTTGCTATCAGTCATGTAGCACCCACAAGTCCCTCCTCATGTAGGTGAGACATTTCCGGCCAAACCAATAAGAAGCACCTGTTGTCACACCCACCCCACCCCAAAACTGTATGTAGGATCAAGAAAGATCTTCTATACAGAAAGAATAAAAGTGTATGTGAATTACTCCATCTTCTGACAGCATCTCTCACAAGAGCAGTAACACTGCCTGGGAAGAGAACACTCTCTCCAAATGTTTTCTCCACCAGAAACTCTCCTGTGCTCTGTTCCCTAACCAGTCCCCCACCAGCTGGCTCAGCACAGCCAGTGCAACATCTAGGAGCAACTGTACCTGCCTGGGCAGCTGGCACCAGAGCAGCAGCAGTGGCAGCATTTCCTCTCCTTGCTTGTGCCCTTTCCTCTTTGCTTGAACCCTCTCACCAGGATGAGCCAGAGGTCTCCACACATCCCATCAGGCACACAAACAGACAACAGAAGACAGAAGAAGGAAGGGAACTGAGTGAGAGAGAGGATGGGGAGAGGATGGGGAGAGGATGGGGAGAGGATGGGGATTCAGGATCAGGTATGGGGAAAGACAGGAAAGAGGCCCAAAGAGACAGGAGAATGAATGGAAACTTGCACCTGCCATGGGTAGGGTATAAAGGGACTCCCTAGGAAAGTTACAGAGACCTGGGATAAGGGAGGCTCCTTGAAGTCAATGTAGGTGACCTTAATGGAGATGCCTAACAGTGGAAATATGAAACCAGAAGAGATCATCTTCTCTAGTCAGACAGGACCCCAGTGGGGAGATGGGGACACCAACTCACACACAAAACTGTTGACCAAAAACTTGTCCTGTTTAAAAGCAACGCAGGGTCGAAAAATGGAGTAGAGACTGAAGAAATGGCCGAACAGTGACAAGCCTAACCTCAAACCCATCCTGTGTGCAAGCACCAACCTGTGACACTATTAATGATACTCTGTTGTGTTTGTAGACAGGAACCTAGTTCCACTCAGCAACTCACTGAAACAGATGCAGATAGATACCCACAGCCAAACATTCTATAGAAGTCAGAGACTCTTATGGAAGAGTTGGGGGAAAGATTAAACACCATGAAGGGGATAAGAACTCCACAGGAAGACCAACAGAGTCAACTAATCTGGACCATTTGGCTGTTCTCAGAAGCTGAGCCATCAACCAAAAAACATACATAGGCTGGACCAAGGCGGGAAGCTGAGGACACATCTCTCCCTCTGCGAGGCGCATGGAGGTGGCGGCGGTTGTTGGCTCTCTCCGCAGCATGCAGCGGCGGGGAGAGGTAGTCACAGTCTCATTTAAAAAATAGGAAACCCCAAAACAACATATAGACAAAGGACATTAACATTAAAACAAACTCGTCCGTGTCTTGACTTAAACAACCAGTTAAATGCGAGCCTCAACCGGGTAGATGTCCTCACCCTCCCCTCCCTCCAGGGTGCAGCCTGCAGGTCTGCAGCTCTGCCAAAGACCAGAAACCAGAAGCAGCACCGCATCCAAACACACCCCACTCACACAGACATCACACAGACGTAAACCTACCTCCAAGGGGTCTTCGGGAGCCCTGGAGTGGCCGTGCAAATCCTGGACAAGTTTCCCAGTGAGGGAACCAAAATGAAAGGTCTAAGACTCCCCAGAAGGGGACCCCACTCGAGTCTCAGGATAGCACGCACCCAAAGAACACAAGTACATATGGTGCAAGTACATAAGGTGGTTTAATCAGAGCTCTTAGCCAGTCCATATCTCCATTTCTCACATAGGGGAGAGAGGGGGTCTACGGTTTATATATGGGCAGGGTGGGGAAAGGGGGAGCTTTCAAGCGGGTGCACATGATTGGTTGTTTTACTTTTTGAACATCAGCAGGCTGTACCATTGGGGCAGGGTGCAGTTCCTCTCTTGGCCAGTCAGTTCCTGGGATGTTTTAACAGGCCTTTGTCTTGTAACTCCACCTCCTCTGTAACTAACTAACTGGGCCCAAACCTGCTGGCAGGTACTATTTAGGTTAGGGAAAAGGAATCACAGGGCCCTGATATTTTTATTAGTTCGGGCCTATTTCAAAATTTTCTTTCACTAGCACATAGGCCTGACTTGTCTGATCACAGTGGGAGAGGATGCACCTAACCCTGCAGAACCGTGGTGTGCTGGGGTGGGAGGAAACACAAGAGGAGGCCCACATTCTAAGAAGAGAAGAAGGCAGAGAAACTCTCTGAACAGTAGACTGGGGGCAGGGACAGGGGTTGGGATGCAAATTAATTAATTAACTAATTAATTAATTTTTAAAATGAACAGGAAGTACCAAAGGTCATACAAGAGGACCAGGCTGCATTTTGTTTTAGAACTAAATCAAATTTTATAAAATATCCTCACTTTGTATTACTTTTCATATTTAATTTCAAAAACAATTAAATGTAAGTGATACATTTTTGTTTGGACACTATTATCATTGTGTTGTGTATTTCTTTATTTCAAAACTTTTTGAGCTGAGTACAATAGCATACATGTGGAATCCCAGAACAGAGAACGCTGAGGCAAGAGATCACCAGCAGTTCAAAACCAGCTTAGACTATAAAGCAAGATTCTGTATCTAAAAACAACAACAAAAAAAAGTATTTGTTTTGTTTTACATTTCTATTCTATGCAAGTTAAATTTGTCTATAACTTTTGTAGGACCTTAGAAGGCATGTATTTTAATTTTTAGCTTTATTTGCGATCCTAAGCACTCAATTATCTGTTATTTCAAAATAATGCAATAAGTAGCATTTCTGTTTTTAGTTACTGTTTTATTTCTGTAAGTACTTGTTTACAATTCCTCATTTCCCTACAATATTACTAGTTTCTGGAGTATAATTCAACCAATAAAGGTTTGTATCTTTTAAAAACTCATTCCACCATGAAAACTCTTTTTAACATAATTTTACATGCCTAGGGTTTTTTTTTTGTATGTTTGTCTTTCTTTTAACAGGTTTGGTTTGGTTTTGGTTTGGTATTTTTAGGTTTTTGGCTGTCTGGCAATAAAAATTTATTGCTTCTTTATTTTTCTCTTTTATTTTTCTTATTGGTTTTTTACTATTAAACAACTATTACACATATAAGGTTGTACTATAAACATTTATGCAATATAAAAATTACACCACAAAATATGAAAGAATAAGCCTCTTCACTTTTACACACATTCCAACCCCATCTCCTCATTTTAATTCATTAGTATTCTTATATGTATTTTTAAATCTTCATTTTTTTTAATTTTTGAAGATAAGGCCTTGCTATGTAACCCAGGATGACCTCAAACTCAGCATCTTCTTGCCTCAGTCTTCTGAATACTGGGGATAGGAGAGAGGCATATACCATCATACCCAGCTACTCTTTCTCAAAGGTGTTGATCTTGTTCATTTTTTTTATTGAATATTTTATTTATTTACATTTCAATGTTATTCCCATTTCCAGTTTCCCCTTCAGAACCTCCCTATGCCATCCCCCTCCCCCTGCCTCTACAAGTGTACTCACCCATCCATCTACCCACTTCTGCCTGCCTGTTCTTGCATTCCCCTACACTGGGACATTGAGCCTTCACAGAACCAAGGGCCTCTTCTATTGAGGTTCAACAAGGCCATCCTCTGCTACATATGTGGCTAGAGCCATGGGTTCCTCCATGTGTACTCTTTGGTTGGTGATTTAGTTCCTAGAAGCTGTGGGGGGTCTGGTTGGTTGATATTGTTGTTCTTCCTATTGGGTTATAAACCCTTACAGCTCCTTTAGTCCTTTCTCTAACTCCATTGGGGACCCCATGCTCAATCCTATGACTGGATGAGAGCATCCACCTCTGTATTTGTCAGGCTCTGGCAGAGCCTCTCAAAAGACAGCAATATCAGGCTCCTGTCAGCATGCACTTCTTGGCATCCACAATTGTGTCTGGGTTTGGCATCTGTATATGGGATGGATCCCCAGGTGGAGCAGTCTCTGAATGGCCTTTCCTTCCATCTCTGCTCCATAGTTTGTCTTCATATTTCCTGTGTGTACTTTGTTACTCCTTCTAAGAAGAACTGAAGCACCCACACTTTGGTCTTCCTTCTTCTTGAGCTTCGGGTGGTCAGTTAATTGTATCTTGGGTATTCCAAGAGTTTGGACTAATATACACTTATCAGTGAGTACATACCATGTGTGTTCTTTTGTGATTGGGTTACCTCACTCAGGATGATATTTTGTAATTCCATCCTTTTGCCTAAGAAATCATTGTTTTTAATAGGTGGGTAGTATTCCATTGTGTTAAGGTGCCACATTTTCTATATCCATTCCTCTGTTGAAGGACATCTGGGTTCTTTCCATCTTCTGGTTATTATGACTAAGGGTGCTGTGAACATAATGTAGCATGTGTCCTTGTTATAGGTTGAAGCATCTTTTGGGTATACACCCAGGAGTATAACTGGGTCCTCAGGTAGTACTATGTCCAATTTTCTGAGGAACCACCAACTATAATGAAATTTTGGTGTTAAAACATGTTTAGTTGTAACACCACATTTTCATTACTATTTAAGTAATTCTAGTGGCTGGGGATATTAAATTTATATCAAAGTTCCCTTTACCTGTAATTCTTAAAATACAATGTTATTAGTTTTCTTTTTCACTTAAATTTAGATTATAAGTCTTCTATTCCACTGTTTTTTTTTAAAGAATTTTAAAGAACATATAGTACAGTCTTTGATATGTTATTATGATCATTGTAAAATCCTAGGATAAATTCTGTATAGTAGCATTGCTGAAGGAAACTTCCGTAAATGAAGTGTCTTAAATGCAAATACTTTGGAGAATTTTATTTCAACTCTCCTCTTAAACATTCACAAAAATCATTTTGGCCATTTAAAGAAAATTCTATTGTTTTCTAGAAATTAGTCTTGTCTAGAGGTCTAATATAAGTTGGACTCAATTTTAATTCACATTGATGCTTACACACTATATAATTACCTGCTGGATACAGCTATATAGGAAAACTTTTCACGCATTTCTTTAGCTATGATATTTTTATTTCAGAAGCATTATGCCATTATCATTTATTATGGACTGTGCATCTAAGTTTTTCTCTTTTTAATATATGCATTACATTTTACTCATTTCCCCACAGTTACTCAGTTTTATATACCTATGTCTGAGGTATGTAGATATATGCTAGTAAATCTTCTGTGTCATAAATTTGAATCTAATACTTCTGATTTACTGGACCTGAAATGTTATCCATTTGTGAATTTTGCTTGAATTCCCCTGATCTTAGGATCCACTACTATTTGTGTCATTATTTATTTATATTATGTTTGTTCAAATAAAAAATGCTGAAGGTTTTGCTTGCAGTAAATTCACTTGTGCAACACAATCCTTTTGACATTAGAACAATTGCTCTTGATGCTTACATTATAGTTCTGACAGACTCCTACCATTTTCCTCCATCTATACATTTTGTTGCTTTATTTAAAGAGATTCTTGCACTTCATCAAAGTGTTGTCATTAGGGCAGCCTCAGATGGCAAAATTTGTCTTGATTTTACCACAGCATTATATAAATTGTTCAACTATTACACATTTGAATCAGAAACGAAGTATTATGGAGACATTGTGAGACTACAAGTTCAAACTACATTTCATCAATGATTTGAGTTTTGATAAAGGGTCAGAAAACAACTCACAAGAAAAGTGTGTCTTAAGTCTGGCCTAGTGTCTGTCTCTCTCTGTGTTTCCTTTGGTTTTGTTTTCTCTGCCATACAGTCATGCCTACTAACATGAATTGTCTAGGGCACACTTCAAGACATAGAAACAGAAATAAGAATTTGTACACAAGCCTATGTCCACAAAAATGTTTAGTATCTGGCCTTTTATAGGAAAAATTTACTATACACAATTGAAATTCCCCAGACCCAAAATAAGCAGAAATGTTAAGGCAACCTGACTTCCTTTCCATTTTTACTGCCATTCATAAACAATGCACCCTCTTCCAGTGAGATACCAGAGGAACATAGAGCATAAAAAACTATTCGTTTATACCTTGTTATCAAGGCATCCATGTGAGGGTTGATAGATAAAACCATGGATATTGAGTTAAATTAAATTTTGGTACAAATAACAAGAAATTGAAATTAACTTATACCCTGGATGTTTCTCAGCTGAATTGGTCAACTCTATTTCCAAAGTACAAAGTGTCATACACAACTATTTACAGATTATACAAAACAGTAAGTCTCATGTAGTAAGAGAGTCAAAGAAGTTCATTCAAGGAGAAACATATGTAAGTATTCTTTTTTCTCAAAGCAAGCAAGTCCTCAACTCAAACTGCATTGGATGATGGGGAAATGTATATTTTATAACATGGATCCCAAAGCAGAAGATGCTGTGTTTGCATCTGTTGCAGCTATGCATTTCTGTCATTCCTGCTGCCCTGTCTTCTTCTCTGAGATACATAGATTTCCCAAGGCATAGAGTTTCAGAATCTCAACCATTATAACCCGAACTACAGCCTCCAGACTGGAGTTATGTCATACTGTCCTTTACATCAGTGAGCCACCATCATCCAGAAGTAAGCCCTGACAATGGAGTTATATCATATTCTTTATAGTAGCCAGCCACCATCATCCAGAAGTAAGCCCTGAGAATGGAGTCATATCATCCTTTATAGCAGTCAGTCACCATCATCCAGAAGTAAGTGCTGGTATTTTCTTGCCTATGCTTGACCAAGGATATGAGAGGGATAATTATCTTGCTCTTGTCTTGTGGTATAGAGAGCTGTGAGGAAAAATAAACAGCCATGAAGACTACCGATGACCATCTTCTTGCTAAAACATCTACACTTATATAAAAAATCATGGGCAGCTATGTGAGCATTGTCAAGTTCATTTTTAAAAAAAAGCTATTTAGAAGTCTTTTCTGTACCCAGATTTGAGTATCAAGCTTCTAACTTACTTGTCATCTTTTCCATTAGGATAAGATATGGCTCCCAGAGATCCATGGCTAACCAGAAATAATCAATAAGAGAAAGCAAATGATAGTAGAATCTCCAACTCGAAAAAGGAAGAATGAAAAAATGACCATTATTCATTACTCTAAACCATACGTATATGTATGCATATGTATATGCCTATATTCTGTCAGTCAGTTACAACCATAAGAAAAAAAAAGCAAAAATAAAAAACTAAATTCATATGCCCCCGGACACAAGTACACTTCTTAATTTCTTTTTTTAATTGGATATTTTATTTATTTACATTTCAAATGTTATCTCCTTTCCCAATTTCCCCTCTGGAAACCCTCTATCTCACTCCCCTTCCCCTGTTTCTATGAGGGTGCTCCCCTACTTACCCACCCACTCCTGCCTCCCCACCCTGGTATTTCCCTACATTGGAGCATTGAGCCTTCACAGAACCAAGGGTCTCTCCTCCTATTGATGTCCAACAAGGCCATACTCTGCTACATATGCGGTTAGAGCCATGGGTCCCTCCATGTGTACTCTTTGGTTGGTGGTTTAATCCCTGAGAGCTCTGGGGGTTCTAGTTGGTTAATATTGTTTTTTTTTTCTATGAGTTTGCAAACCCCTTCAGTTCCTTCAGTCCTTTCTTATGCTTTATGCTTGCTGCTCTGCATGGAAAAATAAATCCTTCTCTCTTTCCTGAATGTCAGGTCCAACATGAGTGGTATGCCGACAGGCCATGTAGAGAAACAATTTAGCTGATTAAGTTGCTGAAGTTTTTGAACCACTTTATTTTCAGAGGAAAGCAATGTTCTCTTTAACAATCTATTCGGCTTACAGTACTTGGCCTCTAATCCACAATTAAGATTTTGATTATATATGATCTTTAAATATAAAAGTATACATTCCTGGTGATACATTTCTGACTTTTCCTTTCCTGTTGGTCATAAATCAGTCACTTCTATCTTGAAAACAATTACTTTCAGTGGGAGGCATCATAAAAAAATCTGATCTTTTCCCGAGAACTGGCTGGTTCCCAAACAGAATGACTAAGGCCCTTGAATGAATCCCAATATTGTGACCTAAGAATTGTCTGCCTGACTTTTTCTATCTGAATCAGCTTGAGTTACATAGAGAATTTGACTATTCAAATTGTCAGTGAATTTGGTTAGAACTCAGACACAAATAACTTTCTTTAAAGTCGTTGTTTCTTTTTTTACAGTTTAGACCAGCATTATTTCTTAAAGATTTGTTATTATTTATTTATGTGTATGTTTGTGTCTACCTTAGTAAACACAAACATACACATAAATAAATAATAATAAATATTTTTATTTATTTATGTAAACCCATGGAGGTCAGAAGGAAGTGTCAGTTTTCTTAGAACCAGTGCAGCAAGCTACACGTCATCCGTAGGTTCTGGGGACTGAGCCTAGGTCCTTTACAGCAGCAGTGAACACTGCTGACTACTGAGCCATCTCTCCAGTCCAGTTACAGCTTTTTAAATTTCCCCTCTCAACCCCCTTTCATCTAAGAAATGTTGATAAGCATCTAAAATAAAGGGACAAGTCCAACATTCAAGAGTAATAAGTTATGAAGTTATTTTAGGATGATGATTTATACACATAATTTGAACATTTCTTAAAGATGAAGTAAATTTATACAGTTACAAGATGGGTGCACTTGTTAATTTTTACAAGAAGAATTGAATCTTGACTGGAATTTGAAACATCAGATATAGAAGATCTTCAGTGTTTTCAGAATTGATTGATATTTACATTTTATAATCATCAATATGGGAAATATTGCTTGGTATTAACTACATCATACAAAATGGCAGAAGTATGTTTAGGATTCTTTCAAAAATCCTTTGAAGTTCTAGCCTAATCCCAAGCCAAAATCATTTAAAATGTTTTAAATGAAACTCAAGCCAACATCTCAAACAACAACAACATTAAATGAAATACTCTAATATAATACAATCCCAAGATATATAAATTTGACAGCTACAGGCTAAGTAATAGTAGAAAAATAATGAGTATTTGATTTTCGTAATTAAAATGTGTTTCTGCAAGAGCAGAATCTTTATTAAGTATAGTAAAAATACTGAAATTCATAATATCAGGACCTCAAGCCTGAGCAAAGTTCTTTCCAGTGGTGTCTGTTGCCGCTGCATGTCATGGTGGCATGTATGGTGCGATACACATATTTTGTAAAAGTGATAGATATATTATGGGCAAACACAATCAGAAGCTCCACAGATTTATTATGTGTTTGATTTTGAATTATTGTTTTCTCATTGGTCATTCAGAAACTTCTATGACAATTTTTTGTGATCCCACATTTAATTACATGGCCCCATGTATGCTGTCATACATAAACCACCATCAGCTAAATCTTTCCATTTTTCACTTGGGAACTTTGCCAGAGTACCAGAGAGTATCAACTCACCCTAACACTTCAGAACTGCACTGTGGTTGAATCACAGTAGCAGCTGAATAGGAATTTGTATAATTTTCAATCAAAAACCAAATAAAAGTTTGAATGAATGTTCATAGCTACTCACTGAAGTCACTCACTTCTTGAGCCAGCAGTAGCAGAGTAAATAGTCATAGGAGGCAGATAGAGGAAGAGAATTAGATGGGAGAGAGGATGGGGAGGGCAATGGGAACATGCAGAATCAGATGTGGGGATAGAGGGCCAGAGGACCATAGGGCCATGAGAGTGAATGGAAATCTGCAGCATGAGGTGGGAGGCATCTCCAGGATGAGACAGTCCTGAGATAAGGAAGATGGCCAATAATTAATAGGGGTGTCCTTAGCTGTGTGACTTACAACACTGAGGATGGAATCTGAAGGGGTCATCTTTTGTAGCCAAGCAGGAACCCTGTTAGAGCAATAGGGACACCAACCCACCCACAAAACTTTTGGCCCCAAATTTTTCCTGACTACAAAAAAATGCAGGGACTGGGGATGAAGCAGAGACTGGGGAAATATCCAACCAATCAGACTAACTTGAGACACATTTCTTGGGTAATCCCAATCCCTGACACTATTAATTATACTCTGTTATGCTTGCAGTCAGGAGGAGCCTAGCATAACTGTCCCCCTGAGAGGCTCCACCCAGCAGCTGACTGAAACAGATGCAGAGACCCACAGCCAAACACTGGATGGAGCTCAGGAACTCTTATGGAAGAGCTGGGAGAAGAATTGAGGGCCCTGAATGGAATAGGGACTCCACAGGAAGCCCAACAGAGTCAACTAACCTGGACTCCTGCCAGCTCTCAGAGACAGAGCCACCAGCCAAATAGCATGCCTGGGCTGTACCTGCTCCCCACCCCCACACATGTGAAGCAGACGTATAGTTTGGCCTTCATGTGGGTCCTGAATAACTGCAGTGTGGGATATCCCAAAAGCTGATGCTGATCTGTGGAATACCATCCTCTAACTGAGCTGCCTCCTTTGACCTCAGTGGGAGATGTGCCTAGCCCTGCAGAGGCTTGATATGCCTCACCATCTTCTGTATCACTTACTGCAATAAACTACATTTTGTGTCCCATTTAAATTAATTCATATTACTGAATTCCTAATTGCATGGCACTAAAAAAAAAGGCTATTGGATGGCTAATTAGGTCACTATGTAGGGCCTTCAAGAATGAAAGTGGGCTCTTATGAAGGGACACAGAGTGGTCTCTTACTTTTCTGCATTGTGGGGGAACACAGTGAAAACCGTCTCTCTGCAGCCTGGAAAAGAGACTCTTCCAAAATCAGCTATGGCACTAGGATCTTGACCCTACAGATTCCAGTATTGCAAAAAAAAATTTCTGTACAAACTACACAAGTATTATACTCATGTTAGCAACTTTTACTGCATAAGACTTTAAGAAAACTTCAGTGTCAAATAATACAAATGCTAGCATAACCTGACTTAACAAAGGAAGCCTATCCCACATAGTCCTAAGTGCACATGCGACAGCATTGTTTGGATGCCTGCAGCAGCTACTTTTCTGTATCATGCTGTTCACTACATGATCTGTTGGCAATGGAGGCTCTGCACACAGGTTCCTTTCAATAGCTTTAAGCATTTCTTCCAGAAACCACAATGTTCTTCTAACCAAGAAAACAGCTTGTTTTTGTTTCTTCAATAATGATAAGCAGGATACCCAGAAAAACTAGCAGCCTTTTCCTTTCTCACTGGTTAGGATTGACACACATTTATATCCGAATCTGTAACTCAGCCTGAAGGAGAACAGGAGAAGTAAGTTTCCTTGAGAAGTCTCTTGATGGCATCAAAGTGCTGGATTGTGACTCCATAACGAACTGCTTGCTTTCTATAGAGAGACAGGACAAGCTGAGATGTCCTCATGCATTCAATATCAGAATCAAATTATTAGCCTCTTAAAGGACTAGGTTCTTCATCCCATAACTTCATCCCGGGGAATATGACATCATCTTCTGACTTCCACAGACATACATGCAAGCAAAATATTCATATATGTTAAAAATAAAATTAAAATTAAATATTCCTAGAGCTTGTAGAAAATCGCATTTCACTCTTACAACTTTCTGTTCTGAACTGTTCAGTAGAATTGGGGGATGGGAGCAGATGTTAGTGTCGCTTATACTGCTCTCTATCAAGTCTTTTCAATTTAAAAAGAAAAATATTGTTCAGAAGCACATTTTTGGTGGCAAGATAATGCATTGAAATACCTAAATAGTATTCACAAAAATCTATCTTTGTGGATTTAGAAAAAATAAAGAAATGTTAAACTTCAGAAGCTAGCATTTCCAGTGGTAAAGAAAGAACAGAAGGCATGTTAGAAGTATAACTATAAGACTAATTATGTTCCCTAGTAAACAATAGCTTCTGTGAAGTATGTGAGATGCTTCCCTTAAATTTTGTTCTGGAAATTCTGGTTGCCAACTGGCTTCACAAGCCCCCTCACACTACATAAGGCTTAGGACCATTCAGATCTTGTGTTCTTAATATGGCAGGGCCAAGGACCTCAACCTGCAAATCAAAAGATTGAAGGTTGCATATGCTTGCAGAGAGACAGGTTCCTACAGGTTATGAACATTTTTTTATGAGGACTAGGAATTTCGCATCTCATGCATCTATATTCCCTTTTAACACGGTGGCATAAAATAAATGGGCATACCACACAATGTTTGGAGCAGAGGGATTGGTATGTTTTATGAACACAGTATTAATGACATACCTAAGGAGCTGGAAAGATGGCTCAATGGTTAAGAACATGCAGAGGAACCATGGTCAACTTCCAGAACCCACATGGTGGCTAATAACATATATAACTTCAATCTCTGGAAATGTGACATCCTCTTCTGACTTCTTCAGACATACATGCAAGCAAAAGACTCATATATATTAAAAATAAAATAAAAATCAAATATATACCTAAAGACATTGTCCTCAGATCTGCTTTGTAAGCAGAATGATTTCCATGTAATTCCTGCCATACACAAGTTCATTTCTGTAACTACCATAACACTTTCTGTGAATATTTCACAAGTGTAGTCTACAATATGGTCAAAAGTATGCTATGAAGTTCCAGAAATGGAAGCATGGGAGAGAAATATAGTTTGATTCTCAAGGATTTCACTCACTGTGTAATAGAGAAAAGCCCATATTAGCAGATAAGAAGATTGGAAGAAGGCAAGCATACAGCTTTCAGGAGGCCAAAAAGCCTTCGAGGGCAGCAAATGGGACTGTTCTGTTCCAGTTACTCGAGCTGGCTATTGAAGGATGAAAGAGTTCCCCTCACATTTATTACCCTAGAAAGCTAAGCCCCTCCCATCACAGAACACATACCCTGCATGAGCATGTCTGTGCTCAAGTCTTCATGAGCAATATATCAAAGGCTGAGAACACAGCTTACCAGATTTATGCATGTAGATTGTACTGATGCTAGATCCCTGAAAAACGTCTGTTAAATCTATTGATTTTGGTCTTGAATCCCAGCTGCAATTTTTAGCCAACTTAAAATGAGAATAAGAGCAGTCCCCTATCTATCCAATTTGCCAGTATCTATCAATAATTTACTCTCTAGTCGCTCCTTTTCAAAAATATCTCTGTTGTCACTGAATCTTTCTTCATCTACTCTGTCCAATTGCTGAAGGCATGTTATTATTTCTGTCCAGGGCATCTGTCATCATGGAGGCAAAACCCAACTTGAGCTCACTTCGGATACAGTGCTTGCTTGAGTAAATTAGATTCCTAAAGCAATGATAAGACATTCAGAAGTGATACAAATTGAATAATGCAAGTAAACAAATACTGTCAATACTCCCTACATAGGAATTTTGTTATAGGTTAAGGATCTTTTTCCCCCTCATAATTATGATGCTAATGACATGTTTTGCAGGTAAGAATGTAGTAATTGTGAGTTTTATTATATTTTGTGTAATATGTTTAATTGTAATCTCACATTCTAATCTGAATATTAGGTTTATATTTCAGCTAGTAATATGCTGGTTTTTTTAATCCTTCCATTGTTAAAATAATTTTTTTACATAAACTTTAAAACCCTGTATTTTCACAGAAACAAGTTTTAAGTGTTCTTCCGGTGGGAAGTGAATAATTGATTAGCATGACTCTGTTAGCCAGTATTCAGCTTCCCTTTGCTACCAAGTTGTATCTGTTTCATACTGCCGTGTAACAAATAGTCTTCCTTCAGACTGATGCTACTAGTCTCAGATGTCATAGGTCAACATATGTATACGTATGTGTCTATGATTTAGTGTTCACATGTCTTTTACTTTCTTCTTTCCCTGGAGACCTGAGGTTTCCCACAAGCATACCTTCTCACTAGAGTTCTATTTCTCATCTCATCAGTACTTGAGATTGAAAAATGGTCATTTACAATTTCATCCTACCCCTCATAGGATTGTTGGCAATAACACACGAGGCCTCTGCATGAATGCACCAGAACAATCTCACAAGTTGAGAAATACAACCAGAGATGTATTTCCTGATCACACAAAATCTTCTAAGTAAAAAATTTTGCCATTGAAAAGAATTTATCTGGTTTTCATTTAGGTGAGTTTTATATGCAAAGGTTGTGGGTCCCAGTCTTGTAGCGTGTACGTTATGATTCCTACCCCAGTTTGTTGGCCAAATCAAGTCACATGGAGAATCTAAGAGTTGTGGAAGGTGATAGAGCACACTTCTCATAATAAAGGGCAAAGAGAGGCACTGAGACATGAAAACAGTAAATTCCCTGGACAGTTATATGCTGAAGTTTTGTCAGTTGCTATGTACTGTAATGTTAAACACTCACGATCAAGGTCTGGTTGCCTCCATAACTAGGAAATTCTTATGTGAACCAAGTGATACAACGGGACCTGGTCTTTAATTTTTAACACTATTGGTTAAATAAAGATACCTACAGCCTATAGATCGGCAGGAGATAAGTGAGACTTGGTTAATTGAGGCTGCTGGTCCTCCTACAGGGTCACTCTCTTCCTCAGCCTCCTCCAGTGTTTCCCCAATTCAACCACAGGGAATTCTTCTGTCCATTGGTTTGGTGCAAATATCTGCATATGACTCTTTCAGCTGTTTGTTGGGTCTTTCAGAGGACAGTCATGGTAGGTCCTTTGTGTGAGCACTCTATAGCCTCAGTAATAGTGTCAGGCCTTGGAATCTCCCCTTGAGCTGGATCCCACTTTTGGCCTGTCCTTGAACCTTTCCTCAGGATCCTTTACATTCCATCCCTGCAGTTCTTTCAGACAGAAACAATTATGGGTCAGATTTTTGACTGTGGGTTGGTAAGCCCCTCCCTCACTTGATGCCCTGTCTTTCTGCTGGAGGTGGGCTCTATAAGTTTCCCTTCCCCACTGTCAGGCATTTCATCCAAGGTTCCTCCCTTTGAGTCCAGAAAGTTTCTCACCCCTAGGACTCTGGTGCATTTTGAAGGGTGCTCACAACCTCCCACCTACCAAGCTTGCCTATTTCAATTCTTTCTGTTGGCCCTCAGGGCTTCAGTCCTTTTCCCTCATCCAATACTAGATCATGATCCCCTCTTCCCCAACCTTGTCCCCCGTCCAGTCCACTTTTCCTTCCAGGTCCCTTCCTCCCTCCCCACTTTGTGTTTGCTTTCTTCTCCCTCCCAAGTGGGACTGAGGCATCCTCACTTGGGCCCTTAAGCTTTTTGATCTTTTTGAGTTATGTGGACTGTATCTTGGGTATTCTGTACTCTTTTTGTTGTTGCTGTTGTTGTTAATATCCACTTATTAGTGAGTATATGCCATGAATGTCCTTTTGGGTCTGAGTTACCTCACTCAGGATGATATTTTCTAGTTCCATTCATTTGCCCACAAAACTCAGGATATCCTTGTTCTTAATAACTGAGTAGTATTCTATTGTGTAAAGGAACCACATTTTCTGTATCCATTCTTCTGTCATGGGACATCTGGGTTGTTTCCAGCTTCTGGCTATTACAAATAAGGCTGCTATGAAGACAGTAGAACATGTGACCCTGTGGCATGGTGGGGCATCTTTTGGTTATATTGCCAAGGGTAGTATTGCTGGGTCTTCAGGTAGATCTATTTCCAATTTTCTGAGGAGCCTTCAGATTGATTTCTAGAGTAGTTGTACCAGTTTGCAAATCCACCAGCAATGGAGGAGTGTTCCTCTTTCTCCACATCCTCACCAACATGTGTTATCACCTGAGGTTTTGATCTTAGCCATTCTGATTGGTGCAAGGTAGAATTTAAGTGTCACTTTAATTTTCATTTTTCCGATCACTACTTTGACTATTTCTTTAGGTTCTTCTCAGTCATTCGAGATTCGTCTGTTGTGAATTCTATTTAGTTCTATACCTCATTTTTTGACTGGGTTGTTTGGTTTTTTGGTGATTAGCTTCTTGAGTTCTATATATATTTTGGATATTAGCCCTCTATTGGATTTGGGATTAGTGAAAAAAATTTCCCCAATCTATAGGTTGTCAATTTGTCATCTTGACTATGTCTTTTGCCTTACAGAAGTTTTCCAGTTTCATTAGGTCCAATTTATCAATTCCTGATCTTAGAGAGTGAGCCATTGGAGTGTTTTAGAAAATTTCCCCCTGAGCAAGGAGTTCAAGGCTCTTTCCCACTTTGTCTTCTATTATATTCAGTGTATCTGGTTTTATGTTGAGGTCCTTGATCCACTTGGACTTCAGCTTTGTCCAAGGTGACAAATATTGATCTACTTTCATTTTTCTACATACAGACAGCCAGTTGGACCAGTAGCATTTATTGAAGATGCTTTCTTTTTCTCATTTTATATTTTTGGCCTCTCTGACAAAGATCAAGTGTCCATAAGTGTGTGGTTTTATTTCTGGGTTTTCATTCTGTTCCGCTGATCACCATGTCTGTCTCTGTACCAATACCTTGCAGTTTTTATCACTATTGCTCTCTAGTAAAGCTTGGGGTCAGGGATGGTGAATTCCTCATCCATTATTTATTGTTAAGAATTATTTTCCCATTTCTAGGTTTTTTGCCCTACCAAATGAATTTGAGAATTATTCTTTCCATGTCTTTGAAGAATTGTGTTGGGATTTTGATGAGGATTGCATCGAATCTGTAGATTGCCTTTGGTAGAATGGGCATTATTACTATATTAATTCTTCCAATTCATGAACATGAGAGATTTCTCTATTTTCTGAGATCTTCTTTGGTTTTTTTCTTGAGAGACTTGAAGTTATTGTCATAAAGGTCTTTCACTTGTTTGGTTAGAGTCACCCCCAAAATAGATCTAATGCAGAATTCTACCAAACCTTCAAAGAATACCTGATACCAATATTCCTCAAACTATTCCATAAAATAGGAACAGAAGGAACACTACCTAATTCATTCTATGAAGCCACAATTACTCTAATACCTAAAGCACACAGGAACCCAACCAAAAAAAGAGAATTTCAGACCAATCTCACTTATGAATATCGATGCAAAAATACTCAATAAAATTCTTGCAAACCAAGAACACATCAAAACCATCATTTACCATGATCAAGTAAGCTTCATCCCAGGAATGCAAGGTTGGTTCAATATATGAAATTCCATTAATGTAATCCGCTATATAAACATAATCAACTATATAAATAAACTCAAAGATTAAAAAAAATTACATAATCATCTCCTTGGATGCAAAAAAAGCATTTGACAAACTACAACACCCCTTCATGTTAAAAGTATTGGAGATATCAAGAATTCAGGGCCCACACCTAAACATAATAAAGGCAATTTACTGCAAACCAACTGCCAATATCAAATTAAATGGAGACATACTTAAAGCAATCCCACTAAAATCGGGGACAAGACAAGGATGTCCACTCTCCCCATATCTATTCAATATAGAATGTGACGTATTAGCTAGAACAATAAGACAACAAAAAGAGATTAAAAGGTTACAAATTGGCAAAGAAGAAATAAAGTTATCACTATTTGCAGATGATATGATAGCAAACATAAGAGACCCCAAAAATTCCACCAGAGAACTTCTCCAGCTGATAAACTTCAGCAAATTGGCTAGATATAAAATTAACTCAAATAAATCAATATCTTTCCTTTATACAAATGATCAACAGGCTGAGAAAGAAATTAGGGAAACAATTCCCATCACAATAGCCACAACTAATTTGTGATCTTATGAGAATAAACTTCCAAAATTTTGGTCTTGGGTACTATGCTATGCTTCTTTTCTATATCTAATAGACATAACAAGTATTGCTAAGGACCAGCTTTGGCTTGAACAGGGGTTGTGCAAGAAGGGGTGTCTGGGAGTGTCAAAAACAAATGACTAGAAGTCAATTTGTGAGTCCAAGCTGGTGGCCCATGCTCTGCTGGAGACAGCTTTCCAGCCTGCTTTCTCTCTGTTCTGTATTCTTTCTCTTTAATTTGCTTTCTTTGGAGGTTTCTAGGCGTCTCTCTCTCTCTCTCTCTCTCTCTCTCTCTCTCTCTCTCTCTCTCTGTGGTGTGTGTGTGTGTGTGTGTGTGTGTGTGTGTGTGTGTGTGTGTGTG
>JANHMN010000012.1:68191531-68216967 GCA_030674055.1 Rhabdomys pumilio
ACACACACACACACACACACACACACACACACACACACACACACACACCATAAAATCTGTTCTTCCTATTTTGTGTTGGCCAGCTACTCCTGAGCAGAAAGACCATATGGCATGGCTGATATACCCAGTGTCATCCCATTGAAAAAAACTAATTATCACTCTCTCAGAAGCTATGAATTACAAAGAGCTTCTTAGTTAGGGGTGGGACTTTGTGCCTACTTCCTCTTCTTCATTCTTGTCTTGAACTTCCATGTTGTCACATGTCTCTGTAAGTTCACAAGAGCATGAGCTCAGTGTGTCTGTTTTGTTGTTGTTGGTGGTGGTGGTGGTGGTAGTGGTGGTGGTGGTTTTTTTTGTTGTTGTTATATACTACGTTTTATCTCTTATAATCTTTTCACATCTTCTTCCACGTGGATGCCTGTGCTTTGAGGTGAGAAGTGTGATAATGCATCACATTTAGGGCAGATTGTTCCAAAGTCACTCACTTTCTGCACACTATCCAGTTGTAAGCTTCTGTCTTAATTACCATCTACTACAGGAAGTTTCTCTCATAAGGGTTGAGCAATGTATTAATATATGGACACAAAAATATGTAAGTAGAAGATGTTTACTATTGTGTTCACTTATCAGAATAATAGTAAGTTTTCCTCTATGGTCCACGACCTACCTAGTCTCCAGTTCTCGACCTGTTAAACACCGTCAGGTATGTATTTCATCTCATATCTTAACTCCAAAGTTACTTGTTTACTTAGAGAACAATTATGCCACTATCGCACTGAAAGACCCCCGAAGGGACCCTACCTCAAGTCTGGACCGGCGCTCACCCACAGACACATGAGAGGCCTCCTTGATGCATTTGCATAAGGTAGTTTAATAGCAAGGGCCCTTGGGTTGAAACCCATCCCACGCTGGAGACAAGGGATTTCGACCCCGAACCCCAGAGGCGGGAGCTATTTATGGGTAGGGGTAGGGAAAGGCGGGAAAGTTTGGCATGGTTACACACGATTGGTTATTTTAAATATCAGCAACTTGCAGAGGCGGCAGGATGGCTAGTTAGGACTTGTCTGGGCATGCCTTTTTATTTTTCTTTGTGGCCAGGAATGTGTCTTCCTGCTTTGGGCCTACCCCATCCACAGGTGGATTTTCTTCCCTGAGGCTTGAGGAATGTATCGGGGCAGTGAAGGCCCGAAATCCTACATTCAGTTCCGCCTTCCTGGAACTAGTGAGCCTGTATATATTTTATAAAATGGTCTTTATAATTTTTCACTCTACAGCACCATTGAGTATATTTTGCAAGAAGATGACCATTGTAACTTACAGGATTTGCAGTTGGGTGCAATTTATGATTACTTTTCTTCTCTGGTGATTCCACCTTCCAGTGTCCTAGCTAAAGTTTCTACTGCTGAGAAGAAACACCATGACCAAGACAAGTCTTATAAAGGACAACCCCACGGTAGCACACTTTCTCCAACAGGGTACCTCCTAATAGTGCCACTCCCTGACCCAAGTATTTTTAAACCTCTCTGGCCTTCACAGGCTTGGTCAAACACATGAGTCTATGAGGGTCTTACCTATCCATAGCATAATGTGAAATATATTTAGTCCAACCTTAAAATCCCATAGTCTATAATAGTCTCAACAATGTTAAAAGTCCAAAATTCAGAATCTCTTCTGAGAGTCATACAATCTCTTAACTGTAATCCTCTAAGAAATCAAAACCAAAAAGTAGATAACACATCTCCAACATTATTAAGAATATACATTATCATTACAAAATGTCATGTTGAGGAAATATTGAACCAAAGCAAGACAGAAAGCCAAGTGGGCAAACTCCAAACTCTGCATCTTCATGTTTGATGTCAAAGCACATCTCAGATCTCCAAATTCTTTCAGCTTTGCTGACTGTAACAGACTTTGACTGTTTGACTCCCTGTTAACAGCTTTCCTAGGCAGGTATCCCACAGCTCTGGCATCTCTAATATTTTGGGAGATCCAAGGCAACTTCAACTTTAGGGCTTCTTGTTCCAATGTCTGGGATCCCCACATGCTCTTCTGGGCTCCTCCAGAGGACTTGAGTCACTTCTCCAGCTCTGCCCTCTGTAGCACTCCAGGCTCTGGTTGGCTCTACTCCACTGCTGCAGCTGCTCTTGGTGACCATGCCATGGTACTGGCAACTCTAATTTCCTGGAGTCTCCCACTACAACTAGGCCTCACTAATAGCCTCTCATAGGCTTTCTTCAGGGTGCCAAGTCTCAACTTCTTTGCATGACCCCTTCAGTCCTGGGATGTCAACTACAACTGAGGCTGCACCTCACCAATGGCTTCCCCTGGCCTCACAGAGTGCAAAGCTACAACTGCTCCCATTGACTTTGTCACGCCTTCAAACTCAGCACCTCCTGGATGATTCTTACACATTACCAAGTCCAGCTGTAGCACAAGGTACAACGTTGGCTATCTCTGGAACACATATCTTTGTGCTCTCAGAAAACACTTCCCAGAAGACTTCACCTCATTGACACTGGTCTCTTCCTAATCACCACTAATTTCTTAGCTCTAGCTAACCAGCAGCAACTGTTCAAGTCAGTAATCCTTTTATCATTGATTCTAAAGCCAGAGCCATGTGGTGAAAGATGTCAAGTTCCGCTGCTTACTAGGGCTAGAAAATGCCCACCATATTCTATTACATCCTTTACTGCCTAAAGTTGGCTGTCCTGGAATTTGCTCTGTAAATTGACCTTGAACTCTGTTATCTGCATGCCTCTGTTTCCTGAGTTCTGGGATTAAAGATGTGTACTCCCTTGCCAGAACCTAAGCCTTTCTTTACCTGTAACTCCATCTGTACCAGGCTGGTCTTGAACTCAGAGATCTCCTTGACTTTTGAACTGGGATTAAAGATATGTACCACTATGCCTGTGCCTAAGCTTTTCATGGCCACTGTGCCTGAAGATCCACGTCAAAAACCTATGCCTTCCTGCCTCAAGGTCTACATCACAGATGTGTCCTTTATTTTCTGGATTCTGGAACATTTCAAATTAAAAGTCTCAAAAAAAACAATAATGATGTAATAATTCCTAACATGCTATAACTATTCCTTTTTCAACTGCAAAAGCTTAAACAATGTTTAAATGGGTATAATCTTGCCCAGAGGTCACCACTCTCTTAATCTGTTTATCTCCTTGAACATAGGATTCAGCTCCATTCTTCTTCTTGGTGCCCCTTTACTCTTTGAGCCATACTTTTCAACTTTTCCTTTTGAAGCTCACTATGCTTGATCAAAATGCTCTTCATGAGACTAAACCAGAGAACAAAGCCTCTGCTTGGCTTTTTTGAAACTTCCTTTATCAATGAAATTAATATAAATCTCTTTACTTTAGCCTCAGGTAGCCTCTTCAGAAAGGGCAAAAATCAGCCTCATTCTTCAACAAAAAGTCACAAAATCAGTCTCTAAGCCAAATACTGAAATTTGTCTCCACTGAAATCTCTGGAGGCAAGTTTCCACAGTTCAAATCACCATCTGCAGTAAAGTCTTCCATATTCCTGCTAGTATAGCCCATTTAAGCCCCACTTAAAGCATTACACTGCTTTCCAAATCCAAAGTCACAAAATCCACATTCCTCCAAATAAAAGTATAGTCAGACCTATTACAGCAATACCAACTTCTGTCTTAGTTAGGGTTTCCATTGCGATGAAGAGACACCATGTCCAAGGCAGTGCTTATAAAGGACATCATTTAATTAGAGCTAGCTTACAGGTTCTAGCGTTTATTCCATTATCATCAAGACAGAAAGCATAACAGCAACCAGGAAGACATTACACTGGAAGAGCTGACACACTTTTTCCAGCAAGGCCACACCTACTCTAACAAGGCCACACTTCCCAATAGTATCACTACCTGGGAGCCTATGAGGGCCATTTTCATGCAAGTTACCACAGTTTCCTTAACAAGACCCTCTCCTCCCTGTTGCATTACTACCTAATATCTGTAAATATTCTAAACAAAATCACATATCTCTAAAGTTTGAAACACAACATCCACCCGTAAGAGAAATCTTGCTCTGTTTGTTTTTCTGGGCCTGAGTTACCTCCTCAGAATGATTGACTCTGGTTTCATCTACTTACCTACATATTTCATAACTGTAGCTTCTCCAGAGATACTTGCTGTGGACTGTACTTGGCACCTACCTTTGATTTCCTTTTCCAGGCCCAGAAGCTGCATTCTCGGCTGCTAACAGCTCACAGCTGTGCCCTTCAACAGGGAATTGCTTTCTGTGACCCAGAGAGAGCTAAACAATTACGTAGAACAGGACTATTTGTATATGTATACTATGAAGATGCAACTCATCTCCGTGCCTGTCACCACCTGGTCTCACGCTTGATTGTTGACAAGGCAGCAACTCTCCTATCCTTACATTTTTACTCCTCTATCTTTCCCCTGATGATAAATTTTTATTATTCGATAATTTAAAAGAAAATTTACTAGAAATATCAAGTGGGTTTTAAAATAGCTTACAGATGTGTGAATTTTGTGAGCTGTATCAGACTATGAGCACTGACCTCCAAACTCATCTTCTTAATCAATTACTACAGGAGCTCTTCTCACCAGTCACTTAATTACTGTATCCTATTAGTTAACACCTTCCATTTCTCATGTGATACGTAAATACAGAAGTTGGCTGATTACTCTCTAGCCCTAGCCCATCTTCCTACCTTTCATATGCCTCTTCCTCTTGTCACTGAAGCTTTATGACATACAGTATCAAAACATTCCAGAATGTGAATAGTGATCACATTAGTCAAAGAAATGTAATGTATAACGATAAAAGTAATAATCCTAGAAAAATCCTGTGAGATTGACTATGCTCAGTGAGGAGAATGGAGCCCTTATGAATGGAGTCTTTTTTCTGATACATGAAGCTCGGTGGAATTCCCTTGTCCCTTATACCACGTGAAGAAATGATGAGAAAACCTCATCCAGGTGCCAGGAAGCAGACACCCACCAAGTCTGTCAGTACTTTCATCTTGTACTTTCACAACTTTCAAACTATGACAACTAAAGTTTGGTTGTGTATAAGACACCCAATTGGCTGTACATTTTTATAGCGACTCAAATGGACTTATAATCTTGACCGAATTGTACTATTGCAATAGAGATTGCATTCTACTACTGAAAGACAACCTATAAGTTCAACGAGTGAATCCACACTCTACAGAAAATGCTTCCCAAAATGAGCTAAGTAGCTTTGTCTTTCTAATTTTGGAGATAAAACTTTCAATTAAAATGTACATTCACCAGTAACAATGTCAAGGTTATACTATATTAGCAAGCAATCTCCTTTCTTAGTTAATTAATATAATGACAATTTATACATTTTATATACCTAGTATAATATACCTGAAAAAAGACAGGTTGGAACATTCATGACGATCTCTAAGGAATATCTTATATCTATTTAGTCAACTGCAATGTCTGAGGAAATACAACCTATACACTCATATTCTCATTACTGAAACTAATTACTATATAGTATAGAATCAGCCATGAGGAGTGTTGGGAGCCGACTTTAAGCAAAAAGCGGCTAGAAAGCAGCTATCAACTTTACAGCCATCTTGAGCCATATACCCTGACATGAGACTTGGTTTTCAACAGCCTACAACAGCTGAAGCACACTCTGATATCCCTCATAACTTGTTTTGCTGTTAAGTGCCCCCAGCTGCAAGGAGCACGTGGTATCCACGCCTACAAGGCATGCGGTGCACGTGCTGTCCACGTGCTATCTACGCATTACATGCCTGTAAGGCGCACGTGCTGTCCACGCCTGTAAGGCTTACGTCATATCCACACCTGCAAGGCACGTGGTATCCACGAGTTTACAAGGTACGTGGCAAAAGCCTATAAATACCCAGAATTTCCTTGTTGTAGGGTGTATATGTATGTGTGTGTGTATGAGTGTGGTGTAGTAGTAGTAGGTGTAGTGGTGTGTGTATGGTGGAGACAGTAAAGAAGATGTTACTACAGATCCTCTGACTTGTTTCTATTCTTCGTGGCTCTTCCCCTTCTTCCCCCCCCACTCTCTCTCTTGCTAAACCCGGAACAGAGCGGGCCGCTATAGTTTGGCCCCCAAACGTGGGCCAGAGTGGTCTGTTACAATCAGCTGGGGCTTTTACAGGGAGAAGACACAAGGAAGACAGGAAAAAGAGTCTAGGAAAAATACCAAACCCCAAGAATCTTTTATCTCAAGAATAGCAGACACGTTGCTCCACCAGCACTGTAAACAACACATGTGTAAATTGGATATGCTCTGGGGGCCCAAAGCTGTAATTGAGACTCTATTAATCCTGTCCATATGGTTGTCTCATCTCCCAGAAGTAAGTCCTTTCTCACAGGTAAATAAAGTCATTCCTATCAGACAAAGTCTCCATGAAGCCTAGAGATCATTTAGTAAACAATCTTTGCAATCCATACCTCTCTTAATGAGCTATTGCATAGCACTGGTTTTGCTTTATATTTCCTGAGTATTTGTCAACTGACCAAATACATGACACAACTTCCTAAAACTATCAACTCACATTAGGATCAGGCACATAATATTTATCTAGATCATATTCTGTCCAAACAATGTAAGCACAAAATATGCTTCTCCACTGACAATAGGATTGTACTCTTTAATAACTGAGTATTCTCTTTGATAAGGAAAATAACTTTTGCAGAGTGAGAAAAGTTATCTAGATTGTACCTAGTCAAACTTAGGAATAAGACCATGCAGAAAAATATGCTATTCCTACCAAAATAAAAAGACAAAGTGTATCTGAATAGCTATGAAAAATGTAATGGATCTATTGGAGGTAAAGAGAGATTTTCAAGTATAGTAGTAAAAGAAATCTTAGGGTTGGCACTGCAGAAGGTTAAATGGGAGGTCTGGATTTGTCTCTGTAAACTTAAGAGTTTTTTGGAAGACTTCAATATGCATAAAACTAAGTATTTTTACTACTATTTATGCAAACCCCTAAACTGATTAGAAAAGAAAAAGGTTATAAGCCAAAAGAGCATCTTATTCCTCTTAAAGATGCTATCAGCCTCACACCAAATGGTGTCTTGCACAAACATCTGTACCATATTTGAATTGTAAAGCACTAAAACTCTAAAATTTAGGTTTTTTTTCCTTCACCATGTGATCTCCATTGTCAGTCTCTACCACAGTGTTGGGTAAATATTTTATCTCAGGAAGTGTTCACTCTGTTATTTCAGACATGAAGTGTTCCAAATCTGCATTGCCTTGCTCTCTTCCTCTTCACAGAAGTGAAGTCATGGCTGGGAGTAAGGACAGTACTGACCCTATATCACCTCTTACTCTTACAAAATGTTGTGCTTGCCAGTGGCACTTTTCCTTTCTGATGTCTTGGCCACTTTATGAAGTTGGTCTTCTGTAGTCAATACACCCACATTTATAGATGGCATTGTTTCTCTACTGAAAAAAAAAAAGAATCTGTAACAGTTTCTTGCACAATTATTTTGTCTTTGGATCATGATTAGAAACTTTTCTACTTTCGTGTGTCTCTTTGAGATAAAGATTACTCACAGTGAGGAGCGCAGGGTTCCAGAAAACAGGAGTTATCTCAGCAACAGTCAGTCAAAACTCTGGGCTTTGCTGTCCTAAGCTAGTTAAAATATCCCATAAAACATGAAATTCAGGTTTAAATTATTCTAAGATACCCTAAAACCTATCAAAGGTTTCTGTTTCCACATGTCCCACCTAAAATCAGATCCTTCTAGCTGTTTATTTTATTAATTTTCCAAGGCAATCAAAAATTATCCCTTATGTAATTATGTAATTGCCTTTTAAGTAGCATAAAAATTTTCAACAGTTTTCTTATAGTACAAATTTTTCTTTCTGAGGGATTAAGAACTCTTTAAAATTCTTTCCAAAAAAATGTTTTATTGGCAAATTTATTCTAATTGAAAATTCTGGAAGTCCGTCAGGGTAGTTAGGACAGTCAATTTATGGATATGTGTCTAATAACTGAAACCTAACTCTCATTTTTGTTATAGTTACAAATTGTATGAAATGATTTTATTATAAAATGTAAATCACATTTACACATCTTCATTGAATTGGTGATTAACTTTTTGTACATAGATCTCTTAAATCATTACTGGTACTTTACATACGTATGGTACATATGTTGAGGTAAAGCGATTTTTGCTAAATTTACACATTCCTGCCTTTAAGGAGACTTAAAAGACTCAGAAAGTAAATGAAACTTGCAAGGCTCAGGGTGTTGAGAGAATTTACTGTCAGGAGCTGTCATAGGAGAGGCTAAAAAATAGCAGGTAATCTTCCTGAGATGGTTACTCGCCTTGAATTAAAAATCTACAATGGAGCTCTGGTAGGCAAGGCCCATGAGAAATTCATTTTAGGAAAAATTCCTGCTATTAATATGTTTTATGTTATTATTAAACATATATAATAATCACTAGATATTAGCCCACCTTTTGAGCAGATCTCTGCAGAACAGTGAAGATGTGTTGTCTTATAGAGATGCTATATAGACAAATAGATGACTTCCTAATTATTAATGATTCTATAAGAATTCCCAAAATTATATCAGTATTTATTAAGCTGTTAGGACTGCTATTATGTTCTCTCTGATAATCAAAACTGCACTGAGAACTCTACTAGTCTTTAGTGTCATGAGTTAATTGCTCCTGAGATAGTAAGCAGGCCTTCTGAAACTTAGAGCACATTCCAAAAGGTTGTAAAACCAATAACCAAAGGTCATAAAAAATTATTATAGGTTTTAGGACGGAAGATAAAATATTGACTGGGTTTATCTACACAAAACTTCACTAATACTTTTGTCACAGGTGTTATAGTTTTTAATTCTCCATGAACCTGCAGCACTAGTAACATGTGATGAATGTTTAGCCAGACAATTCTTCCTAATGACTATGCATGTAAACATTCTCTGTTGTAAACTCATTCAACTGTGGGCAGAGTTTTTCTTTGAAGTGTCCTTCAAAGAAAAGTACTTTGAAGTGAAGTACTAAGTGTCCTTCTGTGTCTTTTTTCTTTTTTTGAAAGTCGATTTTATTTGATATTAGAAGGGCTACTCCAGCTTGGTTTCTTGGGACCATTTGCTTGGAAAATTGTTTTCCAGCCTTTTACTCTGAAGTGGTGTCTGTCTTTGTCACTGAGGTGGGCTTCCTGTATGCAGCAAAATGCTGGGTCCTGTCTTTGTATCCAGTCCATTATTTTGTCTTTTTAATGGGGAATTGAGCCCATTGATGTTAAGAGATACTAAGGAAACATAATTGTTGCTTTCTGTTATTTTTGTTATTAGAGGTGGTATTATGTTTGTGTGGCTATCTTCTTTTGGGTTTGTTGGAAGAGGATTACTTTCTTGCTCTTTCTAGGGTGTTGTTTTCCTCCTTGTGTTGGAGCTTTTCATGTATTATTCTTTGTAGGGTTGGATTTGTAGAAATACATTGTTTAAATTTGGTTTTCTCATGGAATATCTTGGTGTCTCTATCTATGGTAACTGAGAGTTTTGCTGGGTATAGTAGCCTTGGCTGGCATTTGTGTTCTCTTAGAGTCTGTATGACATCTGTCCAGTATCTTCTGGCTTTTCAAGTATCTGGTAAGAAGTCTGCTGTGATTCTTATAGGTCTGCCTTTATATGTTACTTGATGTTTTTCCCTTACTGCGATTAATATTCTTTTTTTGTTTGTGCATTTGGTGTTTTGATTATTATGTGAAGGGAGGCATTTCTTTTCTGGTCTAGTGTGTTTGGAGTTCTGTAGGCTTCTTTTATGTTTATGGGCAACTCTTTCTTTAGGTTAGGGAAGATTTCTTCTATAATTTTGTTGAAGATATTTACTGGCTCTTTAAGTTGGGAATCCTCACTCTCATCTATACCTATTATCCTTAGGTTTGGTCTTCTCATTCTGTTCTGGATTTCCTGGATGTTTTGGGTTAGGAGATTTTTGCATTTTGCATTTTCTTTGACAGTTGTGTCAATGTTTTCTATGATATCTTCTGCATCTGAGATTCTCTCTTCCAACTCTTGTATTCTGTTGGTGACGTTTGCATATATGACTCCCGATCTCTTTCCTAGATTTTTATTTTTATCTCCAAGGTAGTCTCCCTTTGTGATTTCTTTATTGTTTCTACTTCCACTTTTAGATCCTGGATGGTTTTGTTCAATTCCTTCACCTGTTTAGTTGTGTTTTCTTTTAAATCTTTAAGAGATTTTTGTGTTTTCTTTTTAAGGGCTTCTACATGTTTACCTGTGTTCTCCTGTATTTCTTTAAGAGAGTTATTTATGTTCTTCTTAAATTCCTCTATCATTATCAGGAAAAGTGATTTTAAATCTGAATCTTCTCTTTCCAGTGTAATGGGGTGTCCAGGACTTGCTATGATGGGAGAACTGGGTTTTGATGATGCCAAGTACCCTTGGTTTCTGTTGTTTACATTTTCATGCTTGCCTCTTGCCCTCTTGTTATCTCTAGTGGTACCTGCACTCACTGTCTCTGACTGGAGCCTGTCTCTCCTGTTACCTTGGTTGTGTCAGAAATCCTCAGATTTCAGCTGTCTCTGTGATCCTGTGATCCTGAGATTCTGAGTGTAAGAATGCCTGGGATTCAGGCTGCCTGAAATCCTATGATCCTGGGCATGTTATAGCTCCTGGGAGTCTAGCTTCCTCTATGATCCTGAGTGTGTTAGAGCTCCTGGGGTCCAGCTTCCATTGGGTGTTGTGGGATTGGTTGCAGAGATAGCAACCAAGATCTGCTCAGGGCACGAGCTCAGACTGAAAGGAACTCATCCCAATGGGTCAAGATATGGTGCCTTCACAAGAAAAGACCAGCTAGGAGTCTGACCTAGAAGAAAAGATCAGGCAGAATGGGCGGAAGGGAAGTGGTACTCTGGAGAGCGGGGTCTTGGTAGGCGATAGGTCCCTAGTGTGCAGGAGTTCCAGTAGTAGGTCTTGGACTTCAGGTTTTGGGGGAGGGTTCTTACCAACTGCTCTGAGTACAGCGAATCCTCTAGAATAGGTCAGGATATTGTGTCTTCACAGGAGCAGATCAGCTAGTAGTCTGCCCCAGCAGAAAGGACCATGCAGAGCAATACCCTGCTGTTTTAATATGGGGTACTAAATGCTAGAGACTGCATTTTCTGGTTTCAAAGGGACTCAGGCAGGTCAGCAAAGTAACTTAAACTTAGATATGTAAAAGGTGATCTGAAGAGAAACCTAGGTAGGGACCCATGACTCCATCTGTATATATAGGGGAGGATAGCCTTGTCGGAGAGGAGATTCTTGGTCCCATGAAGGAAGAACATCGAGTGAGGGGGAATGTGAGGGTGGAGAGGTGGGAGTGGGGCGGTAGGTGGGGACACATCCTTATAGAAGCATGAGGAGGGGGGATGGGATAGGAGGTTCCTGGGTGGTGGGGAGAAGTGGGGTAAGAGGATAAAATCTGAAATGTAAATATAATACCCAATAAAAATAAATTTAAAAAGCTTAGATATGTAAACAATTTTATTATTATGCAGCAAACCTAAATATCTCATAAGACCAAGTCTTGCCCTTACTGATGCTCCTCCCCCTCTACTGCCTCAAGAAGAGCCAAGAACAAGAAAGAATATAATGTGCTGGAAGCTCCTAAAGTTCAGAGGATCAAAAGTCCCTTGTCAAGGAGACACAAGTAGAAATAGCTGCTAGGAAAAGGAGGAAGTCCTACCAACTGAACTGGTAGGACCAATTGGGATGTTATACAGGGACCTCTTTGGCTATAGCTTCCATGAGTCATGAATTTTGGTGATGTAGCTGCTTTAAGACACCCATGCCCCTGTATGTCATGGCAAAAACCTTACTGGTTCACTAGATTTTTATGGAATAATTTGATGGAATCTGATACACTAATTGATTGTTTGCTCACTTCTTCCCCAGAACTCACACAGGGTATGTACTCAGTAAAATCAAGCTAAATATTTAAGAGTGTAGTTTTAACTGCAAATTTTTCAGAAATCTCTAAACTGAGCCTTCTTCATCTTCACATTACTGTGGCATAGAATTACATATAATCCTTTGTTGTAGATTACATGGTTGTCATGTGGTCTAGAATCACATAATCTTTTGTTGTGGATTACACAGTCAGCATCACCTTTGGCCTATATACACATGATACTAAAGCAACATCAACCTCAGGCAACAGCAGAAGTATCTATAGACGAGACCAAACCTCCCCTTGGATGACCAAAATCACCCTCACTGAGAACTACTGTTCTAGATAGAATTTTAATCTCCTTTTTTTCCTAATTTTAGGCTCTCTTATTTTACAATAAACCTTAGATTTGTAGATTTTAGTAAATGGCTTGAGGGTTGTCATAAAAGTACTGAGAAATTCTAGTTAATAGTTTGGTATTATACTACACCATTTTCTTTTGTGCATTTTAAATGTATAACCCTACTGCGACACAGCAGACAAAGCGACACCTTAACTATTGTACATTGCATTATTTTGTTTCCCACAACACAAAATTGATCCTATTTCTGTTACAGCAAGCAGTTGAAAAGAATAAAGATGGATTCTTCTTCAGATGCAGCATTATAAGACACTGACCATTTTTCCTTTTAAATTCATTGTAATGACCACCCTATGCTTAATTAGAAATGTTATCTACCTTCATACTATTAAACAGCCAATCCACATTTCATGGCTGAACAAGACCTCTGCTTAATAACCTAATTTGTACTGCAATAGAAATAAAATCAGTTTCTGAATGTTACTGGTAGTTTACAATTTAATTCACCAGTAATGTTTCTCTTAATGTAATGTAAGGTTCTCTGCTCAGTGCAATAGTTTGAACGCAAGTTTCATTCAATAGGTTTGTTCACTGAATGGCTCATTGAGGTTTGAAATCGGATTTCCTTCAAAATGGATTGTGGCCTAATGATTTACGTAAATATGGCTTTTTAATCTAACCTTTACATTTTCCTTTGAAGAGTTCTGCTTAAGTTAATTATCATACTATCATTTAAAATAGATGTTATCTCTACATAAATATAATGAAATATTTGAAAATAGAAAAAGTTCAGAACAAGGAAAGAATAATTCTGTTTGTGTCACCTGTAGTCTAGTCCTTAGTCTATTTCATTTTCCTCAGATCTACGAAATGGGAGAAAAGCAATGATTACCACAGCATTGTTCTGAGAATTGATTGCATGGGTTAGTAAATTTAACGTGATTAGAAAGATGCCTGGTTTATAAAGTGTGTGGTGTGTTATGCTTAAAGTATGAAAATAAAACAGTTAAAGTCATGTAATTATGTGCACTGAATTGCAGACACATTAAAGCTAAATTAAGTCTAATCCAGAACAGTGACATTCATTTCTGTCTTGCCCTTAAGATTAATCATAGGGGCCTAAGGCATATTCATTCATACGTACATTCCTATTGGTCAACACTGTAGTCTTTCAAAATGGGCTTATGCACAAGTGTCCTCAAAACTCTCCAGATAAGGTCAACCTGAGAACAGTGGTTGGAATTGAAAATAAAAAAATAAATAAACTTTTACATTCTTTTTGTGTACTGTTAGAAGGCATCAGATGAAATGGCATTCTACCAGCTTCCCATACTACCTGAAGGACCAGTGGACAGACAGTCAAAGGCAGTTTCCTTCTCATAATTTATATATTTCAGTAATTGTATACATTTCATAATACTTTCACATTTGTTTTATGTATAAATAATATATTTTATAGTTCTCTTTTACATTTATTTTACATTTTAAAAGAATTCTAAAATGGCTAGTGAGATGGCTTCAAGTAAGAGTATTTACTGTATGCTGAGGAGTAGAGTCTAATCCCTTGAAACCACAAAAAGACAGATGTAGTGGTTGCATATGAACCCTCAGCACTTCCAGTGAAATGAGAGGTAGAGACAAAAGATTTGCCTGGAAGCTCATGAGCCTGCTGGCATGGATGACATAGAGCAAATGAAACAAGAGAGAGACTGCCTCAAAAATGTGGAGGAAGAGAATGGATTCTACAAGTTGTCCTCTGTCATTTACATACAAGCTTTGGGATGGCACGTATTCACACACAAACAATAAATGATAATTCAAAACTAGGACTTAACTGTATCTTAAATAAGAAGTTCAGAAATGATAAGGAAAACATTTTAATTACACTGCTCTCACTGAAGAACCAGAGCGTAGATCCTGAGGCTATAGTACTCATATGGGTTTCCTAACCATGTTCCTGGTAAAGATGCTATTGAAGCAAAAACAAAGAAAAGTTTTTCCATAGATGTTGATCATCACCACTACATGAAATGAAAAATTACTTACAATAAAAAATAGAGCCTTATTACTTAACAAAGGAGTCTTAAAACTTTACAGTTTAATGGATTCATTTTTAAAAATTTAAACCTAAATAAAATATTTATGTTTTGCTATTACTCAAAAATCTTAATATCACTTAGATGACCTAAGAGGGAAGCCTCTGAGCTTTCCCTAAATGAAAATGTCTTCCAACTCACTGTATTATTTTCTTATCTCCATTGTCTCATTAGCATCTCCCCAAACTAGAAATTGAGTATATTCACCCAAGGAAAATAGTCAGAGTGAGGAGAAGAGGTAAGACTAAACTGAGAGTCTGATGGTTCATTTTCAATAAAAATAGTAAAGCTAAGTTTTTAGCCTGCAATAAGTAAACACTTAATGTTGGTTTTTCTCAGCACCCTTACTGAAGGCACTGTAAGCAACTAATTAGAAAACATTGATGTAAAAAAGAAGTGTGTTAACCTTCATTGTCATTTGACTAGATTTAAAATCATCCAAGGTTTTTAGAGATAGATAATACTACCAAGAGCCCCAGATATCATGCCTGGAGTTGAAGCACTTGATATTTGCACTCTTGGGTTTGTCTTGGCACTAATTTTCTTGCTGTATTCCCATTCCTCCTTTTTGGATTAAGAATGTATTCCTTACCACTGAATATTGAAAGTATGTAACACGTTTTAGATTTTAAAGTGTCCCATAGCTAAATGGCTTCTTGGAGTTTCAGAAGAGATTATGTCTTTAAACAATAATTCAAATGCATTTGACTTAAGGAACTCCCAAAGACAAGCATTAGGTCATGCATTAGCCTTTTGAGAAACCAAGACTAGAGTGTTATGGTCCATAGTGATCTTCATGGTCCATTTGACTTGTGGTTTAGCATCACCCAAGAGACACCTCAAGATATATCTGAGAGTTTCCAGAGAGGCCTACTGAGGAGGGAAGACTCCCCTTGCATGTGGTGACACCAGCCCATGGTCTGAAGTCCCAGACTGCATCAAAAGTAATATAAATAAGCATGAGCAGACATTGCTATCTACTGCCTACCTATAGAGGTGCAGTGACTAGCTGCTTTCATGTTCTTCCTTCCACTCTTAGATTCATTCTCCCACATGCATTCCCTGCTGTGGTGATCTATGCTCTTAAACAATGAGCCAAAATCAATCATTTTCTTAAGTTACCTTTGTCAGTTGTTTTGCCAGAGTCATGTAAAAGTAACTAATGTAGCAGAATAAATACAGATTCTAGTAAAAATATTCACCTGTTATTATAAAGTTTAATGTACTTTTATTTCATTTTATTTTGAAATAGAATCTTACTATATAGCTCTGGCTGTCCTGAAAATCACTACATAGAGTAGTCTGGCCATGAACTCAGTCTGCTTCTGCCTCCTGAGTGCTAGGATTAAGTGCATATGCCACCATATTTGGCTAGTATCAAATAATTTATATAACTTTATTACCATATTTGTGTGTGACTGACTACTCAGGACGTTGATTTAAATCCACATCCACATGGACACACGAGCATTGTTCTACATCAGAACTTCCCAGGACACATCTACACATCACATCTACAACCTGCTGTTGGCTCAGATGTCAGCGTGTGGCCCATAGCTATGTAAGAGTCTTCTTTTTCCTGTTCTTCTGTTTTTTAAGGTGCTAAAAAAAAAACATTGGAGTGCAACAGCTTTTGAAACTTCCTAAATAATTCTACATTACTTTTAGCAGATCATAAGTCATCTTAAGTAGCTTTCATACTCCAAAGAGGCATAGCATTTATGCTACTGGCATGCCTTCTTGGTGTGTAACATTAATTGAAATTATATGATAATTTCCAGTACCAGCTTACGTTTGCTGGAGACATGTAAAAGTGGTGCTATTGGGAATTCACTTTGAAATGTTCTTTTGTGCACCAAACACATCTAGCAGTGGAAAGGTCATAGAGAGGACAAATAGGAAGAGGGGCAAGAGTATGTGACCTCTGTGGTTTGGAAGACATTTGTTGAGGCACAGAAACCCGACTGAGAAAGTGGAAGGCTACACAAAAATATGTCCTAGGCACAAGTTTAGAACCAAATCAATTCCAAAGGGAAAGTTCTGAGAACTGTTAACAGTGATGGATATCCTGTCAAGTCTGGGGTTGTTTCCAGACTCCAGCACAAATCCTGACAAAAGCTGCCCAGTCTTCAATGGGGCGTAGTATTAGAACTCCATCACTGGATGAAGCACAGGAAGGGCTACATGTCTGTCTGGGTTCAGTCATATGCACGTCACCTGGCACTTAGTATTTCAACAAATTTAAACGAAAAACTTTGTTCCTATCATTTTTGTTTGTTTGTTTTGTTGTTTTTACATCCTCTTTATAGGACTGAGTTGTAAATGTCTAATAATAGTCAGATGACTGAGGGTCCAAAAGGAGAAAGATCATTTCTTTGTGCATTAACTGGTACAATATGTCAAATAGAGTTAAGAAAAACATAATGTTTTGTTTCCAGAGAAAATTAAAAGAGAGACTCTTCTACCCCATCTGTGGGTGTTACTACTCTCTGGGATTTAGTCCTAGCCACCTGATTGCTGCCATCTTTCTTTTTCTACTTCCTCTTCCACCTAGATGTAGAGGTGAGGTGTTCAGCAGCACCGGTCTGCTGCAGTGGCGCCTCACTATCATGGCCACTGCCCTTAGTAGATTAAATTATTGCATGCTGTCAGCCAAAATAAACCCTTTCTCCTTTGAGCAGATTTTGTCAGGTGTTCTGTATCGATAACGATAAAAGTCACTGATGCTACAGGTCTAAAAGCCACAATAAGCCCTTTTAGCAGGAGGGTGAGTCCTGCTTTGACCAATATCCAATCACATGGGGTCTCTTTATACTCTTTTACTTCTGAAAAAAAAGAATTGCTCTCCTTTTAAATTAGTTCTTTTAAAATTCTCGTTAAACATGGTGGCTTTCATTACAGTGTTTCTGTACCCACTCTGCTCTGGCTGGTCCTTCTTCATCACATCCTCACTGTCCCCCTGCCTTATTCTTCCTGGTGTGCTGTTGGCCTCCCAATAGCTCTCCTTTGTTGTCATGTCACACATATCCCATAACCCAATAAATAGCTCTTTTAATTGCAAAAACTAAGCAAGTCTGCACTGTTGACCCCCTTCTGACTGAGTCCCTGCCACTGTAGGCACTGTAACTGGCAGGATAAATGGAATAGCAAACAGAAGTGAGCAGATAATACCTGCTGTCTTCCTTCAGGCAGCATTCAATAACATAAAAGGGTGTCTAAGACTGACTAAAAAGTGACCCTGTGAACAAATCCATGCAAGTATCTGATTATGTGTACAACACTGCTATATTGCAATAATTTTCCATCTATTGATGCAGAAAGCAACAGCAGGTGAAAGGTCAACCATCACTCAGTATTTGTTAATTTCTACATACATGCAGGCCTTCTCACTGCATGCTTGTACACGCCTGGGAAAATGAACAATAACTTACTGCTGAGAAACCTGAGAGTCTATAGTACACACTTTACAGGAAACAGAAGCTCATGTGATCTGCTCAGGGTGACACAGCTTGCTAACAGAAAGGTTGTGATCCCTGATGACATGTATCAATGGGCGACTACAGGAGTATACTCTCTGCTGTAGCTCTTCTGTAACAGTGTTGGACAAAGACTGAGGTGACTCAGATGTTGTGTAAGCTTAAAAGACATGAGATCTCTGCCAAGTATGGCTGAATTATAAACATACAAAGTAGCCACAAAGGGGAAACCCACTTGCATATTGGGAGTCAATTATTGCTTGATACAAGAATGAGTTCACATGGCCAAACACTAAGCTGTATCCAACAGTACAAAATATTTATAAATAACAGTAGCCTAACCCCAGAATAAAAAAAGGGCATTGCATTGCCATTATAAGATGCACTTAGATGTGATCCAAGACCATGTTGTTTTTTCTGAAAGAGTAACTTAGCAACCACTGCAGTGTCAGGGGTATTTATCCACAATATACTGGGAAAGGGAGGAGTTTAATTCAATATGAAGACCTATAAATCATCTTCCCCCAAATAAAATGCAGTAAAGCTGATTGACCCTAGCTGCCTGCCAAAGCAGAATGACTAGCAACAACAAAATGTCAAGCAAACAGAGAAAGTTACAAAAGAAAATTTCCAAATGAAAAATACTGGTACAGCATAGTTTCAGCAGAGCATAAGGAAAGCAGCCACAATCAATGGAAAGAGATCGTTAAAGCATGCTTTCAAATCATCAACAATGTCAGCAAACACCTCCTAGCCTCATTAGCAAACCTCGAGGTGCAGCCCAGTTAATGGAAGCCACGGGCAGCCTCAGTAATATTCCATTTCTGAGAGCTCTCCTGGAGGGGAGGCTTTAGGGGAGAAAAATGAAAAGAAATGCTTAATCAATCTCATTTAAAGACCCTCGATGCTTACAAAATTACAAATCAGGCTTTCATGTGTTGACTAAGAGTCTAAAACAATAAAAACAGGGAAAGGGATATTTTTTTCTAAGACACACTACTGCTGTTGACTTAAAAACAGATCATCAAAGCAGAATAGATCACTGCCACCAGCTGTCATATTGTGGAGTTCAGTCATATGTAATCCAATCATCATGACCTTAACAATTTTTATTCTCTCCTTATATTTCAAACATCTTCTTTGAAGGTTAAGTAAGAGCCGAAATCATTTTGAAGGTTGTGGAATGCTTGTACATTATGACAGAAGGACGGCTACTAAAAAAGAAAATATGCCACACAGTGGAGGTGTTTAATTCCCTAAACAACCTTTGCCAAGGCTGCAGTCAACTAGACCAAGGGTAAAGCCAGCTGAGGTGACCACTCCCTGAAGATAGTAGAAAGAGAAAAGTCTAAAATGGAAGTCATGGTAACATAGTTTATATTTGGAGAGCTTTTTATTGGATCTCCAGTATGTTTTCTTTCTGAATCACCCCATGAGATTTAACTCTGGTATATATTCATGTTTTCTTCTGGAAAAGGCATATAATATAAAACCCAGCCCCTAGATGGAAAAGCATGAGAATCCCAATAGCTCATAAAACACAAATAACAGCAACAAAGGGCAGAGCATGACAGTGCAAAATGCTTCAACATAAAAGTCTGTATAGTCCAGCAGTTATTGATTCTACTGATTGTAATGCTGTCTTGAAAATACCTGTAGTCCAGTTTAAAATAGGAGTGTGCTGCTATGCACCCTTTAAGAAGAACTATGCATGCTATTCTTTCTATCCTCCATTGGCTCTGGTTTATACAGTGTTAATGAATAAAAGAAACACCAACCAAACCTTTCTTTCTCCTTTTAGTATATTTTCATTATTGTGCAAAGTAATGGGTTTCATTGTGCTTTCTTCATAATCGTCTGTTCTCCTTGACAGTCCTTCTCCACTCTCCCACCCCATTGCCACCCCACCACTTCTCCATTGTCCTCTAACAGAATATGTCATATATAGCCTATTGCCCTCTTCTTCCCCTTAAAATTTTTCCATTACATGGTCTTCATTCTAGTTTCATGGCCTACAACCCACCGCAGATGTGCATATATGCACTCTATTCATACACATGAACTTAAAAACACACATATAAAATTAAATTATGGAGAATGTAAATAATATATATATATATATATATATATATATATATATATATATATATATATTTAAAACCCAGTCTCCTCATATTTGGCATTTGTCTGTATGAGTCTGATTTATTTTTTGTAACACAATAGTTTTTGTTTTAAACAATACCAATGACATGAATTCACTCTTCTTTACAGCTGAATAAAATTCCACTGTGTGAATATACCACATTGTCTTTATCCATCATCTGTTGATGGGTATCTAAACTGGTATGATTTCCTAGATGTTGTGAGTGGTACAGCCACAAGCATGGGTGACAAGTATCTCTGTGGTAGAACTTACTGTCTGCCCTGTATATACCCTGGGGTAGTATAACTGGGTCAATGATTCAATTTTTTTTGTTGTTTTTGGAGAAGCCTCTATAGTGATTTGCACAGTGGCTGCGTCAGGTTACATGGCTGCCAGAAGTGTATAAGAGTTCCTCTCGTCACACATTCTTACCGGCTCTTGCTGTTACTTGTGTTCTTGATGTTAGTTTCATGGCTGTGGTGAGATATAATTTAAAAGCAAACTTAATTTTCATATCTTTGATAGGTAAGAATGTTAAACACATAAAATGGTTATTGGCTATTTGTGTCTCTTCTCTGGAGGACTTTCTATATAGTTCAAATAGGCTACTTATTGTTAGAAGACTGAGGAAGTTGTTGTTGTTGTTTTTGTTGTTGTTCTTGTTCTTGTTGTTCTTGTTGTTCTTGTTGTTGTTCTTGTTCTTGTTCCAGCTCTTTATACATTGTAGCTATGACCCCTTGGTCTGAAATATATCTGAGAAATGTGTTCTCCCATTCTGTCTATTCTGTTGAGAGTTTCTTCTGCTATATTTAAACTCTTTAATTTAACATACCTCATTAGCCACTCTTGGGATTATTTCTTGTGCTATTGGAGTCCTAAAATTTGTTTCTAATATTCTGAAATAAAAAAAAAGATGTCACAGAATTATAATGTAGCTTCTGTTACACATAAAACACAAGATCTACAAAGGCTTTTCTATCACCAGCCTTTACATCACAATCTTTTAAAGAATATAGTTTAAATCAGCCTCTAAAATCACTTAAGTAAATTACATACATTAAAAAATAACACAAATGTAGCCATCCTCATGTTTCAGAACTAATTTTAATTGAAAGAGTTTGATCATATGTAAAATGTAAAATAGTCTCATTAAATTTCTTAGCCTTGATTACTTTGATCAAAATAAGATACAATATAAGAAATAAAATATTTATATTCAGTTTCAAATACCACTATACTTAAAATACTCATTGTAAAACATGTGTAAGAGCAAGTTAGTTTTTAGTACTGTGTGATGAGCGCTTGATTATAGCTTACAGCATCACCCATTCAGTCTCTCTCAGTCTGTTGGCCTTCTTAGCTGCATTGTGGGCTGAATAAATTGGAGCCTCATCTTCTTCAATATCCTTCTCTAACCAAGTCAAGTCATCCCCCAACACTTGGTTCATTGTCATTGCAGGACAGAGGTTCACATTTTCTTATGGGACTGTCAATTCCAGGCTAGTTTCTGACATACAATGCCAATCTGCTCTTCCAAGGGCAGAAGAATACCTGTTAAACGAGTATTGTTTAAGATAAGCCTACTTTACTACCACTACCACACACCAGCAGCACCATACTACCACAACCACCATCCTCATGGAGAGAAAAAGAAAGAAGGAAAGAAGAGAGAGAGAGAGAGAGAGAGAGAGAGAGAGAGAGAGAGAAGGGAGAGGGAGAGGGAGAGGGAGAGGGAGAGGGAGAGGGAGAGGGAGAGGGAGAAACAGAAACAGAAACAGAAACAGAAACAGAGAAAGAGAGAGAAACCTGGTGGTTTTGAGTAATTCAAAATCAAGAGATTAAAAAGCCTTTTGGTGACACAAGGGCATACACATGGTGGAGGTGCCATGTTAAAATACAGTTGCAGGCCCCTCGCCTGGTCCTTGTGGCTGGGGCAGACAACCAGCTGGTCTGCTCCTGTGAAGACACCATATCCAGAGACATGCTAGAAGAGCAACTGAACTCAGAGCAGTGGGAACCATATCACAAGACATCCTAGAGAAGCAACTGCATTCAGGGAAGCAGGCACCCATATCCTGAGACATCCTAGAGAAGCCACTGCACACAGAATATCAGACACCATATTCTGACACATCCTAGAGGAGCCACTACATTCAGAGAGGCAGACATCTAGCTTGTCTGCTCCCATGAAGACACCTTATCCTGAGACATCCTAGAGGAGCCACTGTACTCACAGCAGCTGGAGCTCAGGATCACAGGATCACAGAGACATCTGGATGCTGAGGAATTCTGACGTAAGCAAGATAACTGGAAAGGCAGGCTACAGTCAGAGACAATGAGTGCAGGTAGCACTAGAGTTAACCAGATGGTGAAAGGCAAGTGTAAGAACATAAGCAACAGAAACCAAAGGCATCATAAGAATTCACTTCTCCCACCATAGCAAGCCATGTACACCAGATCACACCAGAAAAGCAGGATTCAGAATTAAAATCACTTCGAAGGATGATGATAGAGTACTTTAAGAAGGACATAAATAAGACTCTCAAAGAACTTGAGGAGAACACAGGTAAACACGTAGAAGCCCTTAAAGAGAAAACACAAAAATCCTTTAAAGAATTGCAAGAGACCACAACCAAACAGGAGAAGAAATTGAACAAAACCATCTAGGATCTAAAAATGGAAGTAGAAACAATAAAGAAATGTCAAAGGGAGACTACCCTGGAGGTAGAAAACCTAGGAAAGAGATCAGGAGTCATAAACGCAAGTATCACCAACAGAATACAAGAGATAGAAAAGAGAATCTCATGTGCAGAAGATACCATGGGAAACATTGACACAACTGTCAAAGAAAATGCAAAAAGCTCTTAACCCAAAACATCCAGAAAATCCAGGACACAATGAGAAGGCCAAACCTAAGGATAATAGGTATAAATGAGGGTGAAGATTCCCAACTTAAAGGGCCAGTAAATATCTTCAACAAAATTACAGAGGAAAACTTCCCTAACCTAAAGAAAGAGATGCCCATAAATATACAAAAAGCCTACAGAACACCAAATAGACCAGACCAGAAAAGAAATACCTCCTGTCACATAGTAATCAAAACATCAAATGTACAAAACAAAGAAAAAATACTAAAATCAGTAAGGGAAAAAAGGTAAAGTAACATATAAAGGCAGATCTATAAAAATTACACCAGACTTCTGACCAGATACTATAATAGCCAGAAGATACTGGACAGATGTCATACAGACTCTAAGAGAACACAAATGCCAGCCCAGACTACTATACCCAGCCAAACTCTCAATCACTATAGATGGAGAAATCAACATATTCCATGACAAAACCAAATGTACAGAATATCTTCCCACAAATGTAGCACTTCAAAGGATAATTGATGGAACACCCCAACACAACGAGGGAAACTACAACCTAGAAAAAGAAAGAAAGTAATCTTCCAACAACTCCAAAAGAAGATAGCTACACAAACATAATTCCACCTCTAATAACAAAAATAACAGTAAGCAACACTCATTTTTCCTTAATATCTCTTAATATCAATGGACTCAATTCTCCAATAAAAAGACATAGACTACCAGACTGGATACATAAACAGGACCCAGAATTTTGCTGTATACAGGAAATGCACCTCTGTGAAAAAGACAGACACTACCTCAGAGTAAAAGGATGGAAAACAATCTTCCAAACAAATGGTCCCAAGAAACAAGCTGGAGTAGCAATTCTAATATCAAATAAAATCAATTTTCAACCAAAAATAATCAAAAAAGATAAGTAAGAACACTTCATACTCATAAAAGAAAAAAATGTACTAAGATGAACTCTCAATTCTGAACATTTATGCCACAAATGCAAGGGCACCCACATACATAAAAGAAACTTTACTAAAGCTCAAAGCATACATTGCACCTCAAACAATAATAGTGGAGGACTACAACACCCCACTCTCAGCAATGGAAAGATCATGAAAACAGAAAATAAACAGAGACACAATGAAACTAACAGAAGTTATGAACCAAATAGATTTAACTGATATCTATAGAACATTTCATCCTAAAACAAAAGAATATACCTTTTTCTCAGCACCTCATGGTACCTTCTCCAAAATAGACCATATAATTGGTCACAAAACAGGCCTCAACAGATACAAAAAGATTTAAATAATCCCTTGCAACCTATCAGACCACCATGGACTAAGACTGGTCTTTAATAATGACAAAAACAATGGAAAGCCCACATACATGTGGAGACTAAACAACACTCTACTCAATGATGACTTGGTCAAGGGAGAAATAAAGAAAGAAATTAAAAACTTTTTAGAATTTGATGAAAATGAGGACATATCATACCAAAACTTGTGTGACTCCATGAAAGCAGTACTAAGAGGAAAACTCATAGCTCTAAATGCCTAAAAAAAGAAATTGGAGAGACCATACACTAAGAACTTGACAGCACACCTGAAAGTGTTAGAACAAAAAGAAGCAAATATACCCAAGAGGAGTAAATGGCAGGAAATAATCAAACTCAGGGCCAAAATCAACCAAGTAGAAACAGAAAGAACTACAGAAAATATAAACAAAACCAGGAGCTGGTTCTTTGAGAAAATCAACAAGATAGATAAACCCTTAGCCAGACTAACAGAGGGCACAGAGACAGTATCCAAATTAATAAATTCAGAACTGAAAAGGGAGACATAACAACAGAAACTGAAGAAATTTAAAAAATCATCAGATGCTACTACAAAGGCCTATACTCAACAAAATTGGAAAATCTGGATAAAATGGACAATTTTCTAGACAGATACTAGGTACCAAAATTAAATCAGGAGCAGATAAACCATATAAACAGTCCCATAACCCATAAAGAAATAGCAGCAGTCATTAAAATCTCCTCACCAAAAAAAGTACAGGACCAGATGGTTTTAGTGTAGAATTCTATCAGACCTTCCAGTAAGACCTCATACTTACTCTCTTCAAACTATTCCACAGAATAGAAACAGAAGGAACATTACCCAATTCATTCTATGAAGCTACAATTATGTTCATACCTAAACCTCACAAAGACCAAACGAAGAAAGAGAACTACAGACCAATCTCTTATGAATATTAATGCAAAAATAATAAAAATTCTCACAAACTGAATCCAAGAACACATCAAAACAATCATCCATCATGATCAAGTAGGCTTTATCCCAGGAATGCAGGGATGGTTCAATATTCAGAAATCCATCAATGTAATCCACTATATAAACAAACTCAAAGGAAAAAAACCACATGATCAACTCACTAGATGCTGAGAAAGCATTTGACAAAATTCAACATCCCTCCATGTTAAAAGTCGTGGAAAGATCAGGAATTCAAGGTCCATACCTAAACACAGTAAAAGCAATATACAGCAAGCCAGT
>JANHMN010000012.1:68216977-68265675 GCA_030674055.1 Rhabdomys pumilio
TTGATTTTGCAGAGACTCAATTTTTTGCAGTGTGTGTGTGTGTGTGTGTGTGTGTGTGTGTGTGTGTGTTTGAGATAGATATTGAAAGAAATAGAAAGTTTAAATGTAATGTGATATTAGTGTCTATGCTATATGTACACATGTATGGGCCAGTGTGTGCCACTGTATATATTTATGTCACACACATACAGAGGCCAATAGAGAAAGAAAGGTGTCCTGTTTTATCATTTTCAACATCATTGATTTGAGGCAGGGTCTCTTACTGAACCTGGATCTAGAATGTCACAGCCCTAGAGATCCTCCTCTGTCAATCCCCATAGTTTGTAGGCATGTGTGACCATATTCAGCTTTTTAATGTCAATATTGGGGTCTGAAATAAGGTTCTCTCACTGATATATTTCCCCAACCCTACTGAGAAAATTTTAAACTTCTTGTTGGATAAATGTAAGTTTCTTAACACTATTTTTACTAACCTAGTATTTCAGTCGTTGAGCAAAAATGGGATGCTAAAATCATAGTCATAGATTCTAATCAAAACTGTAAATCTTCCATGTGACTTTTCATCTGACTGTGGTGATAATTCTTCTGTGAGAGAAAAAAAATGATTTGTAATAAGTTGAGGAAATACTATTCTTGTCATTATATCTTTCAGTGTTCTCTCATTATTTGAAAGCTCTTTAGGAGGCTAGTGAAAAACAAACCAAAATAATTTGGCCATAGAAACATGTATCCACAACATATCTTCAGTGATCCCTTGATGTTGCATTTTTGTAGATCTACTTTTGAAAACATTTTCCTGAATGATAGGAAATCTTGAAGCTGGCTGGTTGTGTGAACAAATAAAATGGCATGCATAAAGACATAGAAAACTTGGAGAACTTAAGGCTAAAGCTGAAGAAGGGAGTCTGGAACGCAAACTGCATCCTGAGTAAGAAGCAGAAAACTAACCTGAAGAAACACTCACACTAAAAATGATAAAGGAAAGATTTGGTATAAATTAAAGTATTTCCCTGCTCCTTTAGAGATTTGTGTCTACAACTAAAACATTTTAATATAGACTCCCTATTCTCTGGAAATAGAGAATCTGATGCCCTGCATGAATATCTCTAGTTCATTAGAAGTGGCACAGAAAATGATTCTTAAGGTTAGTGATCAGCATTACAGCAGGAGCAATGTCAAGCAGAGCCAGGTAGAGAAACCTAGAATACAACTATGTAGACTCTCAGTGATGGTAATGTAGCAAATAGGTTCATGAAAGACAACTTAGATGACCACAGTGTCAACAAATCTATTACTATCTACTCAGAAACCCAGGAATTTCATTTAACACATCCAGCAGAAAAGAGGAAAGAAATTCAAGAGCTAATGTGCATTGCAGATCTTATACCTGATTCCTGTAATGTCAATAGTATCTCTTCAACTGACAAGCTTGGAAGATTTCTGCCCACTGACAATTGCGCCAGGGAACAACTCCCATCCCTGGCTGGGAACAGAGAAAAGGTATAAGCTCAGCTCTCAATAACTTTCATGCAAGATTAAAACAGACTGTCCATACCAATGATCACTAGCAGAACGCTTGAGGCTGACAGTTGTAAAAAGGTGATGATCTGAAGTCTTCAATATTCACTAGCATTATTTTAGACACTGGTTATATTGGAATAAGTTGTTCCAATGTTTATGGTGCTTTATATTTTGTATTTTTCTTTGCTATAACAACAGTAATAAAGTGGCCTGAGGTGTATAACCTTTTACTCTAAAGATTTTTTGAACTCACAAATGTGGGAAAAATCACTCAAGCTAAAAAATAGATACATACTGGTTCTATGCACTTCCATCTACTTTTTATTAGATTGTAATTTTCACAACACAACTAATTTTTAAGGAAAAATCAATTAACAATATATTACAGAACTAGGTATTCTGAATCAGCAGCATATAATATCTACATGGTTAAGGAAGAATGGGTCTATTGCTTACAAGACCAAAGTCAGATTCCTAATGGACCTTTTCAAAATAATGCAAAGTTCATACGACATTAAAAGAACTGAGCTATTCAAACTATATTTAAATCATAGTCAGAATTTTCCAAAGGAATTATACTGCTTTTTGCATGCAATACATTAAGGATTTGAGACCTTTCATTTTATTAAAATGAAAAGCAACTATGCCATCTTGCTCTTTATAAAAATTCAATTACATTGAAAATCAACTAGAGAATATTGCCTTCGAGTTTAAGGTGATTCAGAAAACCACAAACGTATGAAGATTATTAAGGAAGAAATTAGACAGAATAATAACAGCAGTTCTGTTTGGTTTTCCCAATAGAGTTTACAAATCACTCTCATGTATTTGAGCTTATTTTTTTTCCCTTCAGTGTTCCGCTTCACTGGACCTTGAACTCTCAACCTCCCAAAGAAGATTTTACCATTCTGCAAGTAGAATTTGGAAAGGTTATTTAAATGTTAGTTAATAGTAAAGTTCATTTACCACTCTATACATTCTTATAGTCCTTAACCATTTAATTCATATAAAGGCTGTTGTAATATTACTCTGTTTCCTAATTCCTATCCTCTTACACAAGCAGTCAGGATTAGTTCAGAACCAGAAGACTAGTGTTTAAGGTTGCTAACATAGGAGTGCTGGTTCTGACTTACCATCTCTCACCTTTTGTCTCACTGCAGGATGACACCATCAGAAACTCACAGGAACAGATACATCTCTCAACTCTACTGGCTTCTTGCCTTAAAATACTTGTGAAGGAACCATGTTAAGTTAAACTGCAGTGACCAGACAAATTGATTATGACACACTCAAAATGAAACTGTTCTTGGTGCCTTTAAGATTCCTTAATGCCCTCTTGGGTTCCTAAGTTGTGATGACCTATGATGCATTTCAATGTTGCAAGAAAAAAATCTACAACACAAATAGAACAGCTTGTGTATTCTTCTTCTGGTTGAATCTCTAAACATGCTAAATGATTCCATATCAGGTTGATTTTGAGACACAGCCCACTTACTCACAAAGAAAATAATTATATGTCCACTGTTCTACATAATCACTGACTAAATTATATTTTAAAATCTTGATAATGTGGAATGCAATTGCAAATATTGAATTCTTTTGCATACTATTAAAGATATAATGACAATATAAAATGTATGCCCCCATGAGTCAAATGGATGTGAATGTTAGGTGAACTTTCAGAAGCTGTACTATGGGTTTTCTCTACCAGCTGTATGGTTGAGTTCAAATTCAAAACTCAAAGTAGTACTTTGTGTTATGAACCATAAATAGCAAGCTAGTTTGTAAAAAACATCAGAACATGAATATGAACTCAGTTCACCTTGAGAAAAGACTTAAAGTAACAAATTAACTCAACACAATTAGTAAGAAAACATCAATTATTTAAAAGGAAGATTAATTGCAAGAAAGAACTAGACTTAAACAAGACACTGATCTCATGCTTCCATTGTGCACACAGGGTAACTAATCAATATGGCCCTGTCAATTAAATCCGCAAAATTCAAGCAGTGCCACACATAATTACATGATACACATAACAGATGTGGCTTCCCATCAGGAAAGCAAAATAGCAGCAAAGAGAGAGACCAAGAAAGGTGGTGGCCTATGTGCACACAAATGAGGGACTAATAGAATTGAAAATAAGGTCACATTCCCAATCTATGATGAGAAGAATGAAGTAAACAGAAATCTGCCTAATAAAATTCTAACAGCTTTCAAAAATAGTATAATTTTGTCATCTAATAGTCTATTTGAAGATATGTGGACTATCATTTAAGGGTATCACTATGGTATAATTTAAATGGAAGCAGATAGATAATACTTGCTTCCAACTCCTTGAAAACAAAGAGTAAGATAAATTCTGGTTTGCATTATCACTGGCCTTGGAACTCTTTTAGCCTTTGTTTAGAAGCCTGTGACATGAGCATGGAGCCCATATGTTTCAACATGCTTTTCTGTAGTTTTAGTCCCTCTTTCCTGAAGAAAAAAGAACCCATCATTACATATTAGCAAGCTCACCTTTTAAAAGGCTATAGAAGGAACTTCACTCACTCCGATATTGTTCCCTCTGCTGAGTAATTCATAGAGACCAAGAGGCTCTGAAACCTCACTTTTCTGGCTTCATGGTGCTTCTCTCTCACATTTGAGGACTGATTTTGCACTCCAATAAAAGCATAAATAATCTTTTACGAAATGTCAAGTGAATGTATCAGTCAGGGTTCTCTAGATGAACACAGCTAACAAGAGAGATGATAGAGAGATGGTAGATAATAGATAGATGCTAAATAGATGATAGACTACATAAATGAATAGATGACAGATATAGATGATACAGTTTTAGATATACATATAACTAGATGGTGTAGATATACATATGCATATAGCTATACATACAGTTATACATATGGATATAAATAATAAAGGGGCTTGTTGGATTAGTAGCTGCAACAACAGCCATGGCCATATGGAAGAAGTGGTGAAGGCGGTAGCTGCTCAATTGAAGAAGTAGGAAGCTTCAGCACGACGCTCTGAGTCTAGAAAATCCATGGAGATTCACTGGTATAGAGTTCACATTAATAAGCTGAAGAAGCTGGGATTGAAGTTCAGCAGACATGGAAGCAATCATGTGCACACTCCCTCAGTAAGAACGGGGCCAGTATTCCCATGCTGCTCTCCTTTCTGTCATTATCATTCAGATTTCTGCATTCAGAGCAGGCTTTTCCCCTCGAGTCATTATCTATGTATCATTCCTCCTTAAGAGCATCCTTACAGACACATAGAGGTATTATGTTTCGCCAGCATCAAATATGTCTTAATCTAGTCAGGTGACAACTAAAATCAGCCATCACAGCTTCCTAAAGGAGAACTAAGTAGCCCAGGGGTAGACATGACCAATGTGTAATATGCTGATATAAAAAAGTGATGATAAAACCCACTATTTTATGCAGTTAATATGTACTAATAAATAAACAAGCAAAACATTACAAATTAGTATACTTATTCTTTTATGTAATTAACTTGTTTCCTTGAACTATAAAAAGTCATCAAGTAATTGTTCCCCCCACTTTTGGAAGAAACCTTCTACCTGGGAATTTTTGTCTCTAACCCTGCCTTCCCAGCAGATCACTTTTCCCCTTGGAGATGTGGATGGAATACAGGGTACCCACATGTTCAGCACATTCTCCATCATTGGGCTATACTCTCAGATCCCTGTGGCTCTCTTCCATGGAGAGCTTAGCTTCCCCAGATCCTCTCTTCCTTTTCAGCAAAGCTCTACTCTTCCTGTATGGGAAAACATCAACTGATGCCCTCATCTCTTCTTGAACATTTCAAGCCCTGCCTGCCACTTCATACCAAGTGAAAAGCACATAGAAGTATTTCTTTGACGAGACTTTCGCTGGCTGTGAATGGAGGTCATGGGCTGTGTACTCTTGTTCAGAGAAGCCATTTATGACTAACAGGTGGCTCCAGTGGTGTTCCTGGAGCTTCGACTCAAGGAGTACCAGCTCATATGAAATCATTTTGCTCCCTTCTCCAGACCTGTCATATCATTCAAGCAATAAGATCTCAACTTCATTATGTTCTAGACCTTGCTTTCTTCCTGGACTAAGTACATATATGTATTCTCTCTCTATTCAGAGGAACATTGTTCTGCCAGAGTCACCAGATCATGCATAGTAAGCAAATCAAGTATCTTCCTTCAGATCCTGTATGCAGTCCCCTGTGGTGAGGAGAGTGCATCAGTCATATCTCCATGCACAGTGCTACACTTCAGACAGCAAGAGAGTGTATTCCTGGCAACTCTCAAACCTACAGAATTGTGGACCCCTACATACTTTTATGGGAGAAGTTTGTGATGGGCCACCATGGATGTGTTATTAATAAACTTATTAACTAATCTTAAGTAATAACATAAAATAATTTTAATAACTAATAACACAAAAATAAGACATCTGAAAAAAGAGGAGGAAAAACAGATAAAATGGTGCCCTATATTGGTGCTATTCAGCTTATTATTAAAGTGATTTTATATTGAATCAACTGTTTCTTCTTGAATATTTACTCTTTCATATGAAAAATATTTAATGGACAGCAACAGCCTGGGAAATGGATAGTCATAAGAAAGGAAAGCAAATGCCTGCAGACAGAGATCTGCTGCATCCCAAGCCCCTGTGGTCCTTTGTGTTCTCTGCCATCACCACCCCAGGCTCTCCGCTCTTTTCAATTTTACTGCTCTCCAAAGTGAGGAGCTAATAACAGGAGCTTGTGTCATCAAGAAGCAACTGAGTGCTGACCGAGCTTCTTCATGTAGACACTTGCTGCCTGGAGCCAGAGCCCCCAGGGACACACATGCCCCTCCTCCCCACACCCTCCCCAGCACTTACTATTGACTGCTCTAAATTGTTATAAGGAGTGCTGTGGTGTTGGTTTCCAGACAAGCAGCTACCTGAGACAAACAAACCAGGGCTAATTTCCCCTGTGGCTGTGAATAGTAAGGAAGGCTGTCCGGTCTCCATTTCAGTTTGGCCACAGCACAAGCAGTTTCCACTTAAGTTGACAGGGAGAGAAGCAGGCAGTCCCCAGAGAGAACACACCTGGTGAGGTTTCTGAGTAAAGTTGCAAAGGGTTTGTCACTGAGGGCTTCCTCAACAATAAAAAAAAAAAATAGCAGGGAGAATAAGGGATCGAATGACGACAGAATGTTTCTTGCTGTCATCAAAATAATTACTTCAGTTGTTCTGGGTATAGAATTGGAGATCTTGCACTGCTCTCTGCCTGCCACTTGACAATCGCGGCAGAGCAGGAAGAACAGCGGTTCCAGGGGACTGCACTTAACTTGGCAAAGGAAAGAAGCTTCTAAAAACAAATCCAATTCTCAGTTCCCCAGACAATCAGATACTGTGCTCCTGCATCTGCAATGAAGTATCTACAGGAGACATAGATTTGACTCAGCACCACAGGAAAAAAAATATATCCCTTCCTGCCAAGAAAATGGCTGGTTAGTAAAACGGTGTGCGTCAGGGAAAGCATAGTTCTGCCTTCTTCCCAACTGAAACCTTGAACCCTTTTATCCCCGTCTTTTTGTGCCTTTCCATGTTTTCTATTTGTTTGCTGACCGCTAAAGGTTGTGAATCCCATCGCCAAAACAATTGGGACATCACACAGGAGGTATATTCAGAACCTGGTAGAATTGTCCCAATTTGAATTTTCTGCAAAATGGATGTTACCCAAGGATGATAGTATCCTTAGACCATGTCTGGGTTTAATACAGCCTTCGTTGTTTTTGATGCTAATGGCAAACAATAGTGGGAGATAATGGACTTGATGACAGTGTTAGGAAAGACAAGAGAGTGCTGAGGGCCCCTCTCTTCCTTAAACACATTTTACCCCAAACCCCACCCCTGCTCACACATAAAGAAATCTACCATCGTAAATGAAACATTAGGTCAAAACTTTATTAGAATAGAATATCATTATGTTTTCCTGTTGGGCCCTGGATGAGGTATATTCATTTAATTTATTTCCTCACGTAGCACACAGGGAGAGGGCGTGATTAGCAGGTCTACTCCTCCAGAGATTAAAATATTAATGAGTTACCTAAAGGCCAGGGGGCGTAGCTAATTAAGTTATCCCCTCCCCCTCCCTATAAAAAGTCAGGGGAGCCTGGCTTTTGGGGGTGGGGGGAGCACATACCATCTACACCTATTCACCACGCCATGAACAATAAAAGCTTTGGAAAACTCCAAGTGTCTCTGGGCCTTCCTGCGCCTGTCGCCAGACCGCCAGCTTTTGGAACTTTGGAACCCTGAACTCAGGTTTTGGAACTTTGGAACCCTGAACTCTTCTCCGTGCAGCCGCAGAGGTGGCTGCGTGCATGTGGGACCTTCCACTCTCCGTGTGGGAAGTGCGGCAGGACACTGCCACAGGCCCTCATGGGACCTCGTGCACGCCGGATCCCCCCCCCCCCGCCCCCGAGTTATTTTTCCCACATTTTCCTAAAAGCAGAACTCATTTTCTACTTTCAGCCCTGTTCTATTAAATGATGAAAATCCAACTTAATCAGAAATCTCCTTCCTATCCTGAGGTGATAAATAGATTCCAAAGGGATTATGCAGTGCCGCACCCCTGGGTACAGCCTGGGGAGACACATATGAAGAAGCATCAGTTGGCAGCTTCTAGCTGTGATCATTATATCACAGACTATTGATCCACCAAACATGTCTCATACACACTTTCTGAAGGCAGGAGTCCTTAGATCCAACCCACTTTCAGGAGTTATGTGTTTTTCTGGCCTTTCGGGCTCAGCCTATAGCTCCTGCCTCCCCCAACCCCAAGTGTAGGGCAGTGGAAATTAAGCTACCTGCAGCACCCTCTCACCCTCTTCAGTGACTAGGACATTTTATACTGTTATCTTGATATGTGAACGCCTCTGACACACCAATGTGCATTTTTCTATAGAGACTGAGAACACACGCTATCGCTATCTCTGGATTTGTTGACTCTGCCTACTACTTTTCTCACTGGGCCTCTTAGGGAAAAGGCTCTTCCTTCTGTTACTTCTCTTCATTTGACCTACTTCTCCTCATTTGACCTACTTCTCAGGTGAGCCTGTTGTGCTGTTTTTACTAGAGTTATACACAGCATTGTTCTTTCCTTTTTGTCTCTGAAGATCAGGCAAGAATTTCAAAGTTCAAAATCTAGAGTGAGGCTTCAGTCAGTAACTCTTCTCTTACAGATTTTTTAGCCCTTCTCTGGGAAGGCCATAAACTTGGGGTAACAGAACAATCACTAAGTAAAAGAAAGCACCAGAAAAAAAATCACATATGTACATATCATTTATGATATATATCACAAAACATGATGTGTTATAATAAATAATATATATTAATATATGATATGTGTGCATAAAATTTTCTACAATTCTATGTTTCTGATATGAATTCATAACATTCTTACTAAAACCAAAATCACCAAACACAATAGCCTTATAAAGCCCTTTGCCCCCATCTTAGGCAAATAGCAGCAAGATACACTAAAAATTAAACTTTTGTCTGCAGTGTTCTTATTTCTTCAAATGAAAATAACTTGGAAATTTGAAAAAGAGAAAAAGCTGGTTCTAGCTCCATGCCCCAAGGAAAATGCAGAGCTCAACTAACAGCTTAGAAAATGATGTCTCAAGAAATTGACATTATATCTGAATCAAGATTTCCAAATGCCAGTTCACAAATGGCCTTCAATTCTTCCCGATACTTATGCCTGTTCTGAATACAGAACATAAAATGCTTTTTGAAAGTGTGATGTGTCATTACTTAGAGATGAAGCTCCTCATCCTCCTCTCTGCTGTTTCTCCTATCTGCGTGTGCTCAAGGACTCTACATGCTGTTAAAAGTCAGATGTTACTTTCAGACTTCAGAAGCAGATTCTGATATTTCAAGGGCCTCTATGATCCAAGCCTTATGGTTCTAGGTGATTAACTAATTACTTAACGGAGACTCCACTCATCAAACTCACTGGACAATAATGCTTGTGAAACATCAGCCTCCCCTGAGTGAGTTCCCATGGGCAAAGCCTGAGTCTGTGCTGTTTATCACTGTCTACTGGGGTCTGGCAGAGCAGGTGGCATATGTAAGTCATGAGTAAACAGCTTCAATAAGTGAACATCTCTCTTTCAAGCATAGCCTTAAGGGGATGAATTCTCCAGGATAGCAACTCCTGCAGTCACCACCTTACCTTCTGCTATGGTTTAAACAGAGCATGTCCCAACATGGCCTCAATGTGTTCAAGACTTAAATGTCATTGGGAAGTGATGGAAAATTTGTGGAACAGTTTCTCTCTGGAGGAAGTGAAGTCCTTGGGGTGAACTTTTTATCTTCCCATTTTCTCTACTTCCTGTCCACTCTGAGATGAGCACCCTCTGTCACATATTCTTGCCACCTGAATGTTCTACCTTGCCACAAGCCCAGAATCAGCAAAGCCAGTGATCATGGGCAGAAACTTCTCAAACTGTATGTAGACGTTATACTTGGTTCTTCTTCGCAGTTCAATGTTCCCAGATATAAGACTCAGACTTAAAATATATTTACAAATACCTTAGCCATCTCTAACTAGATCATAATTTAAGATAGCTCATTTATTTTAATCTACATTCTGTCACATGGCTGGTTATCTGTGCTCAGGTACTGCAAGTCCATCTTCTCACATCCTCCCAGGTGGATCTTCCCATACCTGGCTCTACCCCAGAGTTCTTTCTCTACCTGTATGCCCCACCTTGTATTTCTTGCCTAAACCATTGATCATAGACTTTTTAATTGACAACTTATGCATCCATATAGTACACAAGATATTCCCTCTACAACTATGAGCAAACATGATCCCATCCTCCTCTGAGTTATCTCAGTTATATGTCAGAGCTATGAAAAAATAACTAATACTATCTGAGAGCTTATTTCAAACTTTCTTTTTTCTCACAAGGCACATGTTCTCCAATCTAGAATGAAAGAGAAAAATAATCAAGGGTGTATCACTCCAGATTTCCTTAATCAGGATTTTTTTCCCCAGAAGGAAATTGGATTGTGTCCAAGTGAAGAAGGTGTCTCCTGGCTGCTAGCCATCCTGAGCCCTGCTGTGCTCATCATGTTGAGACTGCCTTGCCCTTGGTCTTTAGGGAAAACTGAGCTTACTCTAGAAAACCCAGAGGCTCACAAAACTACCAACTGACTCACCTTCCTCTCTTGGGAGTCTCTCCTTTTATGTCTAGAAAACTAGAAAAAAATTACCCATTTTCAAGATACTAATGCACAAAATTTTTCCAGAATACGTTGTTCAAAAGAAATGAACCTTAAGAGGTGTACTGCTGGCTCCAGTACTGTACTAAACATCAGAGAGATAAAGAGAGCCTAAAACAGTCACTATGCAGACACAGTGTGTCACTTTGCAGAACTCATGGCTCCCTACAACAAGACACCTTCTCTCTGATGTATCCTCCTTTCCAGTAATCAATAACAGAGGTTGCTCAGAATAGTTATGACCAGAACACACAGGTCTTTCTGAGAATCCAGCTTTTGTCACTTCACCCCATGTCTATTCAAAATTCTGAATCTAAGTTTCCAGGTCTGATAAATCTTGTCATCCATCATTTAAACAGTGAGAAATTGTGTTGTGTGTTCACCTTTTCTAATTTGAAATGATCAATAAGACATAGAAATCATTGTTAAGCATAACTGGGACTTGTTAAAAAAAATAAATTGTTGAGTGCGTAAATAATTTCAGTAATCACTTATGATGATCGAGTGTGTACTTTCCATTAAATCACAAAGGCACTAGTCAAATGTAGTAGCCCACACTATGATCCCATAGTCAGATTGGGTTTTCACACAAGAGAATCTAACTGAACCGAGGATCTCTAAGTTCAGTAATACAAAGCAAAGTTTCTCAAAAGTAAACAAGCAAATAATCAGACTGAAGCAGAGAACAATCAAGGAAGACTCTCAGTCTCTTACTCTCAGTCTCTTACTCCTTCCACATGTATACATGTGTGGGCAGTTACAGATATTTGTTTTTAAAGAAAGAAAAAAATATTGTAAACATCTGTTCACTTCTTTACAGGCATTTGCCAACAGCAAGAAAAATATGTTTTGTAGCCCTGGGAGATTAAACTTATTTTAGAAGTGATTTCAAAATAAGGTAATCTAGTGAGAAATGGCTGCCCTTACTTTAAAATAATGGTTTCTCCACATCTCTCTTGCTGCTTAAGGACAACAGGAGTGAGGGGGTGGTTTTCTTCTCATCCTTGTGACCTGATAGAACCAAAGCTTTCATTGGGAATATTGAAAGATACAGCAGGATAGTGTACTTCTTCTGGGGAAAATTAAAATCCAAACAAGTACGTTGTCCTAGAGTCATGCAAGGTAAAGCTTTTCTGTCCACTTGAGTTATAGATATTCTAGTTCCACTTCTCAAATCAGGAAACTAAGGTTGAGGTACAGGTAAATAAATAATAGGGTTAGCTCAAGGACATCTATGTTCTTGATATCTTCTCAGGGTTGAAGTCCTGGTGCTCAGAGTAGAAAGCCCATCAAAGTAGAAAGTATTCTTCCAGACAAACAGTAAAGCCAGTTTTGAAGACCATTTAAGCTATTTTGTCTACACTTCATAGTCTGATCATATTCTTTTATGGGAATTTTTAATAAGATCACAAAGAGGAAAAAACAACAGGCCATGTGCCTCAAAGAGCATGTGTCAGTAACCTTGAAGACAAGTAAGGAAATACACTCCATGGCAGAATGTTGGACAGGAACCAGGTCCATTTTAATCCCAAGCTTTAGAACTGATGTAAAAGGCCAGATAAATAGTTCAGAGTTTAGTCTGGTTCCCAGCATTTACTCATAATTGCCTGTAACTCCAGCTCTAAGGGAACTGAGGCTGTCTTCTGGCGTCTAAGAGTATCTGCAAAACACACACACACACACACACACACACACACACACTTAAATTTTTTAAAAAATGAATTCCTTACATAATATTTATGTTGGAGTATGGGGCTTACATTTTGTTTCACTGTCATATGAAAAACAGTCTAGAAAGTATTACTCTGAACAGGACCACATACTGACTATTTTAGGCTTCTAAAAGCAAAAGAATAATAAGGACTCCATTACTCTGTTTTAACCTTAGTATCTTTGATCTGTGCATCCATAGATACAACCAGTCATGGAACAAATACTCAGAAAGAAATTGAGTCTGTTCTGTATACAGACATGCTTTTTTTTGTATTCCCTAAGCAATATTAAATAAAACTATTTACATTTTATTTACATGGAATTAAAAAAATCACAAAGGCAAAATCATATTTGCTTTTTGGTTCACATCATTTTCTTCATATGCGGCAACTTAAACTTCCTGGAGGTGCTCATTTTCTTTCCTTTTCATACAGTTTTTTATTCATATCTGCCCCTTTTCATGTCTGTTCATTTATCTGTATAAAACTGTGTTAACCTAAATATTTTATTACAATTTTTCTCTGGTTGATAGCTCTCCAGCAACTATAAAAGCAAGCAAGTCTGCTGTTGCTATTAGCGTGACTCTCCTTTGCAGTCACTGCCTAGGAAAACCCCAAATTATTATTCTTAATTCCGAACTATCAGAGCTCCTGTTCTCATAAAAAATTCATAAATGCAGGCTGAGTTATAGCATTAATATAGTATGCTTCTGAAATACACTAACTCACAGTGAGTTGTAAGTTGTAAGTTTCTCTAAACCACAAACAAAAAAGGCTTACCACTCCCTTTTCAATTTGTTTTAGCAGCTACTTAAGACCCTTCCTTTTGTGAAGACTCCTGCTCCTTTTCCTCATATGAAAAACATTTCTTGCTTCTCAGTGTTACTGTCTTGGTCTTCCACATAATAACCTGAAGTCACCATAATTCTTGTTCTTATCATTGCCAGATAAGATGTACAGCTTTTTATTTTTATATATTTGGTCCCTAAACATGGTATCTAAAAATATGCTCTACATTCAAGCATGAAATACTGCCAAATACTTAATCTCTCCAACCATACTTTAATTCATTTTTCATGCATGAATTATTTAGATCTCCTGGTAGAGACAAATGTAGTAAGACCATGCGAATGTAGATAATAGTTTAAGAATGACATGAGTTCAAATGTAAGCTGTACGTCATTTATGGTCTTGCCCAATGTGTTAGCCCTTCTGAGACTAGTGTGTCCACTGAGATTGTTGTAGAATATCACAACCCTGCACTAGAAACAGCTTAATGCTAGTGGCTTCATAACTGCAATGGTTAGGATATGTCCCACAGATATGTATAGTTGGAAAATGATTGCTCAGATTTATATGTTAATGGTATTTGGATGTGGATATTATGGAATAATTATGATTAGATACAATTATGAGAATGAAGCCTTCTTCATAAACATATAAAGGACAGAGCTCAAGCTAGCATGCTTGCTGTGTCTCACCACTGGCCACAGTGCCCTCCACCACATTATACTGTAGCAGACTGGCTGTGTCAGATGTCTGCACCACACACTTGGACTTTCCAGGATCTAGAATATAGACTAAATCACCTTCTGTTCTTTATAAGTTTCTCAGTAGGTAGCATCCAGTTATAGCAACAGCAAGTAAGTAAGGTAATGAAATCCTGATGGGGTGTTTAAGCAGTATTTACTCACTTTCTTCTCATTACCACAACCATTTCCTCATTTAGTTTCCTAGGGTGACTTCCACTCAGTGTGCAAGCACAATATAAAACCCTCCAAGACATCTTTTAGCTCAGGTTCTAACTTTATTTTGGGGCATGTACAAATAGCAGATGTATAAAGTCCTGGGGCAGGGGAGCAGATAGAACAATGGAAATCATGTGCAAGAGATTAAACAGGGACATTTGCAAGATGGAAACGAATTAAAATCACTTTCTGAGAAAAATACTTTTCATCACTGAAATTGATTCCTTTTTAACATAGTAAAATTTTGAAATATTTTAAAGAACCTCTGATCAGTTTGTACATACCTTGCATAATTAAACAAGGGGATGATTCTCAAACCACTTACTCCTCCCACGCAAAGTTGCTTTTCTGGTATAGAAGAGACCATTCATACTTCTAACATTTAGAGCAAATCAAGCTAAAATCATAAAGTATTGTCTTAAAGTGGACTACAACTGGCTGGGATCGCTAGCACCACTCCAAAACCAACACATCTTTTCAGGAACTCAAGGCTGCTAGAACAATTACCATGATATGAAAGAGGTACATAGACAAGTATAGTCTATCTAAATAGATAGCAGTCAGTCATAAATAAATTAATAGTTGTTTATCTAGGACTGTCATGTCGAGTATAATTGTCACAGACTAGCACACATAACTCTTTAGCACTTGACCTGTGGCTTGTCTAAGATGTGTTTTTGAATATTGTGTATATATTAGATTCCAAATATTTTGTAAGAAAAATTCCAAATACAATCAATAATACATTATGATTAATTATTGCATTAATGATTCATAGTTATCAACTACTCAACGTTTATGTTAATGTCAACATTTGTTATTAATAATTGTTCTGTTGACTGCATGTCAAAATGTTTTTCAAATTTAAGTTAAATAAATATATTAATGAAATTAGATGTACAAATTTCTTTTTCCCTGATCTCAATGTAGCTACTAAAACTTTTCAATCACATATGTACTTGTCCTTTTTTTATTTTTATTTTTTTGTACAGCAGTGATCTAATCATTCCTAATCAGATGCTAATCATTCCTAATAAAAAGAAACGTAAGGACCCTGGTCATCTCAAAAGCCCCTGATGCTCACCTCTCCTTTCTCTTTCTACAGCCTTGTCCTAGAGGAAGCCCAGTCAAAGCCCCCTAAAGGAAACAACAGAAATCTGGGGACCCCTGGCTTTTCTTGGCTGCCCAGTTCATGCCCTCTACCACTTTCTGAGTTGGTTTCCTCAAGTTATGCATTTAAAACCATATCCCCCTAGGGAAAGATCACATAGTGTCTTAACACCTCATTCCTAACTACTACCTATAAGTATCTAACAGCCTCATGCCGCCCTAGGTCCAGGCTGTTACTCATGTCTCCTGAACCTCTTTTTTGCCCCTGGGCTTTTACTCCATTTCCCCCCAAGTCCTCTTTATCTCCACAGGCATTTTTCACACTGCCTTTTGATGCACCTCACTATGTGTATTCTTGGTGGCTCCTCAAGACTATCAACACCTTTAGAAGGAGAGTCACCTCTTTAAGCTCTATATATTAATTTCCCCAACAATGCTTGAAGTAAGTGGAACGAAATTTAAAGAGGGCAAGATTTTCAATGATGGAAGGTCTCTTCTGCTTGGCTCAAGAAGCAGAGCTATGGAAGTGACTTCTAGGCACTGCTGCTCCCTCTCACTCTCGGTGATATATGGCACCACAGCTTGAGAGAACTCTACAGAGCATTCATTTTTCATCTTGACTTTTCACTTAAAAAGATTCATAGCTTGAGAACAAGCAATAGATATCATGACTAGTAAGACCATCCCAGCATACCTACTTGTTTACTAGAGAAGACTATGTCACACTTCAAGAACAGACTCATTTGATACATACAAAAAGCAATTTCAGCAAAGACAAAAATGCTTACAAAGTCCCCAAGAAACATAAAACAACAGCTAACTGTAAAGAAGACATCTTGGGGTAATCACACTAGCTTTACCATGGAGCCAGACTGATTATGTCTGTGTATGTGATATTTTCAGTGATATGATGTGTTCCAGGATGCCAAAAACCCTGCTTCAGATGTTCTTTGATTAGGTATCCATCTTATTGATGAAATATATTAGAACACAACACTTTTTGAACATGAAAAGTGTAGTTGTTTAAGGCTACTGATTTTCTGAGATCAATCAAGGGAACTTAAGTAAGGGTGGCTAAGCAAATGATTTTTTAAAATATATTATCCTTAGTAGAATATTGAAAAATAAAGTACTTCAACCCCATCAGTTAAACGAGAAATACAACAGTGTCCTAACTGTTTCTGTAAGGGCACTTTTTAATTAGATTAACATTTAGTTGGTGGTCCAAGAAAGGCAGATTGTTCTCCAAAATGTAGGTGGATCTCATTCAATCAGTTAAAAACCTGAATTAAACAAAAAAGGCTAACTCTTCAGTTAAGGATGAATCTTTTTCTTTCTTAAATGCACTAGGGATGGAACACGGCCTTTATTCAAAGACTTGAACTAAGACTTTTGTATTTTCTGGGCTTTGAGCCAGGAGTCTCATAGAGCATCCCTGGTTCTTAGGCTTTCAGATGTGGATGAGACTATATCCTCAGCTTCCCTGACTCTCCATCCTGCTGACTCACCCCATAGATATTTGGGGATAACAACCTCCAGTTCCTGATAATAAATCCCTTTAGGGACAGAAATGTAGACTTTTGGATATGTCTCCTACTGATTCTGTTCCTTTGGATGTTGCTCTTCTATTCCACCAAATTTTCTGATCATAGAAAGTAAACACAAGTCCTATTGACATTTTTCAGAAATTTAATTAAGCAGATTGCCCAAGTTTATGTAGTTATAAAGGTTACACATTTAAATTAAATTAAATTAAACCAAACCGGACTCCAAAGGACTATTTCTTCCGTTCCCAAGTTCTGTCTTCCAAAGAGTAATTTTGTGTACAATAAACACATTTAGTCATACATACATACATACATATATACATACATACATACATACATACATACATAGAAATGTGATAGATATTATAATAAAATGTGATTAAACCATTGTATGAGTCAAGGTTCTCGGGAGGAATATAACTAATAGAATAAATCTATGTGGATATAAAGAAAGGAGGTTTATTGGTGTGGCTTACATATGTGGTCCAGCTAGTCCAACAAGCACCACGTACCAATGGAAAATGAAGGAATGGAGTAGTTGTTCAGACCACAAGAATGGATGTCTCAGCTGGTCTTCAGTATATTCTGGAATCCAGAAGTATATGTCAATGCTAGTGGACTTGCCAGTGAGATTGAGGGCTAGCAGGCAAAGAGCGAACGCTTCTTTCTTCCATGTCCTTTATATAGGCTGCCACCTGAAGGTATGATCCAAATTAAAGGTAGATCTTCCTATCTCAAAAGATCTGGATTAAAAGTGGGTCTACCTATTTTAAATAATTTAATTAAGAAAAGAGTCCCCCCAAAGGTACGCCCAGCTACTTGGGTTTTACTTAATCCCAGATTAACTCAAATTGACAAGTATAGCCATCGCAACTACTTAGTGCAATTTCTGCTGCTAGAATGAATTAACAGAGGTTTCATACTTCCTAAAGCAATGCAATTCATTTGACTCAGAACTCTGGGGTGAGACAGTCCAGGTAGCATGGTGCTAGTCCTAGGGCACTGGCTGAGTCTCACCATAGCAGAAAGATGAGAATGGAAAGCTATGCACAGTTGTGAGATCGAGGAGGTTGATTGGGCAGGATCCCACTTAACAATCTGGTCTCAGAGAACTACATTAATCTCCACTGACAGTTACGGCTCCTATGATTTAAATACTTTATGCTGGAATCTAACTTCTGAACATTCCTCTACCTCAGTGTGCTGCTAGCAAACACATTTCCAAACATACTCAAGCCATGTCTAAACCATAGTGCCACTGAGGAAGAGAATGAGAAGCAGATAATTCAAGGATAGATGAGCCACATACCCAGATTGGATGGCACCAGGTGGAGAGAAAAGGCATTGTGTGAGAAGTCTGACATCTCAGGAGAAAGTCCACTTGTGACAGAAGGGAAATCCATGAAGACACATGGTGTAACTGTCACAAGATGTTCAGTTGGACCAGGGTAAGGTGAAAACAAAGCGCAAGCACATGTCTGCGAACCAACCATTAAACTGAGGCGCACAGCTGACAGGAAGATTGCTACTTTGAAAGACCAGGAATGAATAATAGACATCCACAATGGAAAAAAAATACTGAAGATACGTAGTGCTTCTAGGTTGACATAGGAAAGGGCCATAATGAAGGAGGGAGGAGCCAACAACAGGTTTTCAACTGTAGCAACCAGTTTCCTGCGTTGGTGTACAGCATAAATACAAACAGTCCAGTGAGTTTTGGAAGATGCTGTGATGCTGTGTGGACCTTAATTAGGAGTGAGCCAAATGTGCCCCGAGCAATCTATCCTTAAAGGTAATTAAGAACAACAAAACAGAACAAAAATACAGATTTACTGAAGTAAAATAAACTAGGAAATAAAAATAAATAGTAATAACAGCAACTGTGTTCAGAGCTTTACTGTGATCAGAGCTCACAGGAACAACAGCAGCAGCAGCAACAAAAACAAAAGGCAGAGTTCAATGAGGAAAGTTTAATCAGACTGTACCAAACTTGAACGAAGATGGCCTTAAACAAGCCTCTATCTATTTCCTAGGTCTGCAACAACAAAGGACCACAGACAAGATGACTTAAACAACAAAGTGCATTTCCTCCAGAATCTACGTGCTCTTATTATGGCAGTGAACAGCACAGGTTTCTCTCTTTAACTTATATGAGTCTTCCCTTCTGTGTCCTCAGTGGTCTTCCTCGTATGTGTATCTGTTCTAATTGAGCTGTATAAGAACCCGCCCCCAAAGACTTCATCTAAATCTAGTGACTGCATTAAAGACTCAGTCTCCCAATAAAGTCTAGTTTTGAGTCATTATCGATCGGGATCTTGGTTTGTAAGTAGAGAACCTAATTCATCCTATTTTTTTAAAAAAAAAAAGTCCCATGTTTCCAATGGTTGCCTAGGTTTCTTCCCATTCCACAGTAACCAAGAGACTTGTCCCCAATGCGCTGAGAGCCTGAATCTTAAATATTGTGCTATTTTTCATTCATTTCACTGTGGGAATAGGAAGAAAGGCAAGTAGAGCACAACTCAGAGGTGACATCATAACTAAAGTAAGAAATATACGATAGGTGCTGCATAGAATATGTGTTGGTGTTTCAAAATTTTTGCTTTAGCCATCCAGAAAATTTTTACATAAAATGTTTATTATTCATTGTAAGTTTTATGATACACATTGATGGATTTTGTTCTTTCTTATTCAATTTTAGTTCTTTAGATCACTCACTTTCATCCATTAAATTGATTTTACGAGCCACTTAAGAGTTCAGAACTACCAAGTACAGCAACTTTATAGATGATAGGACCATGAAGGTCATAAATCCAAAGATCTATATACACCCTATTATAGTAACATTATAGCTAATATTGTCAGCTTGACAGAGAATAAAATCTCTTAGGAAGTAAGCCTCTGGGCGTGCCCAGAGAGGTTATCTAGATAGGTTGCTGAGGTAGGAAGATCACCTAACTGTAGGTAGCACCATTCTATATACTGGGGTTCTGAATATAATACAAAGGAGAAAGAAAGTGAGCCCTAGGAAGCATCACTTTTTGTGAGATATATATTTGTGTTCATATGTACAAATATAAAAGTAATATATTCACAAATATATTACTTTTCCTGTGGGTAAGATCTAAATTGCACAGAGCTTTCTATGTTTTCCAGGTTCCCAAATAATCACACAGAGGTTTGTTTATTTATGAATTAATGCCTAGGCCTTAAGCTAGGCTTGCTCCTGGTTCGTAACTTATGTATAAGAATATATACTATTCTATCTCTGCCACATGGCTAGTTACCTCTTCTAAGTTTCATATGTCCAACTTCCTCCAAGTCTGACTGGTGAATCCTCCTGCCTGACTATTTCCCAGAGTTCCACTTTCTGCAGGATGCCCCACCCACCTTCTAATTATGTCTCACTTTATTGACCATTGAATGTTTATTGACAGGTGAAGGTTTTACACAGAGCACAAGAGATTATCCCTAAAGAAAGATATAACTAATTCAGTGGGGGTTTTTTCTTGCTAAATTCTTTGATCAACTACCTAAAAAGCTTTGTAAAGATTTCCATTTTTCAATTTTCTTTTTATTTCTCTGATTGGATGGGAGAAACACCCTCTATTAGATGTTACAATTCACTAGTTGCAACTAATTCTTTTTTACTAATCATTTTATTTTAAAAATTAAAATATTGTTACATAATTTCCACCATTCCCTTTTACCCCTCCAACCCTCCCATGGACATTTGTCCTTGTTCTTTCTTGAAATTATAGCCTCATTTTTATTGATGGGTATTTGTGTTTATATACAATCTGCTTAGTAATGTAGATGCTTCCCGGGCTGACCTCTTGGTATTGAATAGCTAACTGTGGAGCTCGTCTGTGGGGAAAGCTATTTGTCTTAGTCAGTGTTATATTGTTGTGAAGAGACACCATGACCACAGCAACTATTGAAACTTCAAAGCCTTTGCCCAATGACAAACTTCTTCCATCAAGGCCACACCCTCTAATCCTTCTCAAGTAGTGTCACTCCCTGATGACTAACTAAGCATCCAAATATATGAGTCTTTGGGTTCCATTCTTATTCAAACTATCACACTATATCTCCCTCTGTCAATAATCTTTAGGTGCCTATAGTTCTTTGTCTAGGAGAAGAGCTCTGCGAGATTTCTCCTTTCATATGACTATTTGTGTCTTATTTAGGTAGTATGTTGTTAGGGTATTATGAATGATGCCTCCATGTAATTTCTTGGAAACATACCCTTTCAGAAGATTCACTAGTCCTCTGGACTTGACAATATTTCTCTCCCTCTTTCACTTTGTCCCCTGAGCCTTACGTTCAGGAGCTGTGTTGTACAGGTACCAGTTGTTCCATTATCGTTTGTTCTCTGCATTCTGACTGGTTATGGCTTTCTGTTATTGTCTCCATCTATGAAGAACACTTTCTTTGTGAATGGAAAAAACTGTATTGCCTGTAGGTATAAGGATAAATATAAAACACAGCTAGATGTTATTCTAGTTCAGTAAACTGGTAATAGTAGGTTTTCCTCGAAGATCAATAACCTTATCAGCACAATTAAGTGCTTAAGTTCAAGAGAAGAGATGTTGATTATTGCCACATTGGCATCTCACTATTAGACCTTTATGGATTTCTTATTGTATTGTCCATCATTGTGATGCATAGCTGGGTAGAATTATTGTCCCCCTCCTTCCCACATTGGAAGCTTGCATAACCCCTTGTAGTATTATAGATGATAGTCCTCAGGACCAAAGCTTTTAGGTCAGATTCAACTTGCATCCTCTGCACCTTACGTCCAGAGTGTTTTCATCAATAGCACATATTTTCAACCTCTAGGAGGCAATCAAGTGTAACAGCAGCGATAGTTCATATTGTTCTGAGAGTCTCTTGGACAAGAAAGAAGGTTACTCATAATAGGTATTGCGTTGTTGTCGTTGTTGTTGTTGTTGTTGTTGTCACTGTTGTTGTAAGTCTATACTCTTTAGGGGAGCATTGTCAGCCCAAGTGGGATAGGATTTTTCAGGAAATTGGACATAGCATTACCTGAGGACCCAGATATACCACTCCTGGGCATTTACCCAGAAGATGCTCCAACATATAACAAGGATACATGCTCAACTATGTTCATTGCAGCCTTATTTATAATAGCCAGAAGATAGAAAGAACCCAGATGTCTTTCAAAAGAGGAATGGATACAGAAAATGTGGTACATTTACACAATTGAGTACTACTCAGCTATTAAAAACAATGAATTCATGAAATTTTTAAACAAATGGACAGAACAAGAAAATATAATCCTGAGTGAGGTAACCCAATCACAAAAGAACACACATGGTATGCACTCACTGATAAGTAGATATTAGCCCAAAAGCTCCAATACCCAAGATACAACTCACAGACTACATGAAGCTCATGAAGAAGAAAGACCAAAGTGTGGGTGCTTTGGTCCTTCTTAGAAGGAATAAGAAAATACTGGAGGGAGCAAATGTGAAGACAAAGTGTGGGACAGAAACTGAAGGAGGGGCCATCTTGAGACTGCCCCACCTGGGTATCCATCCCATGTGCAGTCACCAAAGGCATATGCTGATGTGAATGCCAGGAAGTACAAGCTGACAGGAACCTGATATAGCTATTTCCTTAGAGGTCTGCCAGAACCTGACATATACAGAGGCTGATACTTCCAGCTAACCACTGAACTGATTATGGGGTTACCAATGGAGAAGTTAGAAAGAAGACTGAAGTAGCTGAAGGGGTTTGCGGCCCTGTGGGGAGAGCAATAATACCAATCAACCAGAGCTCCCAAGGTCTAAACCACCAGCCTGGGAGCACATAGGGAAAGACCCATGGCTCCAGCTGTATGTGTAAGGGAGGATGGCCTTTTCGAACATAGGTGGGAAAGGAAGCCCTTTGTCCCATGAAGGCTGGATGTTCCAGCGTGGGGAAATTTGAGGGTGAGGAGTTGAGAATGGGTGGGTGGGTGGGGGAATATCCTCATAGAACCAGGAGGAGGGGGGATGGGATAGGAGATTTCTGGGTGGGGGGAAATGGGGAAAGGGAATAACATCTAAAATGTAAATAAAATAGCCAATAAAAGTTAATTTAAAAATACATATACCTGTATGTGTATGCATAGATTTATATGTATTGAGTGTGATTTTTGGATTTTTTTTCAGACATCTTTGGTGTTATTTTAACCGGCCTCTCTCTTCTTCTGTGTTGATCTTCCCTCTCCAGTTAAAGCCTGCTAGTTTTACCCAATTTCCCTCCAACTGTTAATATTCCTTCAGCAGGTACGCTTTGGGCACCATTCAGTGAAAAGGCTTCCATGGGACTTAAGGCTTCATAGTTGTAGTACAGGAGAGAAGTATAAGTTACCTTCAAAAAGCAAATGTATTGTTATGACAAAAATGATTTCAAACTAGCAGGAGACTGAAGCTAACCCAGAACAAACGCTATTCTTCTCCTTAGATAGAGAAACCTATTGACTGCTCACAAAAGAACTATTCAATGCTCTAAAGGACTGTGTACTGACTTAGTGGGTTAGATGTTTGTTTTGCAATATTTTCTTTTCATTTTATTATTTTTTTACACTCCAGATTTTATCCAACTGTTGCACATCCCATACCTCCAACCCACCCCCCTGTCTCTACACCTCTAAACTCCCTGGGGCCTCCAGTCTTTTGGTGCATCATCTCTGATTGAACACAGACCCAGCAGTCCTCTGCTGTATATGTTGGGAGCCTCATATCAGCTGGTAAATGTTGCCTTTTTGGTGTTCCAGTGTTTGAGAGATCTCAGGATTCCAGATTAATCGAGATTGCTGGTCCTCCTACAGGGTCGCCCTCCTCCTCTGCTTCTTTCAGCCTTTCCCTAGTTCAACCACAGGGTTCAGCAGCTTCTGTCCATTGGTTGGGTGCAAATATCTGCATATGACTCTTTCAGCTACTTGTTGAGTCTTCCAGAGGGCAGTCATGATAGGTCCCATTTTATGAGCTATCCATAGCCTCAGTAATACTGTCAGGCCTTAGGACTTCCTTTTGAGCTGCATTCCACTTTGGGCCTATTGCTGGACCTTCTTTTCCTCAGGCTTCTCTACATTTCCATCCATGTAGTTCTTTCAAACAGTAACAATTATGAGTCAGAGTTTTGACTGTGGGATGACAAACCCCTCCATCATTTGATGTCCTGTCTTCCTGCTGGAGGTAAACTCTATAAGTTCCCTCTCCCTACTGTCATTAGTGTCCTACTTTGAGTCCTGAGAGTCTCTTACCTCCCAGGTCTCTGTTGCATTCTGGAGGGTTCCCCCAACCTCCTGCATTCCTAGGTTGCCTGTTTCCATTCTTTCTGCTGACAGGGCTTCAGTCCTTTTCCCTCGTCCAATACCAGATCAGGTTCTCCTCTCCCTCCAACCCCTGTCCACTTTCTCTCCCAGATCTCTCCCTCTCTCCCCACTTGTGATTGCTTTCTTCTCCCTTCCTAATGGGACTGAGGTGTCCTCACTTGGGCCCTTCAACTTGTTGACCTTTTTGAGTTCTGTGGACTGTATCATGGGTATTCTGTACTTTTTTTTCTTTTGGCTAATATCCACTTATTAGTGAGAACATACCATGCATGTCCTTTTGGGTCTGAGTTACCTCACTCAGGATGATATTTTCTAGTTCCATCCATTTGCCCACAAAACTCAGGATGTCCTCGCTCTTAATAGCTGAGTAGTATTCCATTGTGTAAAGGAACCACATTTTCTGTATCCATTCTTGTCATGGGACATCTGGGTTGTTTCCACCTTCTGGCTATCACAAATAAGGCCGCTATGAACATAGTGGAACATGTGACCCTGTGGCATGGTGGAGCATCTTTTGGGTATATTGCCAAGAATAGTGTTATTGCTGGGTCTTCAGATAGATCTATTTCCAAGTTTCTGAGGAAGCTCCAGATTGATTTCCAGAGTAGTTGTACCAGTTTGCACTCCCACCGGCAATGGAGGAGTGTTTCCCTTTCTCCACATAATCAACAGCATGTGTTGTCACCTGAGGTGTTGAGGTTCTGCTTGGTGTAAGGTAGAATCTCAGGGTGGTTTTGATTTGCATTTCTCTGATCACTAAGGACTTTGAACATTTCTTTAGGTTCTTCTCAGCCATTCGAGATTCCTGTTGTGAATTCTCAGTTTAGTTCTATACCCCATTGTTTGATTGGCTTGTTTGGGTTTTTTTGGTGGTTAGCTTCTTGAGGTCTTAATATTTTAGATATTAGCCCTCTATCTGATGTGGTGTTAATGAAGATTTTTCCCCAATCTATAGGTTGTCAATTTGTGGTATTGAGTATGTCCTTTGCCTTATAGAAGCTTTCCAATTTCATAAGGTCCCATTTACAAATTCTTGATCTTAGAGTGTGAGCCATTGAAGTTCTGTTTAGGAAATTTTCACCTATGTCAATAAGTTCAAGGTTCTTTCCCACTTTCTCTTCTATTAGACTCAGTGTATCTGGCTTTATGTGGAGGTTCTTGATATACTTGGACTTCATCTTTGTTCATGGTGACAAATATGGATCTATTTCCATTTTTCTACATACAGACAGCCACTTAGACCAGCATCATTATTGAAGATGATTTCTTTTCTCCATTGAATATTCTTTGCATCATTGTCAAAGATCAAGTGTTCATAAGTGTGTAATTTTATTTCTGGGTCTTCAATTCTATTCCATTGATCAACGTGTGTCTCTCTGTACAAATACCATGCAGTTTTTATCACTATTGCTCTGTAGTAATGCTTGAGTTCAGGGATGGTGATTTCCCTGGCTGTTCTTGTATTGTTAAGGATTGTTTTTACTATTCTGGGTTTTTTGCCTTTCCAGATGAATTTGAGAATTGCTCTTTCCATGTCTTTGAAGAATTGTGTTGGGATTTTGATGGAGATTGCATTTAATATGTAGATTGTCTTTAGAAGGACGGTCATTTTTACTATATTAATTCTGCCAATTCATGAGAATGAGAGATCTCTCCATTTTCTGAGATCTTTTTTGATTTCTTTCTTGAGAGACTTGAAGTTATTGTCATACAGGTTATTGAAGTTATTGTCTTGAAGTTATTGTCATACAGAAATTTGATTTCTTTGGTTAGAGTTACCCCAAACTATTTTATATTATTTGTGGCTATTGTGAAGGGTGTTGTTTCCCTAATTTCTTTCTCAGCCTGTTTATCATTTGTATAAAGGAAAAGTACTAATTTATTTGAGTTAATTTTATATCCAGCCACTTTGCTGAAGTTTTTTATCAGCTAAAGAATTTCTCTGCAAGAATTTTTGTAGTCGCTTATGTATACTATCATATCATCTGCAAATAATGATACCTTTATTTCTTCTTTGCCAATTTGTATCCCCTTGATCTTGTTTTGTTGTCTTATTGTTCTAGCTCGCACTTCAAGTACTATATTGAATATAAATGAGGAGAGTGAGCATTCTTGTCCCCAATTATAGTGACATCGCTTCAAGTATGTCTCCATTTAATTTGATATTTGCCGTTGGTTTGCAGTAAATAAATTGCTTTTATTATGTTTAGATATGGGCCTTGAATTCCTGATATCTCCAATACTTTTAACATGAAGGGGTGTTGTAGCTTGTCAAATGTGTTTTGTTTTGTTTGTTTTGTTTTGTTTTGTTTTGTTTTGTTTTGTTTTGTTTTGTTTTTGCAACCAAAGAGATGATCAGGTGATTTTTTTTGAGTTTGTTTATATAGTATATTACGTTAATAGATTTTCATATATTAAATCAACCTTGTGTCCCTGGGATGAAGCTTACTTGATAGTGGTGAATGATGGTTTTGATGTGTTCTTGAATTTGGTTTGCAAGAATTTTATTGATTATTATTGCATTGATATTCATAAGCCAGATTGGTCTGAAGTTCTCTTTTTTTGGTTGGGTTCTTATATGGTTTAGGTAGCAGAATAATTGTGGCTTCATAGAATGAGTTAGGCAGTGTTCCTTCTGTTTCTATTTTATTGAATAGTTTAAGGAATATAAGTATCAAGTCTTCTTTGAAGGTCTAGTAGGATTCTGCACTAAAACCATCTGACCCTGGGCTTTTTTTTGGATGGGAGGTTTTTAATAGCTTCTTCTGTTTTCTTGGGTGATACGGGCCTATTTAGATGGTTTACCTGCTCTTGATTTAATGGTAGTCTGTGATATCCATCTTTAAAAAAAAATCCATTTCATCTGGATTGGCCAGTTTTGTTGAGTATAGGCTTTTATAGTAGGATCAGATGACTTTTTGAGTTTCCTACATTTCTGTTGTTAAATCTCCCTTTTCATTTCTGATTTTGTTAATTTGAATACTGCCTCTGGGCCCTTGAGTTGGTTTGGCTAGGTGTTTATCTATCTTGTTGATTCTGATAAAGAATCAGCTTTTGTTTTTGTTGATTCTTTGTATCATTCTCTTTGTTTCTATTTGGTTCATTTCATCCCTGAATCTGACTATTTCCTGCCTTCTGCTCTTCTCCTTGGGTGAGTTTGCTTCTTTTTGTTCTAGAGCTCTCAAGTGTGCTGTTAAATTCTTAATGTATGATCTCTTCAGTTTCTTTACCAGGGCACTTAGTGCTATGAATTTTCCTCTTAGCACTGCTTTCATTATGTCCCATAAGTTTGGGTATGATGTGTCAACATTTTCATTAAATTCCAGGAAGTCTTTAATTTCTTTCTTTATTTCTTTCCTGACCAAGTTATCATTGAGTAGAGTTGCTCAGTTTCCATGTGTATGTGTGTTTTCTGTTGGTTTTGCTGTTATTGCAGACCAGCCTTAGAACATGGTGATCTGATAAAATGCATGGGATTATTTTAATCTTCTTGTATCAGTTAAGGCTTGTTTTTGTGAACAATTATATGGTCGATTTTTGGAGAAGGTACCATGAGATGCTGAGAAGAAGGTGTACACTTTTGTTTTAGGGTGAAATGTTCTATAGTTATCTGTTAAATACATTTGGTTCATAATCTATTAGTTTCACTGTGTCTCTGTTTAATTTATGTTTTAATGTCCTGTCCATTGGTGCGAGTGGGCTGTTAAAGTATCCCACTGTTATTGTGTGGGGTTCAGTGTATTTTGAGCCTTAGTAAAGTTTCTTTTTATGAATGTGGGTGCTCTTGCATTTGGGGCATTGATGTTCAGAATTGAGACTTTCTCTTAGTGGATTTTTCTCTTGATGAATATGAAGTGTCCTTCGTCACCATGCATGGAAACTTTTGGTTGAAAGTCTATTGTATTGAATATTAGGATGGCAACTCCAGCTTGTTTCCTGGGACCATTTGCTTGGAAGACCTTTTTCCCTCCTTTTACTGTTATATCGTATCTGTCTTTGTTATTGAGGTGTGTTTCTTGTATGCAGCAAAATGCTGGATCTTGTTTGCATCTCCAGTCTGTTAGCTTATGTCTTTTTATAGGTGAGCTGAGTCCATTAATATTGAGAGATATTAAAGAGAGGTGACTGTTGGTTCCTAATATGTTCATTTTTGTAGGTGACTTTTTGTGTTTGTGGTTCTCTCCTTTTGGCTTTGTTGTGAGATGCTTAATATCTTGTCCTTTCTTCAGTACAGGTAACTTCCTTGTGTTGGAGTTTTCCTTCTGGGATCCTCTGTAGGGCTGAAGTGGTAGATAGATAATGTTTGAATTTGGTTTTGTCCTAGAATATTTTGTTTTCTCCATTTATGTTTATTGAGAGTTTTGCTGAGTATAGTAGCCTGGGCTGGCATTTGTGTTCTCTTAGAGTCTTCATGACCAGTCTTCTTTGGGTTTCATAGTTACTGTTGTGAAGTCTGGTGTGATTCTGATAGGTCTACTTTTGTATGTTACTGGGCTCTTTTTTTTTGCAGCTTTTAATATTCTTTCTTTGTTCTGTGTGTTTAGTGTTTTGATTATTATCATGTGATGAAAGAATTTTATTTTCTGGTCCCATTTATTTAATGTTCTATAGGTTTCTTGTAGCTTTATGGCCATCTCTTTCTTTAGGTTGGGGAAGTTTTCTTCTATGATTTTGTTGAAAACATTTTCAGGTCCTTTGAGCCGAGAATTTTTGCTCTCCTCTATTTCGATTATTCTTAGATTTGGTCTTTTCATTGTGTTCTATATTTCCTGGATGCTTTGGGTTAGGAGTTTTTTACATTCTGGATTTTCTTTGACAGTTGTGTCAATGTATTCTATGGTATCTTCTACACCTGCTATTCTCTCTTCTATCTCTTGTATTCTGTTGATGGTACTTACATATGTAATTCTTGGCCTCTTTCCTAGGTTTTCCATTTCCTGCTTTGCCTCCATTTGTGTTTTCTTTATTGTTTCAACTTCTCCTTTTAGGTCTTGGATTGCTTTACTCAATTCCTTCACCTGTTTTCCCATGTTTTCCTGTATTTCTTTCAGTGAGTTATTGATATCCTCCTTAAAGGACTCTATTATCTTCATGAGATAAAATTTTAGGACAGATTCCTGATTTTCATGCATATTGGTGTATTCAGGGCTTGCTGTGGTGGGAGAACTGGTTTCTAATGATGCCCATATATATTGGCTTCTGTTGCTCATTGTCTTGCATTTGCCTCTCACCATCTGGGTATCCCTGGTGTTTGTTGGTCTGGGTGACTCTGTAGTCTGCCTCTTTTGTCCCTGGGTTGCTTCAGGTCTCCTGGTAGGCCTGCAGCAATGGCTGTAGCAGACCTCCTGTGGGACCTTCCAACCAGGGGCTCTTCAGAGGGGCAGAGAAGCTGCTAATCTGTTGCCCCGGTTGCAATAGATCTTCTGGAAGGCCTTCAGACTGTTGGGTCTTCATTGGAGCAGTCAAGCTGGTGTCCTGTGTGGAGATGTACTCCAGGGAGGCCTAAGGACTGTGGTTTCTGTTTTACTGTGTGCAGCAGAACTCCAGGGAGGTTTTCAGTTTGTTGGGTTACTTGCCCTGCATGCCATCAAGCTGTGATGTCAACTGCTCTGAGTGCAGCAGGTCCTCTATGATGGCTCAGGATATGGTGTCTTCATGGAGCAGACCAACTAGCAGTCTGCCCTAGCAGAAAAGTGTTTTACAATATTTTCAAATTACTATGCATTTTACAGGATGTAATATCTTGAAATATGACTATTAAATCTGTGTTTCTCCAACTGGAAAAGAACAATGAAAGACTCAGAAAGAAATTTAATGGTATAGCTCACTCAAAACACTGCAGAAAATTTTTACCTTGAGATTTTAAATACAGAAAATAACCACTTGAGAAAAATGTAATCTCCATTATGGTTTGAGCAGTACTGTTTTCCTTACTGCTCATCAATTATAGCTCACATCCCTTATTAAAAACTGTGAAGCTTGTGGACTGATTAATCTTATAATTTCCATTCTGAGTCATTGTTTTTGTCTTCCTTCTCACTACATGATGCTCTGTGTCCTGAGGTGACCCTTACTGCTTATAACACTGAGTCATGGATGCTTTGCTTCTGGAAAAAATAGTCTTGCTTTCTCTTTAATTACTCATATTAAGTTGATGTCTTGGTCTTCGTTTCTCTACTCATGTTGAGACCTAGTACATTGTCATTATTGTACATACTCTCTGGTATTGTCTCATACTGAAGCTGCAATATGTGTGGCTTAAGGGAAGAAGTACCTACATTGTGGGAAAGAAAAATTCCTGATTAGACGCTGTCCAAACAACCTTTACTCATCATCATATTTGTTACCTTGCCACACTTCCAAGTTCTCATTCTTTCCAGCAACTCTTAATATTGTCATTGCCACTACTACTACCACCACTACCACTACCACTACTACCTGAGATTTTGGTACAAAAGAATTTTATGGAGAGTCATTCTAGAAAAAAGTTTTAATTGTTCACTGTTTTTTAATAATAGTGCTGTACCACCTAATCAATTGATTTATCTTAAATCAGGAGCTGTTGAATGCTTTACAACCCTCATTTCACTTAATCCACACAATTTCAGGAAATAATAATTGTATAGCATCTTTTCTATAAAAAGGAAATCTAGAAAACAAGTAGGTTAAATAGATTCTCTAAACAAGTCAAACTTTATACTTTGATCGGTTGATTCCAAACCTAGTCTCTTAGGTGATCACATGTGAGTGCATACAGAGGTTGACTGCAAAACTTGCATCCCGTAGTAAAACACACACATATGCACACATACACACAAAAGTATACATTAAAATACACACACACACACACACACGACACACAAACTTCCATACACACACACATACATGAACACACACATATACACAAAAGTATAATAACCATACACACATATACATATATACACACACATGCATGAACACATAACACACACATGTACAAACTCATAACATATACACATCTATACACATACACATGTACACACACGGACAGATACATACATACACATACATACATATAAATGGAAACATATACACATACATGCACATACATGCACACACATAAATGCTTACATAAACACACACATACACACATGCATACATGCACATACACCACATCCACTCAAATGCACAGACACAAAAAACATAGACATATACACATGCACATACAAAAAACAAAACAAAAAAAAAACACAGTGACTTTAATGATCTTGTTGTTAATGGTTAGAAATTAATGACACCATACTCATGTCTTTGTAGACAATTCCCATCTCTTAACATACCATTTTCTGCATAGATCTAAAGAAACAAAATTAACAAAGAGAAGACTTTCTTGTATTTGTGTATTGCTTGTTGTGTCAAAGGCTGACACTCCTCCTTTTTCTCACTTTAAATACTCCAGAGAAATAGTTACCATTGTCAGAGAACATCCTTATTATTGCGGCCTTTGTTGTCAGCATATGATACACGGTCGTTCATGAATTAAAGGTACTGCTTGCCATGCTGAGAAGAAAATATAAGTCTGACTCTAATGAGGAATAGAGGTCAAATGAAAGGTACATGCACTGTGCAGGAGTCAGAGATGGATGATGACTGTAGTCTTAATCAGAGTTCCAGAGGAGATTTTGTGTGACTCTCAACTCAGACAGTCAGAGAGAGCAATTTACATTTCATGTCTAAGACAGAACAATCTGTCACTTGGAAATATTTGGGTCAGTAATATTAGCTCAGAATAAAATCATGATGAGTACGTGAAAGTAGTCTTAAATAAATCCAATAGGCCGGAAGACTCTGAGAGCAAAAGCACCCCTTCTTTTTCCTTCAATCCTGGATCTGAAATATCATACCACTATGAGACTAGCCAATGATCATGGTTTATAAATTAATAAACGTTTCCTTTTTAATGAACTAAGAACTTGTAAAACAATTTTTGCATTAATTTATGAAACTCCTAATTCAGTGAGAGATCTCGACTCAAAAGATGGACTAAAGGGTGCTTAAGGAAAACATAACATTTTCCTCTGGCTTCCAGTTGTGCAAACAGATATTAATATGTATGCACATACAATCATGTAAGACCCCCCAACACACACACACACACACACACACACACACACACACACACACAAGAATTGCTTTTAAAGGATGTCACATTTTGGTATATACTGCAGAGATTTTTAGACCACACCCTAAACACTGCTGCACTTTGATGCACCAGCATCCCCATTTTATACATGAAGCATCTAAGACTAAAAAAAAATGATGCTTAGCTGTATCCCAAAGGGCTCCCTTTGGCAGAAAAGACTGAACTGCCTCACAATGGCTCCTCTCAAAACGGCTTGCTGCCCTGCAGTTATCCATTTACACTCCACATGCTGAGAGGTTGCTAAGCAGCAAGCCATGCCTCCCTGCTCAAAGGCCTGCTGTGTTTTGAGAGCTCCTCGCTCTGGATTTTGTTTCATGTTAATGAGATTTGAGAAAACAATATTAGCCAAGCTTTTATTTTAATGTGGCCAATGCTGATGATATTGAGATCATTTGAACAGAACTTCATTCCACATAAGGCCATAGTATATGTAAGATATGTAGTGTGAGATATAGTCCAACATCCCCATTTTATACATGAAGCATCTAAGACTAAAAAAAAATGTCGTGAATGTCTGACTTCTGAGCACATACATGTTCTGTATTCCTCAAAACTCACACCCTGGGTAGAAAGCCCATTGTGAGAAGACTATCAGAGAGAAAGTCACTGTCTGTGAACCAACCTAAGCATACCAAATCAAAGACCAGGATTCCAGAGCCCCTCCCCTGTGTTGCTTATCTCTCCTCTTGAGCCACTTCCAGAAAATTAATGTTGAACTTTAGCCTAGACATCCCATCTTTCTACATCTGTGCCTAGAAAGGTCTTTGAAGAAAACCTTCAACTGTGCAAAAGGGTCTAAATACAAGAAAGCTTCCACTCTACACATTATTGGTCACAATAAAGTGAAAGAAATTCATTTCTTAAGGTCTTATGCAAATCACTCAAGAACTCTCTCATTTTATTTCCTTAACTATTAGTACTAGGCCTGCCCCAGGTACCTATTGCCTTGTTTTTTTCAGAAACTTTGCCAATATTTCTTCAAGGCATGTTGGCCCTTGGGGCTGAGATGAAGAGATTGCCCATGAGTTCAAAGCTAGACTAGTCTACATAGCAAAACCCTGGCTCAAAAAGCTAAGTAGAACAAATAAAACAAGATAAAAGATAGAATATAGATATTTCTGACCTTTTCTGAGGCCAAGACTTTTAACCTGAACAATAGGTATGATGTAACATCCATTTACAGTAAAAATCACATTAACATACAAAGTACTAAAGCCGTCTGGCTCAAGTATGAGTATGGTTATTACCATTACTATTATATTTATTTCCACAGCACACAACTGATTACTATTGTCTATGGAAAGAAGGAAGGAAGGAAAGAAGGAAGGAAAGAAGGAAGGAAGGAAGGAAGCTAGCTTTGTTTGGTATCTGTATATTAAATGTTAATTTAAAACACAAGATAGCTATGTTGAAAGTTGTTTTAAAATGGATAGAGGCAGACACTGTAGCCGAGTCACTTGATGGGATCCGAATCAACATTGTTTAGGCTGAAAAGCAGTAGCTGTGCTGTCAGCTTGTCATTAAGGTGGGTCGATTGGATGAGTGATTGGCTATTTGGTTCATTTGCTTGATTTGTTTTTAATGTTCCTTGAATAATACCTGAATGAATTTAAGAATAAAATATAGACCAAAGTTGAAGACCAGTGAATACTGGCTAGGGAGCCTTGTCTCTGTCAGCTTTGAGCTCAGTGTCCCCTTGAGAATTAATAATCACTGGAATACACACCTGTGTTTCAGTCTGGATTTCTGAGAAAGGGAAGATGTCAGCCAGAAGAACACAGACTGAAGCTTGCCAGAGACACAGAGACACAGAGACGCTCAACGACCAATTCCTCCAGAGAAGCAGATCCACAGAAAAACGCTTTACTTGGCACTTGCAAGTATTAAGTCATTTGACTCAAAATATGACCTGTGTCTATGATGAGTTCATATTACATGTTTAGAATATCCATTTAATTTCAAAGGTGTAATTTCACCTAACAGTAATTTTCACTTGTCATGCCATGAATCCAAAATGTCCCCACAGGCTCATGTCTCAAATGCTTGCTCCCAAGCTGGTGGCAGAGCTTTTTGAGGCTGGGGAACATTTAGAAGGTAAAGGTAGTAGGTCACTGGAGACATGCCCTTGGAGTGGTACACAGGCCTGGGTCCTCATGGCTTTCCATGCTGTGAACAGCTCTTCTGTCACACAATTTTAATGCCAGATGTTCTGCTCACACACAGAACCACACAACTGTGGACTGAGTCCTCTAAAACTGTGAGTTAAATGCTTTCTTCAAGTTGTTCTTCTCAGGTATTTTGTCTTATCAGTGCAAAAGTGACTAATGGACCACATGATGGATTCAATGAGTTCACTGCTGGAGCTTCAAAGAGCAAGTTTCCGTATTGTGACTACACTGTGAAAACAGCAGGACATCCCCAGACAAGGGAATAGCCCATCAGCAGCTTTCTGTTGTCACAAGATTAAAAAGTGCCATCTCTAGTGCCAGGTATGATTTCTCTATTGTTGAACATGTCTACGAAACAATTAGAGATGTTTTGGTTACTGTCAAGGTGTGGATGCCACTATATACCCTTAGGGTTACAATGCTAACTGATCCTTGCTAGCTTTTCTAGTAGCTTCTTATCTGGAAATTATACTTTTCACTGTCTTTCTGGTCTCCCAATGCTCCTATGTACTTGCCCCAAACCTCATTGCTCTCTTTCAGATTCATGGTCACTTTTTTCTTTAAACATAAAGATTTATAATGCTACTTGTTCACAGACATCACAGCTGAGAGGACTATTGGCTAATTTCCTCCTTTGAAAGCCCTGTATGGTGCTTCTGGTACAATGAAAGCAAGCCCTCAGGAAGGAGACTTTCAGGTCAAATCCAGCTCAGGAACCTACGAGCTCTTTCTGCAAAGTACCCAGGAAGAATAAAACATTGCATATCCAAAATCAAATGGTCAGCTCTGCAAACATATACATACAATTAACATTATACAGACTGAGAAAAATGCATTTTAAAATTTAGGATTAAAAAATATATATGTATATACTAAACAATTTTTTTTAAAAAGGCAATTAGTCTGATACTGAGTAAGTTAGGGGGTGGTACAGCACAGCTTGGAGTGCAGAAGGGGTTGGGGTCTGGGGAGAAGTACCCCTTTCAGATAAGAAACTAGTAGAAAGATAGACAATTTGTGTTAGTGAATGTACTCTTCCTCCAAGTAACTTTGTCTAAACTGTCCTACTTTTGAATTGTTGCTGTCAGCAGTTCTTACTTCTTCAATCTTTCATTTTTTTATTATCTCAGGCTTCTGATAACTGATGCTTGCCTGAACTAAGCTGAGTTCCCCTCATATTGCACATTTGAATTTCCTTCTTGAATTATAGAGTGATTCAGAATGTAGGTCATTTCTCTGACATATTGTAGAGGCTAAAAGAATCTGAAGCAACATGCTGGGTAGCTGAGTCAAGCAACATCAGTCTTTTCACTTCAGGGGCTCTTCCCAGGAAGCCCACTCATGCTTACTAGGCCAAAGTCAGGGGGTGTAATACCCTACTACATTCAATCTAAGGAGGTAGCAAACCAAGAAACATCAATCTATTTTTAAATGCTTTGTTACTTCCTATGTTAGATACTGGTTTAATAGAGATGAGACTCCTGCCCCAAAGCTACCTAAAATTAACCAGAGCATCAATTATCTGATGCTTCCAAAGGAATGTGTATCAAGCTATAGATACAAGCTGGATACATAAGGAATGCACAGTTCAATGACTGTTTCAATTTTTATAAACTCTTCTGTAAAATAAATGAATTGGTGTCTAGATTAACCAGGGAAGATGTGTAGGCAATCAGAGAAGTCTTCCATGTGTCCAAGAAAAGCAAAAACAAAGCAAAAAGAAAAGAAGAGAAAAGAAGAGGAAAACAGAGGGGGACTTTAGGCAATAAGAAAGGAGAGGATATTATGTCAGAGCAGAATGTCAATTTTTTTTCTTGAATTTGACAATTTGGAAGCTGGCAGGCATTTATGAATGGAAGTTTCATGCTAATAGAAGCTAAACTGTAATAAGTTACCAAGGGAATAGCGGGGGATTGAGACAATGACTATAGGAAATCCAACTGAGAAAATGTTATTTGAATGCCACTTAAAATTCCATAAAGAGACAAAGGATGGACGGAGGATGATTGAGCATGTGTAAGATGAATTGAGACATCTGGCATGTTTTATTTCATCAGCTTCACTGTCTTACAAATTTTCTTTCTTTAAACTCTAAAAGCTTGGTCCCACAGATTATTGCAAACTTCCAACATTTCTCATTTTCTATGCAGACAGATTCATTTCTGGTACTACTTGGTGACTCACCTACCTCAAACATCACAGCCAAGGAACCTAAGAACCCCTAGCAGGCTTGGTTCTGTTTCTTGCTGTGACAGATGCTGCTGTGTTCTCGGAGAACAATAAGAAAAAAATGGCAGGTTATCTAGAGCAACTATCCAAGCAAGTTTCCTCTAGCAAGAAGACTCCATCAGGTCCCATCATAAAATTTTGCCATTATCCTGTCTCTTACTCATGCCCACTTTAGAGTCTCCTCTTGGAAACTTTCTGTGGATCACAGCTTAAACTCAACAGAATTCCTTTGCATTGGTCTCTAACCATTCGAATTGCTTCTGTAGGGTGTAGGACTTTAAAACTCACCTTCAGATTTCTAGATCAACAAAGCTATTTTGTACTTCTGTATTTTGCCTACATTTTATCTCCTTGAATTTTCTTGTCCTATTTTTATTTCATTATACCTCTGAGTATTAGGGAACCTGATGTCTTGTCTTGAGAAATCTATGGAGAAGTTGGAAAATTGCCTACTGTGACTCAAAATCCTGACATAATAAATGAGTTCTTGTTAATAAGATAAATTCTTTTTTGTTGTTTTTGTTTTGGTTTTGGTTTGGTTTGGTTTTTCAAGACAGGGTTTCTCTGTGTAGCCCTAGCTGTCCTGGAACTCACTCTGTAGACCAGTCTGGCCTCGAACTCAGAAATCCACCTGCCTCTGCCTCCCAAGTGCTGGGATTAAAGGCATGTGCCACCACCACCCGGCTAATAAGGTAAATTCTTAATTATCTCATTATTTGTTTTATAACAGATCAACAAATTCCTAACACTATTTTTAGGAACTGATGTGGCCAACCATCAATTATTTTGAACTGAAATTAGCAAATCACGATGTGCATTGGTGAATACTAGGTGTATGTATCATGCTTCAAATTGTGACACTCAAGACTTAAAACCTTGAGAGAGTGATGAAGGCTGAACATGGATAATCAAAGTAGAACACATATGTGTATAAACTATGATATCGAAACCCATTGTTTTGATTAATTAACATAGTCTAATAAAATGTCAAAAAGGCAAAATGTCAGAGAAAGGGCATAACATGTGTATTAAGAATCAGTGAATAATCTAAGATTTCATAACTACACTATACAGGGACTCACCCAGGTCGCACGATTTCAGACGACTGGTATGAACAATAACATCTCTTACTTGTGGATGTGAACTGTAGAAAAGAAGGTGACCTAATTTTGTTTGGACTTTCCAATGGCAATGCCAAGCAACAAGTTAGTGGTGATTATTAAGGAAGCTGCATGAGTATAAAATGCAGGTATGCAAAGTTTACCTGAATTACAAAGCTTATTTGATCCCTGAAATGCAATTACTAGGTTCCAGACATTAGGATCAAATCCATATTGCCTATTTGACATGAGTGACTTGTATATGTGTTCCCTGGCCCAGATACTAAGGCCATCTCTTTGACTAGATCAGTTTTCTTCACATCACCAAGACTTATAGACACTGTTTCCTTCTTTGTCAATGGCCTTACCTGCTCCTCCCCTACACATGTGCAATGAGCATGGGCCCTTCTCTGATTCTTGCATCACAATCATTTATGGCCTCTTCTGAGCTCATGGGTTTTTTTCCCCTGCTGAGGGATGAGGAGATTAGCATTTGAAATCAAAGAAGCTGTATTACCTGCATGAAACCCTCCCAAAGCCCAGTCAATTAAGACTGCCTCATAGAAGGAGTGGTAAGAGACTCATCAGACTCTCCCTGGAGATAACAGTTATTCACTCTCTTCTGTGTCCTGAAATGTAATTCTGCTCCCATCTGTATATGTTCTCAGGAACCTCTAGAGCAGTAGTTCCCAACCTGGAAGTCACAACTATATATCCTACATATCAGATATTTGTGTGACTATTTATAATAGTAGCAAAGTTACAGTTTTGAAGTAGCGAATACATAATTTTATGGTTGGGGGGGTCACCACAATACAAGGAGCTGTATCAAAGAGTCACAGCATTAGGAATGAAGAGCCTCTGCTCTAGAGTAGATAAGAAATGGAAAGTTAACTGAAAGAGGGACTCTTTCTATGCAGATTAAAGGAGTTGTCACCCATATAAGCATGGGAATTTTCAATTGATCAGCTGTTTGGGCATCACCAAATAATCCTGGTAAATAATCCTTCACTATGCTCTCATAATAAACCTAACAAACTCACTGATTCATTAAGCTGGACTTCATTGGAATCTTTTATTTGTATCTCCCCAAGAAAAATACCATGAGAGACTCCTGTATTGAAACAAACAAACAAACAAAACAAAACAAAACAAAAACAAAACAAAACAAAAAACCATTGGCTGGGAAGATGGATGCATGGGTAGAATCACCTGATCAATAGGTATGAGAACCAAGTTTGCATCCCAAGAATCCATGTAAAAATCTAGATGTGACCAGAAGCATCTGTAACACCAGTGCTGAGGAAGAGGAGTAAAAGAGAAGTGTCCCTGAGCTTGCTGTGTAGCCAGTTCAGGAAGAAAACAGAAACAGTGAGCTCCGGGTTCTGTGAGACCCCATCTGAAGGGAATAAGATGGAGAATGACTGAGATCAAACTTGATGCCCTCCTCTGGCCTCCAAAAGAGAGTACAAAAAAAATCACCAACATCTATATACAGCCTCATATACCATGAGTCTATACAGCATACATCCTCAAAGGAAAGAACCACAAAGTTTTGTGCTATATTTTGCATTGGTCTGGCTTAGTTTAATGATTTAAGCTGGATCATATGTATGTGCACATGTGCTTCTCTCCATAAAACACAAGACACTTTTCAAAGGAGCTTAGTAGCAGACTTCACAAAGAAAATACAAAGAAATACGTGATACATACATTACTATATGAATACTAGTTTTGAATAAAAGTTTATCCAGCTACTGGATATTTTCTAAAGAGTCCCTAAACTTCAAAAATGATCCAATATTAGGTGGAGCTGAAGTCCAGTATACACAGTGAATTAAGAGTTACTAGTTAAAAAGGAATTCTTTATGAGCATGTCTGTTTCGATTCCAAGGGAAGGCGGTAGATTACAGGTAATGTATCTGTATTCAAAAGTCCACTCACCTTTTGATGTTTCTAAGCTGTCTTGAGTGTAGAAATTCACAAATAACCATTGGTGCCACTGAATTAGATGACATAGGAACCTAGTTTCATGGCTATTGCTTTGAAGATAGACCAACAATTCCTTAGCTATACTGCTGTGTGAAGATGTATTACTGCTCAATTATTAATGTGGCTGTTTGATTGCAACTAGTATTACTTTAACATAACACTATAAGGGAACTTACAGAATTATAAATGCATGTGAAACACAAACATAAACCATCCATATGTGGACTAGGATAGTTACAATCATTGTCAAAGATAAAAAACATTAGAAGAAAACAACAGATCTTAAGCACATGGCAATGAAGCTAATTCCTGATGGACAAACTGAGGAACATGACTGAGAAACAAAGAAGGAAAAAGCTTTAAGGAATTGAGAAAAGCAAACTAAATGAATTTAAAAATTTATGATTAATCAAATAATCATGAGCCATCCAAGGGACATTGCTTTCAATGTGTATTTTAGAGGCATTGCTGAAATACCCTCTGTTCAGAGGGCATGAGTAGGGTAAGGATTCCTAAGACCTACATAACAGCTACCAATACTGATTTGTAAAACTCTGATTATTCTGGAATAAGCAGATTTTTAATTTTAGCCATAAAAGATGTTTTATATCTTACTGGGAAATTCTCTGTAGAGTCAATATTTTAGCTGTCCAAGCTATGACATTAATACAATTACTATCATATACTTTGGTGAAGTAGATGAGACAGAATAAATGAATTCAGGAATAGAGGAGCAATGAATTCTATTTAGATACGTTCATCTTAAAGCATACTGATGGTAGTGACTATGTGTGTGTGTGCATACGTGTGTGTGTGTGTGTGTGTGTGTGTATGTGTGTGTGCATGAGGATGGATAAAATATATGAGGATTTAGGATTTTTAGAGCTACAAAAATGTAGCCATAAACTAGATTAATTCTGTTACTTGTCCAATGCCTGTCTCATGAGGACATACCCAATGACCTTTTGCAGAGCTAGACATAGTAAGAAACAAAGGATAAGTGAAGTCACATAATCCAAATCTCTGGTACAGAATGACTAGAAGAGGTACTATCAAGGTAAACATGAAAATAAGAGATATAATAACATTCACTGAAGGAAAGCAAGCCCAGTTATAAAATTTTAAATCTGGAAAAATATTCTATAAAGATAATTCTCTCTGGTCCAAAAATGAAGAATTGATATCTCTAATACCTGGCTTGAAAATACTGTATCATTAGATTATTAATAATCCTTAAACAAGAATATATAGACATGTTCATTTTGAATGTGAAAAAGAACTTTCTTAAGATTCTTATAGCAATTGCTGACTTTAAAATACCTAGAAAATAAGCATCAGGTTCCAGTTTATCTATCTATGCACCTCCTTTATATGCCATGCACTAAATGTTCCTATTGAATCAAGGGGAACTCTGTGTAGAACATGATGTAAAGGACACAGTGCATATTTAATTTTGTAAACCTCTGAGTAGCATTTGCCATTCTGAATTTGTCCTCAGGACCACTACCACTTTTGTATTAAGGAAATCTTGTAAATGTAACTTTTATTCACTACGTTCAGTTGTCACCTTGGAGGCTTACTGTTGAGTAAGATCGCCCTTTCTAGTTCTTTCTGAACCTTGGCCAGCGATTCTCCGCAGCTGCTCTGACCCAAATTCAACTCCAAACTGGCTGATTCAAACTATTAACTTGTCTTAGCTTCTACCTATGATGCTCTACTTAGCCCTAAACTCTTCTAATCTTCTGGCTTTTTCTCATTTTGTCTTCACCTGCTCTGTTAAACAAAACTCAAAGCAAACAAACAAACCTGCCTCTCTTTGCACTGCTTTCTTAAGTAGCCTCTCCTTCTTGTCCTGTCTGTGAGAGTTGGATGTATCCTATTTCTGACTCATTCTGTCAAATCTTTCTCTGATTCATCACTTTGTCTGCCCCTCAATTAGAAGTCACCTTCAAACACAACCACATCCTTCTACAAACTAACCTTGCCTGCCCTGTTTGGGATTAAAAGTGTGTAGTAAGTGCATGTCTGTATTCAAACCTTATCATACTTTAATCCAGAGCATGTCTGCATTCCATCCAGATCACATAGATATAGGTCTTTGAATGTGATCCCTTGCCAAAGTAGGCATGTCGCTGGATTAAAATTTCTCTACAAATGTATCTTAAACTTTCTCCTGTTTGAAGGAGAACATTCTTTAAATTTGAAAATCATTTCACTTTCATTCTAAATTTCATTCTAAATTTATTTCTTTATCCATCCAAAATGTAGCATCATAATTTCAGATAAAAACCTCTTCTGTGAATAATAGTTACAGTTCCTGTACCATTTTAGTGCTGCCAATAAATTCACTGGTTTTTTTTTTTTCTAGCTTAACATGTTGTCTTACTTGGGGTCAGATCTTAGTTACTTTTCTACTACTAGGACAAAACACCATGATCAAGGCAACTTGTTAAAGAAAGCAATTAATTTACTTTAGTTCAGAGGTTTGAAGTCCATGATGATAGTGAGAAAAAACACATTTCGACACACACACACAAGGCAGAGAGTACACTGGGGATGGTGCAGGAGTCTTTTCAAACCTTAAAGTCCACACCCAGTGACATGTTTCCGCCAACAAAGCCACACAGTTCCACTAATCCTTCCCAGTTTCATCATCTGGGATCCAAGTATTCAAACATACGAAACCACTGGGCTCACTTTCATTCAAACGACCACAGGCTGAGATTCAGAAATAGTCAGGAGTAAAATCAAGTAGGACATTCATCAATGAATAAAGTTAAAATCCAAAAGATAGCTAGCCTCAGAGAATTAAAGCATAGCCATCTTACAGGGATGAGGCTAAATGGTAGGTAAAGTTCAGGTGAATGTCCTTGGGTATGGAAATGTCTATTGCAATGCAATACTTAGTAAATTATCAAGGTATGAATTTATTAATCAATTTTGAACAAGAAATAAGATGGGAAACCCTTGGTTATTAAACCATCTATTATAGACACCTTCCTATTACTATAGTAAACACCTGAGGTAATCAAATTATAAAAAGAAAAGTTCTATTTTGACTCCATTTAATCTCAGTGATTTTGAGCTCATGGCAAAGCATGAAAGCATGGTGGGAACATGTGGCAGACTAAAGCTATTCACCTCAGAGCCAAGGAGCAAAAGGGAGGGAAAGCAAGTGGTTGTGCCTCTCTCACACTTTGAAAACATGCCTCAGTGACCTGATGACCTTGCCCTAACATCTCTTTTTAAAGGCTTCATAACTTCCCAATAGAAACAAGGTAGAACCAAGCCTTTATTAAATGGCCTTTTGAAGGATCCAATACATTGAATGGATAAGATCCAAGCTATTTCCAGAGGGACAGTCTAAGGTGGTAGTGGTAGTAGGTAACACAAATATAAACATATAAACTGAAATGACTTTTTTAAAACAAAAGTGAACTTATTTTGAGAGTATAAAGGTTTTCAGATTAAAATAGAAGAGGGAAAGGAGAGGAGGAAGGAAAGAAAAAGGGGAGGAAGAGGGAGTAGAGGGAAGAAAGAAGTAGTAATAGGAAGGCAATGCTGAATGATGACTGGAAAATAGAAAGGTGTTGGGTAATAAAGTTTCTTGTGTCCTGAAGATTGTTGTTCTCATGTAAAATTAGCAGGTCCAGAGACATGTTCCATATCTTCCAAATGTAAGAGTTTCTACCCCCTGGGAAATTAAACTGGATGATGGAAGTGGCTAATCTCAGATCTCCTAATATGTGGAAGGATGGGCTAGCATCATAGAGACCCTGTCAGACCCAGATGCCTTCTCAGCTGTAGTTGCCCTTAGAACAAATGCTGACTGAGATGAAGCTTAAGCCCCTTGCCTTCAGTATTAATTCTATTCACTCTCAGTGCCACAGAAATCTACTTCTAGCACTTACAGACTGGCAGCCAAGTCCTCGAGGCAATCCTCATGGAAAGTTTAAAGGAAAAACAGTTGCCTAAATACTGATGCTAATTATTAAAGCATAAATACTTAAGGTATTGTCACAGATTCCTTCAGAGTTTTCCCTTACTGTAGTCAATTTTAAGGTACAAACCTTCTCAGGTAGTCTGAATAGGTTTTTCTCAATTGCACTAGAATGAGACAAAGAACAGCAAGTTAATGTTGCTATGGATGAGGACAGTTACCAAAACAAAGAACTTGAAGGGCATAACAGAAAAGTCTCATAGAAGAATCCCAGCTTTGCTAATCAAAGAAAAGAGAAAGACATACAACTAACCCATAGTGGGTAGATATGGTGTGGAGTGTAACCTCAGACATCGGAAAACAATGTTTTAGCTTCATGTATTCAACCAATATTCATCATACCATATTGTAGAAGCAGTTCTACTAGCTATATTCATAAACAAGAGACAAAATTTCCATACTCTCCATGGTCACTCCCGCAGCAGCAATAGCCATATGAAGGAACACCACAAAGAGAAAAATATCTCCTTGCATGCAAAGATACCCAAAGCTTGTATAAAATACAATGAAGTTGCCTGAAATTTTCCATGCATTAAGCTAATAGAACACAAATTATTGAATCTTCTGTTTATGTTTCCTGGTCCATGCTCTCTCCTTGTCCACCCTATTGTCTACCTTGGACAGCTAACTTTCATGGACTCTATCAAGAGGTACCTGTTTCCATGGGCTTGTTGTTGGTTCAACTGGTAGCAAACTAGAAGGAAGGAAAATATTGATGTCACAGTATTTATTTGACTGGCTCCTTCTGTTCAATGTACCTGAAGCTCATAGTGTCCCTTAAGACAAAGGGTCATTTATCTCATGGAAGTCCTGTGTAACTCTCTTTCTATAATTTGGGAGTCAAACTACTTTTATTCAGGCTGAAGTGTAGAATCATAACCCCTAATCCTAAATACCAAATATATATATCCTACTGGAGCTTGCTGACTTTATAAAAAGCTTTTGGTATTATTCACTGAATATTGAACCAGCTACCAACACTCTTAGAATATATGTGTTCTGTTTTACAATGGAAAAAGTTCAGCAACAGGATTAAAGACTTTCGTATGATATTATCCTGGTTGGTGCTTATGGGTTCTAGACCCTGAATAGAATCACAATGTACAAATAAAAGAAAAAATGTTATAAATATGAAAAAGAGGAGACAACCTGACCATGGAAATAACTAAAGTAGGGCAGCAATAGGAATAGCAGTGACTACCAGAAGTCAGAATGAGCAAGACATTTCTCACTTGGAGACTCCAGAGGATGTGGAGCTTTGCGATACCTGTCAAGCCAATTATGTTAATTCCAGACTTTTAGCCTCTAAATGTGAAAAATAATTTCTCTTACTGTGAGCCATCAAGTTAGCAGTAATTCATCACTTTAGCCACAGGAATAAAATATACTTAAATAATTCTCTGTAAACTATACTGATTAACCTGATGAGATACTATTACTACCTGAAGCAGAGTTCTCATAATGAGGGTGCGAAAAAGATCAATTCCTAAAGTTATGTAAGATTACAAATGTGCCTACAAAAGTCTTTTGATAACAAGTGACTAGTTTTTATTAGATTCTCCGATAGGTTAGAAACGAATGAAGAAACTGGATTTGGGCAGTTTCTGAATACCACCACAATAATGAAAAACACCAGAGCTCTTGATTTGACCAATCATACAGGACAAGATATAACCCCAGTGCCAAGATGAGAGAATAAATTTTTTCTGACATTTGTCACTGCGGTATTTGTGTAAAGCTGTTCTTTTGTTCAGAGCTGTTTAAGACTATAATCTTTTCAAGATTTTGCCCTGTATTCAAGAAACAATCTCTTATTTTGTAGAAAATCTTCTGTTTAAAGACAAATATATGTAATTTCCTGGTGACCTGAGCCTCTTTATCTGAGATATGCGGCCCCAGTTAGTCTAGTTACATGTGGCCACGTAGCCACCAGCAGAATGCTTGATGCATGATCTTTTTCCTTTATGTCATAATTTTAGAGTTGGAAAGAAGAAACAAAGAAGACATAGACTTGTTACATAATTATCAGCTCTCAACTTAGTAAATAGATTTGTAATAGTAGCCCCAAATTGGCAGTTATCTGCTATGTGTTAAAAAGTATGAATTATTGAAGGGAGATGCATTATTAGTATTTTGGACATAACATAACCACTCATTGAGGGACAAAGCACATTCACAAGGCAGCAAAGCACAGCATCAGGAGAAACTCTCCCATCTTTGATTGTTCTAACCCAGATTATGAACCTGTGTTTTGAAAATAATAAAAGATAGATTATCATGTGATGGAAAAATGGCTGGATTAACCACAATAGAATAGTCCATTCATAGTAGATGGACATTATAACTGATTCTGCTCTTTTCCTTTGATTTTTAAAAGTTATGAAAAGTAATGTGGAATATTGTGTTATATATTCATTTCCTCTGGATAGCACATAAGGGAGAAATGACTGACTATGTGTCAAACTTTTGCATAAACTGTCAAACCCTATTCCAAAATTGCTATGTCATTTTATGTTCTCACCAGTGGTCTATGATCTCTGTGTACTCCTCAACACTGTGTTGTAAATCTTTTCAGTTTTAGATGGAACTGAAGAATATCACCCACAGGGGTTATCCTTAAAGCTATTGACTGTCTGTGGAACCCACTCCCCTAAAGCTGCTGTCTTGTCTGGTTGCAATAAAAGAACCACCTATGCCTGCAGAAATGTAATGTGCCAGAGTTGGGGGATACTCAGCGGGTCATCAAGTCTCTCAAAGGAAAAGGGAAGAGGGGTGGAGAATGAGCTGGGGGAGGGGATGACCAGGAGGGGAGACAGTGATTGGATATAAAGTAAATAAATTTTAAAAAGAAAAAGAAAAAAGAAAAACAAAAGAATATCATCCTGAGTGAGGTAACCCAGACCCACCCAGAAAGACACCTATGACATATACTCACTTGTAAGTGGACATTAGCCATAAAATTCAGGATAACTACAATCCTCAGACACATAAAAGTCTTAATGTAGAAACTCCAGTCCACAGTTTTGGCAGAAACCTACTTTCTACTAGAGGCCACACCTGTTTGGAATGCGAGATATCCAATGTTTCCTCAAAAATTCCCTCTCCCCTCATTTCTACCACATAGCCCACAACTCCAGCAGAAGCCCACTGCTCCAGCAGAGGCCACAGTGGTACCTAGAACCCCAGAGGCCAGTCCACATCTAAGAACTCCAGAACTCTAGAGACAAGGCCAGTACCCAAAGGTCATACAGGCCGCCAAAACCCCAATAGATGCACCTGCTGGACCTGAGGTCGGGCTGATCACCACTCAGGCCGGAGGACTAGAAAGGAAGTGAAAACCAATCCATCAACAAACACAAATTCAGAAGTTGGCAAGTAAATCTACAATTATCTCAAAATCAGTTGCTTAGAGGCCAGCATAAGAACACAGTCAACCACAATCTGGGTGATATAACACCACCAGAGCCCAGTTATCCTACTACAGCAAGCCCTGGATACTCCAACACAGCTGAGGCACAAAGAATGACCTTAAAACCAATTTTATAAAGGTAAGAGAGGACTTAAAATAATTTTTTTTTAAATCCAGGAAAACACAAACAATGGAAGGAAAAAAATAAAACACTTAAAGAAATCCAAGAGAGCCAAGAAAAACAAACAGGTGAAAAAAAAAAGAATAAAACTGAGTAAAATCTGAAAATGGAAATATAAGCAATTGTAGTGATATGTATGTAAATGCCTGGCCTTAAATGAAATGTATAGTAAAACCTTTGTATCTGGATTTCAGTGAAATGTTTCACCAAGCTTTTGTTATGGTTAGATCAATCAGTAGAGGCTAAGAAATTATGAGACTATTTGAACCTTGAAGAAAGGCAGTCTCTCTGGAAGTTCTACACTTGGTGCTATGTAGAGCTTGCAGCTGTACTGATCTTGGCACAAAGGCATTCCTGACAAATCTGTAGTTCTTACTTTTGATTATGTCTAGCCATGATAAAAATGGAATTGAGACTTGTGTGAGTTGTCTGCTCACATGAGTAGCAAAGGCCAAGATAACTTTGATAGGTGACAACTTTCCCAGCACCAATTAATCTTGTATAATGTTTAAATAAAGTAACTAGAGTTAGCTAGCTGTGTGTCAGTCTTCCCCAAGAAGCTTTACCCCTCTGCTCCTTTAGAAAATGAGGGCTTAGCATTTTGGTGAGCTTCTCTCTGTCCTGTAGCACCTACAACCAAAGCAGTCAATAAGGAATAAAGGAAGCACAAACGGAGATGGAAATGTAGATAAGCAAATGGAATCCATAGGAACAGAACACAAGAAACAGAGGAGATAATCTCAGGGGTAGAAGACACAATAGAAGAAACTGATACACAATAAAAGAAAAGTTTAAATCTAAAAAATTTCTGGCACAAAACATCCAGAAAATCTTGGAATCTATGAAAAGATTGGTTTCAGAAGTTTTGGCTGCCTGCTCTGTGTTCCCAGCTCATCACATGCACCCAACCACCCAGAAGCTATCTCAGATCTGCAGATAAAAGACAAACACACATTAGCTCATTTTTAAACTAGTTTTTTTTTAAATGTTCCCTTATTTTTACTCCTAGCTCAACATCTCTATGTCTTCCCTCAACTTAGTTGCCTGGTTATCTTCTGTGAAGTCCATAGGTCTTGCTGCCCAAGATGGTGGAAGATCTCCCCTGACACTCTGAGTCTGTTCTCTCTCTCTCTCTCTCTCTCTCTCTCTCTCTCTCTCTCTCTCTCT
>JANHMN010000012.1:68265685-68316273 GCA_030674055.1 Rhabdomys pumilio
CTCTCTCTCTCTCTCTCTCTCTCTCTCTCTCTCTCTCTCTCTCTCTCCCTCCCTCCCTCCCTCCCTCTCTCCTTCTCTCTCTTTTTCTTTCTCTCTCTCAAGTATCTCAATTCTCCTCCTCACCCTAGGCTACAGGAACCCAGAAGTCTCAACTCTTTCTTTCTGACTAGCGATTAGCCACTGGCATCTTTATTGATAGATCAAAACTCCAATTGAGGGTGAGGTCCTTCAGCATCAGTAAACACAGATTCCCAATCAAAGCATCAGAACCACCCCCTACAAAGGCCAAACCTAAAAATAATAGAAATAAAAGAAGAAGATTACCAGCTCAAAGACCCAGAAAATATTTTTAACAAAATCAGAGAAAAAAATATTGTTCATTGTCAATTCTCTATCTGACCAGCAGACAGGAACAAAGCAAGTCGGAATTCTTCTCAACGCAACTTATTCAGGATCCTTTACAATCTCCTCTCTGGAGGCCCTCTCTCTCAGCTCCTTAACGGCCATCCTTTTATACCCCTGCCTGTCCCAATCAGCACCTGCCTCGTGGGTATGCCTCAATGGTGCACCTCAAACAGCCCGATTCTCGTGGCAGCGAGTCTGTGCAGTAGTTCTGCGGTTGTGGCTCAGTTAGGGAAAGGCGCGTGGCATGCAAACTGCCAAGAAGCGGCACCATTCATAAGATTTGACAGGTGCCATTCATAAGAATTGGCCCAGGCACCATTTTAGCTGGCTGTGCTGCCGCACCCGCTCCTCACAGTTCATCTTAAGAAGGGCATGCCTATTAAGATATAGAAAGCCTCCAGAAAATCAAAAAAGAAATCCGTGCCCCGCACTACAAGAAAAGTTACCTCACACATAGTTAATAGATAATAGTGGGAAACATTGATACCCTACTCTCAGCAATAAACAGGTCAATCAAAAACTGAATGCAGAAATAATGGAACTAACAGACCTTATGATGTAATTACATCTAATAGATATCTACAGAACGTTTCACAGAAATACAAAGATTATATCTTTTTCTCAGGACCTCATAAAATTTTCTCTAAATTGTCCACATACACAGTCACAAAGCAAGTCCCAAAAGATACAAAAATTTTTAAATAATTCTCTGTATCCCATCAGACTACCAGAGATTAAAGCTGGATTTCAACAGCTAAACCCTACAAACTCATGGAAACAGAACAAGTCTCTACTGAATGGCTACTGGGTCAAGGTAGAAATAAAAAAGAAAATAAAGACTTCCCAGAATTCAATAAAGATAAATATACCACATACCCAAAATTAGGGGACTCAGTGAAAGTAATGCTAAGAGGAAAGTTCATAGCATTGAATGCTTCCATTAAACAAGCTCTAGAACAAAACCAAGTGCATACCAAAAGCAGCACGCAGCAGGAGATACACTCAAGGCTGAAACCAATGAAATAGCAACAAAGAGAACAATATAAGAAAGTCAATGTAACAACAAGTTGGTTCTTTGAGAAACTCAATAAGATGGACAAACCCTTAGCCAAACTAACTAAAACCAAGAGCAACAGTATCCAAATTACCAAAATCAGAAATTAAAAGAGGGACATTAAAAACAGTCAATGAGGAAATTCAAAAAATCATTAGGTCTTACTTCAAAGTCCTGTACTTCACAGAATTGGAAATTTTGAAAGAAAGGAGCAATTTTTTCGATAGATACCACTTACCAAAGTTAAATCAAGATTAGATAAACAATTTAAATGGACCTGTAATCCCTAAAGAAATAGAGCAGTCATTATATATATATATATATATATATATATATATATATATATATAACCTCACGGCCAGATGATATTAGTACAGAATTAGTACAGAATTCTACTAGATTTTCAAAAAAGAGGTGCTACCAATACTCTTTAAATTATTCCACAAAATAGAAAAAGAATAAATATGTGTGACAGTAAAAAGAATAGCTTGGTTTCTGGTAGAGCACTGGCTAGAAATAGCCGGAAACCCTGCAAGGAATGGAATACATTTTGCCACTTTCCCAGAATCCAGGCTCCTGACATGTGGTCTAAGACCTCCACTGATCAGTGCCTTTCAGTCACGTAGGGCAACGCCCCTACCAGCCCCTCTACAGGTAGAGGGCATGACTATAGGCCTTAGCCTCAAGAGATTTCCATATTAATGAGATACCTGAAGGCCAGAGGGCATAATCAATTAAGCATTCTTTCCCAGACCCTTCTCTCTTCTCCCTCCCTATTTAACTCAGGTCTGCCCTGAGTTTGGGGGAGAGGGGGTACAGCCAGACTCATCCACCTTCTGCCATGACAATAAACCCTTTAAAACCATGAACTTTCTCATGTCTTTGGGGCCCCCCACCATGGGGAACCATGGAGAAGGCCTTTAACTAATGAGCTGCTGCTGCCTAATCTCCCGCTGGAAGACTTCTCTACATTTCCACCATGGAGGTTGCCAATTCAACCAAGCTAGCTGATCCAAGCATTGATTCAGCCAAGTGAGTGCCGTACCAAGAGTCTCAACCTGGAGGGTGCTGTTGGGTCTTCCCTCCCTCTTGTTCCTCTAGGCTGTTGGTCCTGTCCAGCCATACCAAGTCTCTGTTCTTCCACGGTTCTCAACGGTGTCTGGTGGCCCAAAGACAGAGACCACCAGCCTCTGGGTCAGCTGTCAGCCCAGAGACCCTCTCTCAGAAGCCCTGCCCTGTGGGACCTCAGACTAAGGTCTCCCCAAGCCCAGGCAGAGCCCCGCAGCATCTGCCCAGTGCCGCGTGGAGTGAACTCAGTCAAATTCCAGGGCTTCTTCTCCCTGAGCCACAGGAACCACAAATCTGCCCAACAGGACCCACGCCCGCCCACACTCAAGCTAACCACTGTAGAGAGCCGCGGAGAGCGGTGACAGCATTTGCCATTACAAGATGGCGCTGGCATCCGGTGTAAACGAGTAAATTGCGCATGTGCAAGTGGTGAAAGCGCGCCAAGACACTGCCCAGCCCGTGGCGTCATACGGGGTTTTGAGCAAGCAGCCAATCAGATATGTCCACGCCACCCTAGGGTGTATATAAGCAGTGCCATTTTGGGGCTCTCTCTCTTCCTCCTTTTATCGCAATAAATGCTTGCTGCAGAAGGATCCTGGTGCCCGCGTGCGTTCTTGCTGGCTAGACGATTGCACAGGGCACAAACCACCCCACATAAGTATTGCTGAATTCATTTTATGAGGCCACAGTCACCCTGATACCTTAAATCTCACACAGAGTCAACAAAGAAAGAAAATTTCAGGTCAACTTCCTCATGAAAATTGATGAAAAATACTTACTAAAATACCTGCAAATAAAATCCAAGAATGCATCAAAAACATCGCCCATCATAATCAAGTAGGCTTCATCCCAGATATACAGGGATGGGACGGTCCAACATATGAAACTCTGGCAATGTATTCCACCATATAAACAGACTGAAAGAAAAATATCCACATGATCATCTCAGATGCTGGAAAAGCCTTTGACAAAATCCAACACCCTTCATGATAAAAGTCTTGGAGAGAACAAAGAGGTAAGGCCAATATCTGAACATAATAAAGGCAATTTACAACAAGCCTTTAAACAGCATAAAATTGAATGAATAAAGAGAAACTCAAAACAATTCCACTAAAATCAGGAACAAGACAAGGTTGTCCATTCTCCCCATAGCTCTTCAAAATAGTACTTGAAGTTCTGCCTAGAGCAATAAGACAAATAAAGGAGATCAAGGAGATAAAAATTGGAAAAGAGGAAGTCAAAGCATCTGTATTGCCAGATGACATGACAGTATACATAAGCAACCCCAAAATTTCTACCGGGGAACAACTTCAATGATGTGGCTAGATATAAGATTAACCCCACAAAACTAGTAGGCCCCTATTACCAAATGATCATGGAGTTCAGATAGAAATCATAGAAACAACACCCTTCACAATAGTCATAAAGTATATATAATATCTTGGGATATCTTTAACCAAGCAAGTAAAAGACCTGTATGAAAAAAATTTCAAATCAGAATGACTATAAGATCAAAAACACAAGTGCCAGCACATGCTGGCCAGGCTGTGGAGTAAGAGGAACACTCCTCCATTGCAAGTGTTTGCAAACTTGTACAGCCACTTGGAAATCAATTTGGCTGTTTCTCGCAAAATTGAGAATTGATCTACCTCAAGACCCAGCTATACCACTCCTGGACATATACCCAAAGAATGCTTTCTCCAACAACAGGAACACTTACTCAACTATGTTCACAGCAGCTTTATTTCTTATAGCCAGGAACTGGAAACAACCCATAGGTCCCTCCACCAAAGAATGGATAATAAAAATCTGCTTTACTTATTCAATGGAGTATTACTCAACTGTTTTTTAATAACATCATAAAATTTGCAGGTAAATAAAATTATTCTGAGTGAAGTAATCCAGACTTGGAAAGACAATCATTTATATGTGGATATTAGCTGTAAAGTAAATGATAAGCATGCTGCAATCCACAGACCCAGAGAGGTTAAGTAACAAGGAGAGCTCAAGAGTAGATGATGGGGTGGGGGGATAGAACAGATATCAAGGATGCACTGGTGACTGGTGGGAACAGGAACAGGAAGGATGGAATCTGGAGAAGTTGGAAGGAGACAGTATTGAGAAAGACAACTGGAATGTGGGGAGAGTCCCTGTGATGAGGTAGAAACCTAGAGCAATTGAAACTCCCAGGAGTCTCTCAGTATGACCCTAGATAGTAGGCACAACATATGAGTGTATTTGTGAAAAGAGGGGAAACAGTCTCCTGTCTCCGCGCCTTGGGCTTCACTTGGCAAAGCAGAGCTCTATTCCAACTCAGCGACAGGCTCACTTTAAGGGATGGGGACACCCACCCACTGTAGCAGCATTTTCCCCCAAAAGTTGGAAAGAGCTAATGTGGGTGGAGTAAGGAGAGGAAGAGAAGAAAGAGGAAGAACTAGTGGGGAGAGAGGAGCAGAGAGAAGAGAACATGGCAGTGGATGTGTACATGTCTCTAGCAGTCCAAGGTAGTTGATGTATCTAGGTTGGGTATTGGGTTACACCTCTAATAGTATGGGCATCTTGATATTTGAGCATTACCAAACAGATAAAGCCTGTGGATACTATTAAGCATTAGAGTCTCATTTCTGCCAGGTATCACGTGGATGGCAGGATGGTCTGGATTCAGCCCAACCTTGTGGAGACAGCATGAAAGATTGACAGAGCCATCTCCCACACTGGCCTCTCCTGGGTGGCAGGGCTAGTGTTTCTGGTCACCTGAGTCAGCAGCCTGAGCCAAGCAGTGGTGAAAATATGCTACCACTCATGGCTGCAAGCCTTGTCTAGTTGAGAAGATGGCAGCTGATTAACAACAAACCAGATCTGGTGCCACTGTGTTAAATATCTCCTGCAACAACCCACTTCAAAAATATTAATCCAGAGTTCCTCCTGTCTAAAGGAAATGCAGGGACAAAGAGTGGAGCAGAGATTGAAGGAAAGGCCACCCAGACACTGCCCCACCTAGGGATGCAACCCATCTGCAGACATCAAACCCAGACACTATTGTTGATGCCAAGAAGTGCTTGCTGACAGGAACCTGGTATAGCTGTCCCATGAAAGACTTTGCCAGAGCCTTACCAATACAAATGTGGATGCTCGAAGCCAACCATAGGACTGAGCATGGGGACCCCAATGGAGGAGTTAGGGCAAGAACTGAAGGAGCTGAAGGGGTTTGCAACGCCATAAGAAGAACAACAATGTCAACCAACCAGATCCCCCAAAGCTCCCAGGGACTAAACCACCAACCAAAGAGTACATATGGAGGGAACCATGGCTCCAGCTGGTCATTTTCATGTCTGAAGCCTACTTCCTTGTTCTAGCCTAAAATTTAAATTCCTGTCTAAAATTACTTCTTCATTCTAGCTTAATATTTAGATTCCTGTCTGAGATTACTTCTTTGTTGTAGCCTAAGATTTAGATTCCTACCTGAAATTACTTCTTTGTTCTAGTCTAATGTCAGATTCCTGCCTGAAGCCTATTTCCTTGTCCTTGGCCAATGTCATATTTCTGCCAAGCAGCTCATTTCCTTGTCCTTGGCCCATGTCAGATTCTTGCCAAGCAGCCCCAAAGGCTCTCTACCTCCTCCCCCCCCCCTCCTTTTTTATTTCATTAACAAGACTGAGCCTGTCTTAGGTCATTCTGACAAGAATGCCTTCCTTGCCCATCATGGAATATGCATTATCAAAAGCAATGTACTTATGTCTTAGGTTGGTAAGACTCTGTGCAGAGTCAATAATCCTCTGTCTGGGGATCCATTATCAGTTTCAGGTCATGTACTTTGACTGCCAGCATGTTGATGTAGTTAGAGACAAGTTTTAACACAATGGGGAGGAATAAAAGTATTCCCAAGACAAGAAGGGCTAGCCTGATCAAGCTATATATGACATTCCTAAAGTTTGACCAAAATTAAAATACTGATCTCAGGCCATGGATAATTTTATAGGCATTATCTGCAGCTTTAAAGCTCAACAGAGCAGCATTCTTTAAATTCATAATCTCACTATGCAGAGTTAACACACCCAGAGAGGTGTTAGGATTATGCCAAATATCCTACAGGTGTCTTTAAACTTTTTGCTAATTATAATGACAATCATTGTGAATTTCAAAAGTAACACTACTCCAATGATATTTGTCATAACACTTGGGATGGCTCTTAACTCTTGAACCCTGAACCTCCTTCAGATAATTTGAATAGGTTATAGAGCATCATTCATTGTTCTAGATACCTATATAGATCCTTTTGTATACTCAATACATTAGTAACATTTTTTTGTTAGATGGTTAACAAAAATAGTTGTCCTAACTCCTTGTGTCAATGCTATTGCAAAAGCAGTGGTGCTAGCAACTAATGAAATTAAAACTGTTATACCAGCAATAATCAAGCCCACTTCCCTCTTGCTTCTGCTTAAAGCCTAACTTGATTCTTCCAGCACTTTCAAGCTTTTTTCAGCTAATCAAGGTTTTCTAATACTCAGGGCAGTGAGACAAAAGCTGATTGATAGACCCCTGTAACAGACATGCCAGATTTCAACACACTAATACAATTAGAAATTATACAGTTAATGCAACTTACAATAAATACTGTAGAAGAGTCACGAACAATTTTAGCTTGACAATTAAAAGAGCCTTAAAACATGCACTAACCCTTGTTTGAAATCCAGATCCTGTCCCAACTTTATCTCTTGCTGTCATAACATCGTAGTGAGCTGCACCTAACTTCCAAATATGTCTCTGAAAATGTCCAAATCCAGCCTTCCAAAAGTAGACTGTTATTTTCAATATTGGATTGATTTCTAGACCAGTATATGATTGAATCCTAATAGCTCATCACCATTAAGAAAAATACAAGAGACGTTATAATTTCTCTTTTTGATTCTCTATCCCACAAGATCTGCAAACTTGAGGCAAGGCAGCTTGTCCCACCTCGCATATAGCCAAGCAAAAGTGGGTCAGGAACATATGTCCAATACAGCTCACCAGTCACCCTTGTCAAGGCACTCAGCAAGCTCACAGGTTGGCATCATTCTTTGTCTGAGCAACAGTTTGTCTCAACAATCTTTGTAAAGTTCCATGGGCCTCTTCCACAATACCTTGTCCTTGAGGATTATATAAAATCCCCATAATACATTGTTGACAAAAAAGTCTGAAATGCTCGACTACAATTGCCAGACATATCATCTGTTTTTTATTGGATATTTTATTTATTTACTTTTCAATGTTATTCCCTCTCCCATTCCACCCAAAGCCCCTTATCTCATTCCCCTCCTCCTACTTCTATGAGGGTGTGCCCCCACTATCCACCTCCCTGCTCTCAAATTCTCCAATACTAGAGAATCTAAACTTTCAGGGACCAAGGCCCTCCACTTCCACTGATTTCTGGCAAGGTTATCCTCAACTACCTATACAGATAGAGTCCCTCCCTTTGTGTTCCCAGGCTGGAGGTTTAGACCCTGAGAGCTCTTGTTGACTATTTTGTTACTCCTTCTAAGAAGGACCAAAGCACACATACTTTGGTCTGCCTTCTTCTTCTTGAGCTTCATGTGGTCTATGTGTTGTATCTTAGGTATTGTGAGCCTTTGGGCTAATATCCACTTATCAGTGAGTGCATACCATGTGTGTTCTTTTGTGATTGGATTACCTCACTCAGAATGATACTTTTCAGTTCCATTTATTTGCCTAAGAATTTCATGAACTCATTGTTTTTAATTGCTGAGTACTCCATTATGTAAATGTACCACATTTTCTGTATCCATTCCTCTGTGGAAGGACATCTAGGTTCTTTCCAGCTTCTTGCTATTATAAATAAGACTGCTATGAACATAGTAAAGCATGTGTCCCTGTTGTATGTTGAAACACATTTTGGGTATATGCCCAAGAGTAGTATAGCTGGGTCCTCAGGTAATGCTATGTTCAGTTTTCTGAGGAACCTCCAGACTGCTTTCCACAGTGGTTGTACCACCTTACAATCCCACCAACAATGAAGGAGTGTTCCTCTTTCTCCACACCTTTGCCAGCATCTGCTATCACCTGAGTTTTTGATCTTAGTCATTCTGACTGGTGTGAGGTGGAATCTCAAGATTGTTTTGATTTGCATTTCCCTAATGACTAAGGATGTTGAACACTTCTTTAGGTGTTTCTCAGCCATTCAAGTTTTCTCACTTGAGAATTCTTTGTTTATCTCTGTACCCCATATTAATAGGGTTATTTGATTCCATCTTCTGAGATCTGCTTCGATTTCTTTCTTCAGGGACTTGAAGTTCTTGTCATAGAGATCTTTTACTTGCTTGTTTAGATTCACACCAAAGTATTTTATATTATTTTTGACTATTGTGAAGAGTGTCATTTTCCTAATTTCTTTCTCAGCCTGTTTATCCTTTGAGTAGAGGAAGGCTACTGATTTGGTTGAGTTAATTTTATATCCAGCCACGTTGCTAAAGTTGTTCATCAGGTTTAGGAGTTCTCTGGTGGAAGTTTTAGGGTCACTTAAGTATACATCATATCATCTGCAAATAGTGATATTTTGACTTTTCCTTTCCTATTTGTATCCCTTTGACTTCCTTTTGTTGTCTAATTGCTCTAGCTAGGACTTCCAGTACTATATTGAATAGGTAGAGAGAAAGTGGTCAACCTTGTTTAGTCCCTGGTTTTAGTGAAATTGCTTCAAGTTTCTTTCCATTAGTTTGATGTTGGCTACTGGTTTGCTGTATATTGCTTTTACTGTTTAGGTATGGACCTTGGATTCCTGTTCTTCCCAAGACTTTTAACTGAAGGGACGTTTCTTAGCATCTAGTGAGATGATCATGTGGTTTTTTTCTTTGACTTTGTTTATATAGTGGATTACATTGATGGATTTCTGTATATTGAACCATCCCTGAATTCGTAGGATAAAGCCTACTTGATCATGATGGATAATTGTTTTGATGTGTTTTTGGATTCAGTTTGTGAGAATTTTATTGAGCATTTTTGCATCGATATTCATAAGGGAGATTAGTCTTAAGTTCTCTTTCTTTGTTAGGTCTTTGTGTGGTTTGGGTATGAGCATAATTGTGGCTTCATAGAATGAATTGGGTAGTGTTCTTTCTGTTTATATTTTGTGGAACAGTTTATTGAGAATTGGTATTAAGTCTTCTTCCAAGGTCTGATAGAACTCTGCACTAAAATTGTCTGGTCCTGGTCTTTTTGGTGGGGAGACTTTTAATGACTGATTCTATTTCTTTGGGGTTATGGGACTGTTTAGGTGGTTTATCTGGGCCTGATTTAACTTTGGTTACTGGTATTGGTCTAGAAAATTGTGCATTTCATCCAGATTTTCCAGTTATGTTGAGTATAGTCTTTTGTGGTAGGATCTGATGATTTTTTTTAATTTCCTCGGTTTCTGTTGTTAAGTTACCCTTTTTGGTTCTGAATTTATTGGTTTAGATACTGTCTCTCTGTCCTCTGATTAGTCTGGCTAAGGATTTGTCTATCTTGTTGATGTTCTCAAAAAGCCAGCTCCTGGTTTGGTTGATTCTTTGTATAGTTCTTTTTGTTTCTACTTGGTTGATTTCAGCCCTGACTTTGATTATTTCCTGCTGTCTACTCCTCTTTGCTGTGTTTGCTCCTTTTTGTTCTAGAGCTTTCAGGTGTGTTGTCAAGTTGTTAGTGTATGCTCCCTCCAGTTTCTTTTTGTAAGCACTTAGAGCTATGAGTTTTCCTCTTAGCAGTGCTTTCATTGTGTCCCATAAGTTTTGGTATGATGTGTCTTCATTTTCATTAAATTCTAAAAGGTCTTTAAATTCTTTCTTTATTTCTTCCCTGACCATGTTATCATTGAGTAAAGTGTTGTTCAGTTTCCACATGAATGTGAGCTTTCCATTGTTATTGTCATTGAAGACCAGCCTTAGTCCATGGTGGTCTGATAGAGTACAAGGGATTATTTCAATTTTCTTGTATCTGTTGAGGCCTGCTTTGTGACCAATTATATGGTCTATTTTGGAGAAGCTACCATGAGGTGCTGAGAAAAAGGTATCTTCTTTTGTTTTAGGATGAAATGTTCTATAGATATCTGTCAAATTCTTTTGGTTCATAACTTCTGTTAGTTTCACTGCATCTCTGTTTAGTTTCTGTTTCCATGATCTGTCCATTGCTGAGAGTGGGGAGTTGAAGTCCCCCACTATTATTGTGTGAGGTACCATGTGTGCTTTGATCTGCAGTAAGGTTTCTTGCATTTGGTGCATAGACGTTCAGAATTGAGAGTTCATATTAGTTGACCTTTACTTTGATGAGTATGAAATGTCCTTCGTTATCCTTTTTGATGGCTTTAATTTGAAAGACGATTTTATTCGATATTAGAATGGTTACTCCAGTTTGTTTCTTAGAACCATTTGCTTGTAAATTTGTTTTCCAGCCTTTTACTCTAAGGTAATGTCTGTCTTTGTCACTGAGGTGGGTTTGCTGTATGCAGCAAAATGCTGGGTCCTCTTTATGTATCCAGTTCGTTAGTCTATGTCTTTTTATTGTGGAATTGAATCCATTGATGTTAAGAGATATTAAGGAAAGGAGATTGTTGATTACTCTTATTTTTTTTTATTAGTGGTGGCGTTGTTTGTGTGTCTATCTTCTTTTGGATTTGTTGGAAGAGGATTACTTTCTTGCTCTTTCTAGGGTATAATTTCCCTCCTTGTATTGGAGCTTTCCCTCTATTATCCTTTGTAATGCTGGGTTTGTGGAAAGATATTGTGTAAATTTGGTTTTCTCATGGAATATCTTGGTTTCTCCATATATGGTAATTGACAGTTTTGCTGGGAATAGTAGCCTGGGCTGACATTTGTGTTCTCTTAGGGTCTGTATGACATCTGTCCAGCATCTTCTAGCTTTTATAGTATCTGATGAGAAGTCTGCTGTAATTCTGATAGGTCTGCCTTTATATGTTACTTGGCCTTCTTCCCTTACTGCATTTAATATTCTTTCTTTGTTCTGTGTACTTAGTGTTTTGATTATTATGTGACTGGAGGAATTTCTTTTCTGGTCTAGTCTATCTGAAGTTTTGTAGCCTTCTTGTATGTTTATGATCACCTCATTCTTTAGGTTAGAGAAGTTTTCTTCTATAAAATTGTTGAAGATATTTATTAGCCCTTTAAGTTGGGAATCTTCACTCTCTCTATACTTACTATCCTTAGGTTTGGTCTTCTCATTGTGTCCTGGATTTCCTGGATATCTTGTGTTAAGAACTTTTTGCATTTTGCCTTTTCTTTGACAGTTGTGTCAATATTTTCTATAGTGTCTTCTGCACCTGAGATTCTCTCCTCTATCTCTTGTATTCTGTTGGTGATACTTGCATCTATGACTCCTGATTTCTTTTCTAGTTTTTTATTTCCAGGGTAGTCACCCTTTGAGAAATCTTTATTGTTTCTACTTCCATTTTTATATCCTGGATGGTTTTATTTAATTCCTTTACCTGTTTGGTTGTGTTTTCTTGTAATTCTTTAAGGAATTTTTGTGTTTCCTCTTTAAGGGCGTCTACCTACTTACCTGTGTTTTCCTCAATTTCTTTGAGAGTGTTATTTATGTCCTTTTTAAAGTCCTCTATCATCATCATTAGAAGTGATTTAAATCTGAATCTTGCTTTCCTGGTGATATGGAAAATTCAGGACTTGCTATTGTGGGGGAACTAGGTTCTGATAATGCTAAGTACCCTGGGTTGCTGATGCTTATGTTCTTGTATTTGTGTTTTGTCATCTGGATCTTCTTAATGCTACCTGCCTGTGTGTCTCTGACTGGAGCCTGTTTTTCCTATTATCTTGGTTGTGTCAGAACTGTGTGGGATGGGTATTTTGCTGCTGGGCTTAGAGCTGAGGCCCAAGATCTGCTCAGTGCTGGAGCACAGACCAGAAGGAACCAGTGCCCTGGGCCAGGAGTGAATTCCTATGTCCCAGTGGGTCCCAGTTACTCCGTTTGGGGCAGGCGTTACTGTCTTCTTACCTAAGATACTGCAGGGGTTAGAGCCCCTCTGGGCTGCCTCCTCTGGGTTTTGTGAGATTGGGTGCAGAGCTTAAGCCCAGGATCTGCTCAGTGCTTGGGCACTGACCGGAAGGAAGCTGGTGAGCACGTTCTAAGAAATAAATATAAAACTAAAGTAATCAATCCAATGTTGTGTTTGACTAGAAAAAGAGGAAAAATTAGTGTAATTAAACCGAGGTTCCAGAAATTGGCAAATACACAAGTGTTCAATTGTTTTAATAGCATAGTTCAATGGTGCTAATTACACAGGAAAACAAATGATGAGGAAAAACAAATGCCCTGAGTAATACAAATAATTAATATAAAAGTAACTATTTGATATGTATATTTGATACAAATGTAAATATCAAACCCAACCTTTTAATATATAGTTAATTTATCAACCACAGTAGCTGAATTTCAAGTTCTTAGTAACTAACAGAACTAAATTGGGATATTGGACGGGGTGAATGGGAAGTTCTGTTATCAGGGATGCTCTAAAAGACACATCATTCTGTTTTCACAAGCATCACTTCCTAAATATTCGTTAACCAGCACACAAAACCCGCTAGTAATAATTGTGAAACTGATGAGTTGGGGTTTCTCAAAATTAACATACCTGCTCATTAAAAATGCTGCAAAGAGGGTCAATGGCCCACACTTGGACTCAGGTACACGTATACTATGGAAAGCCTTTGTAAAGTAAAGGACTCTTCTGTAAAGCCTAGCAACCAAATCTATAAGTGTTGAAGGAAAGTTTAAACACACAATCACTAAGGTAGTTATAAAAGCAACAAAAATATTCAACAAACACAAAAACTACTAACATCAATCATTGGAAAGTTGAATATGAAAAACAAAAAGACAGTTGAGGCAGAAATGAAGATGAATGATATGTCCTGATGCTGTGGAGAGAGTGCAGCATCCAGGGGGTCTGGTAAATGGAGTTGAGGGCACAGAATGGCAGTCACTTTGGAAGACTTTAGAGGTGTTTTACTGGGTGAACATGTCAGGTTATGTTATTGCTATGAAATCACTGTGGACCCACAGTTTCAGTCAGACTATTTCATTAACTTCATAAACAAAATCGTGGTGCCACACTGAAGATAGTACACAAATCATTCTCAGCAACTTTGTTAATATTAGCCTCAGTCTGTAAACAACCTAAATGCCATCCAATGAAAAATAAATTAAATTTGCTATGTTTGTGCAGTGAAATACTACTAAGAAATAAAGAGAGACAAACTGTTCATACACTGAGTGGCATAGATGACTCTCAAAACTATGCTGAGAATAAAGAACCCACCCCCAAAAACCAAATACTCACTGTTTTCTTTATTAATTATAGACGAGGTAAAATTTACCTATGGCAAAAAAAAACTTTGCATTGGTTATTTTATTTATTTACATTTTAAATGTTCCCCTTCACGGTTTCCACTCCACAAATCTCTCAAAACCCCCATCGTATCGCCCCTCTCTTTTGCCTCTATGAGGGTGCTCACTCACTCACCCATCCCCATTCCTGTCTCTCCTCTCGAGCATCCCATTATGCTAGGGGTATCAAGCCTTAATAAGACCAAAGGCTTCCCCTCCCATTGATGCCAGATAAGGCCATCCTTTGCTACATATGTTGCTGAAATTATGGGTTCCTCCATGTGTACTCTTTGGTTGGTGGTTTAGTCCCTGGGATCTATAGGTGGTCCAGTCAGTTGATATTGTTGTTCTTCCTATTGGGTTCCAAACCTCTTCAACTCCTTCATTCCTTTCTCTCTTACATTGGGGGTCTCTTGGCTTAGTCTGATGGTTGGCTATGAGTATCTGCATCTGTTCGGTAAGGTGCTTTCAGAGCCTCTCAGGAGACAGCTGTAGCAGGCTCCTGTTGGCTAGCACTTCTTGGCACAAGCAATAGTGTCTGGGTTTGCTGTCTGCAGGTGGGATGCATCCCTCGGTGAGGCAGTCTCTAGATGCCCTTTCCTTCAGTTTCTGCTCCAATTTTGTCTCTGCATTTCTTTTAGATAGGAACAATTCTTGTTAAAACTTTTGAGATGGGTGGGTGGCCCCCATCCCTCAACTGGAGGCCATACCTATCTCCTGTAGATGATCTCTACAGGTTCTGTCTCTCCCTTGTTGGGTATCAACTAAGGTCAGATCAATGGAATAGAACTGAAGACCCAGAAATAAACCCTCACACCTATGGTCACCTGACCTTTGACATAGAAGCCAAAACCATCCAGTGGATATTCATACAGCATACTCAACAAATGATACTGGTTCAAGGAGCAGTCAGCATGTAGAAGAATGCAAATTGATCCAAAAACTCAAGTCAAAGTGGATCAAGGATATAAAACCAGATACAGTGAATCTAATAGAAGAGAAAGTGGGAAAGATCCCCAAACACATAGGCATAGGGAAAAATTTCCTGAACAGAACACCAATGGCTCAGGCTCTAAGATCAACTATTGACAAATATTAACTCGTAAAATTGAAAAGCTTATGTAAGGCAACAGACACTGTCTATAGGACAAAATGGCAACCTAAAGATTGGAAAAAGATCTTTTACCAACCCTATACCTGATAGAGGTCTAATATCTAAAATATACAAAGATCTCAAGACGTTAGAGCCCAGAAAACCAAATAACCATATTAAACATGGGGCACAGAGCTAAACAAAGAACTCCCAACTGAGGAATCTCAAATGGCCAAGAAGCACCTAAGGAAGTGTTCAATATCCTTAGTCATCAGGGAAATGCAAATCAAAATGACCCTGGGATTCTACCTCATACCAGTCAGATTGGCTAAGATCAAAAACTCAGGTGACAGCAGATGCTGGTGAGAATGTGGAGAAAAAGGAACACTCCTCCATTGCTAGTGGAACTTGAAAGCTAGTACAACCACTCTGGAAATCAACCTGACAGTTCCTCAGAATACTGGAAATAGTTCTACCTGAGGACTCAGCTAGCACTCTGGAGTATGTAGCCAAAACATGCTCCAATATATAACAAAGACACATGCTCCACTATGTTCATAGCAGCCTTATTTAAAATAACCAGAAGCTGGAAACAATGCAGATGCCGCTAAACAGAAGAATAGATACAGAAAATGTGATACATTTGCACAATGAAATATTACTCAGCTATTAAAATCAATGACTTCATGAAATTCACAGGCAAATGGATGGAACGAGCAAATATCATCCTGAGTGAGATAACCTAGACACAAAAGAACATACATGGTACTCACAGATAAGAGGATATTAGATCAAAAGCCCAGAATACCCACAATTCACAGACCATATGAAGCTTAAGAAGAAGAAAGACCAAAGTGTGGATGCTTCAATCCTACTTAGAAGGGGGAACAAAATAATCTCTGGAGGCAGAGGGAGGAAGTGACCCAGGAGAGATGGAGGAGGAAGAGGAAAAAAGTGGGGGCAGGATCAGGTATGGCAAGAGACAGGAGAGAAGTACAGAGGGTCAGGACATTGAACAGAAATATATAGCAGAGGGTGACTGGGAACTGAGAATAGCCACTAGAAAGTTCAGATGCCAGAGGACGAGGTTGCCAGAACTTAAAAGTGGATGACATTAACAATAAATTATTTTTAAATGTTTGTCTGTGAGTGGAGGTAGATATTGATTGGAGAGAGAACTTGTAGATACTCTTGAAGGACAAAAATAATATTTTATGTCTTATTTGGAGTAATAATTTTATGGGTCAAATGTATTTAAACTATGTGTATGTTTTACTGCACAGAAATCAACCCTAAATAAAACCATTAGAAGGAAGTTTAAAAGGGAGGTTTAAGTGGTTAAAGGTGTTTTCTAAATGTGCCAGCAAAGACTGCAGCTCTAGGTGTGTTTGCCTCCTACCCCATCAGAATCCCACATCCTATTAGAGAGTGTTCCATTGTCAAGTTCTATGGCAGACCCTCCCTGATCTCCCAATATTGTGCTAGCCTACCTCAGCCTGAGACATAACTCCTCTACCTTTGGTTTTCAGACATTCAATCACAAAAAAAGAGTGCAAACGCATCATGTCTCACAAATACGACTAGAGTCTTCCTTATTTCAACAGCAGCCAGTTTCACTATGCAGTAGTCAACTCAGAAATCATACATCTACTTTCTTATTCTAGGCTTGTAAACCTATGTCCAGACTTCAGCAGACATTTTAAAGGCTGTTGTCAATAGAGCTCTTTTATATTATAGAAACCTAATAATAAATACTCAATTGTGCTTGAACATCTACTTTGCATTTGTTTCACTTATTATTTCATAGCTAGGAATTTCTTTTTGTTTCCCTGTGTCCTGGATATTCTCAAACATATACGGACACCAAGGATGTTGCTATGGAGACCAACGGGAACTGCACTGAGTGCTGCAGTCAGGTAATTTTAAAAAATCCTGAAGAAAGAATGAGTGCTTGCTAGCATCTTAGTCACACAGAGGCATACTAAATTGAATAAAGCACTAAGTCTTCAAATAAGGTGTGGTTATCATAGTGTATAGCTGGAGGAATAAAGCAGTTTTCTTTAAAGATCTGATTGTCAGAATATGGAGTATAGTGTTTCTTTGATATTAAAAAATCAAGTCTGGATTTGTCATGTTTAATCACCACATCAAAGAACTTCATAGTTAAACAAAGAATCTTTATTAACTCACTTATCCCCAAAATAGTCACTGTTGAATGTTATTATATTATACTGATGTTACTTTATAATTTATTCATAAAAATTCCCTAAGTACTGTTAGCCCAATTTTTAATTGCCCTCAAGCTAAGTATTTATGCATTGCTCTTTAAATCAACTTGTTATTTAAAAATTATTGTCATTTCATATCACAGATGACTGTCATGATATTTAATTCATAAATAACTTTAAGATATTATGAACAAAATGCACCTGTGTAAAAGCAACAATATTTTAATTATGGGCTAAAGCAGTTAACTTGAAATAGAAAATCTTAAGATTCTAAATAAATTGCTGGACCGTTTCACAATAGGGATGGGAAATGAATCTTTTTTTTCTCTGTGTATATCATGATAATTAGTAAACTAGTAATTTTAACCTAAAAGTCAATGAAAAAAAACCTTTAGTTTTCCTATTAAAGGGTTACAGATTATCTTTTGTATGGGTAGCTGTTGTACGTTAAAAAAATGTAATAACTGTGCTACATAGTCACAAACGTTAGGACTTCTGGTCCTAAAATGCTCTAGTCCTAGTCCTCTGTTATACCATCTCTCACACCTCATTTGCTATTATGAAAACCTTCCTCCTCCTCTTCTTCCTCCCCCTTTTCTCCTTCTCCTCCTCCTTCTCCTCCTCCTTCTCCTCCTCCTTCTCTTCCTCTTCTTCCTCCTTCCTCTTCTAACTCCTCCTCCTCTAACTCCTCCTCCACCACATCAACCTCCTCCTCCACCTCCATCTCTTCCTTCTCATCCTTCTCCACCTCCTCCTTTATCCCAAATTTCTTGTTTAGCTATGTATGAACCACTTCCTCCTCCTTCTCAAGTCTGAGACAGATGCATCTTCAACCTTACTCTCTTTCCATTCTTTATATCTTTTAAGTGGCCCAGCCTGCTAAGCACTACCTGTATTATATTTAGTAAGACATTTAACATCTGTACACCTGAAGTTTTAATTTATAATGTGACCATGTGTAGCTTATAAGACTGTTGATTTTATTTTTGCATAATGTGCAAAGTTTTGAAATTAAAAACTATTACCTGTTCCTGCTGTCTGTGTGCTGACAGTGGACACTAAGCAGAGCAGTCACATAGAAATAAGGAATGAGGTGCAATGATGGCAGAGAGCTGCACAGATCACATGCTCAAATAATAATAACGACCACAAATGTCAACAAGTCTACTAATGCCACCTAATTCTGTCAATGACCCTGTGAGAGACTTTTCAGCTCCATTCTAGATTATATTATAGTAATCATCTGGAATTATAAATTGTTCTATATTAGCATCCTATCCCTGAGAAAGCTTCATTTCCTGTTCCATGGTGTTCTAGATTCCTTTTCATTAAGCTACTTGACTTTCTGGATCCTACAAGAAAATATAATTAGCCAAGATAGTTCAAAAGAAATAATTTAATAAAAGAGACACATACAAAGACAGCCCTTCATAGTGGTTAGGAGACTAAAGCAAGAAAAAAATAGTGTTGCTGACAATCAGTGAGTAATCATTGTGCTTGCAGAGATGGACTCTGTGTGAGATGCAGGATACAGAGAATTTATCACTGGTTCAGGGGTGGGGGATGGCAAAGGAAGACTCCTGCCCACAAGCTTCAATATCCTCACAATTTCCTTCTAGTGCCAAACCCAACTAAAATCACACTGGTGAATGAGCCTGGGTGAGTAGTCCATAGAATCAGCATCATAGGACAAAGAAAGGGCAGACATCACCTGAGGAAGAGCTTGTAGAGACACAGTGGCACTCTTAGGTTTCTTTGAAATCAAAGGAAATATTGACTAATTCCTTGGAAGCATGTCTAACTGCTCAATACAGGACTCAATTCTGTTACACACAGAAGTCAATGTTCTTTCCACCATGTTTCAAAATGCCATACTTTGAGCTGCATATATTCTTTACCCTGGAGATCTACATGAGAGTTCATGTCTCAAACTCTGCATAACTCATGATCTGTGGTCATTACCTTGATACTCTGTGACTCAAAGTAATATTAACTTAATAGATACCCTTTGTATCTCTATGAGTCTTCATTCAAATCTTATGCCAATATTCTCATGGAAATTCCATTAATTACATAAACTTAAGGTACACAGCACAGTTGTGCAGAAGTCTAAAATGTGCTGATTATCATGTACTTTAAAATCTTTATGGCACAAGTGAACTACCAGTCAAAAAAAAAAAAACAATTTTAGTCCAGAAGTAAGAAATAGATTCAATAAGTGTAAGCTGATCCTAGAGACAGGCACAGGCCTTAATAACAACAGGAAAAAGTTGTCTCACCTAGACCCTATATTTTAAAAGCTACAAGAGTAAAACAAGAGTGGAATAAAAGCCCAGAGCAGTGTAAGACCCCACATGAACCTGAGTGCTGAAGGACAAGACATTAATAAGTGAAGCCCAAATTACCCACCCCATAAGGAATTGTCTGCCTTGATTATCGGTGTCAGAAAATAAAGAAGAAAAATGACAAAATAACTCTCCTCTGAAAGTTGATGAATACAATTCTACAAGCACTTTCCATATGCAACCTAGGGAAGAATCCTACTTCAAACCTGAGAAGTGACCTTAGAATGCTGTATGTCTTCTCCATTCATTAGTAAGAAGGAACAGTATTTCCTGGAGTTATGTCAAATCACAAAGAATTTCCACTTTATACAGTTCAAAAGAATGCAGGCTTACAATAAAAACTCACCAATTACACACACACACACACACACACACACACACACACAAATACACACACATACTGTGCCCACATGCATATACACAAAGCCACTGGGAGAGACAGTAACCACAGTATCAGACCTGCAAAAGGTTTGCAAAGACCATATGGCCTGGTCCTAATAGATATCAAATAGAAAATAAATATGTTTACAGAAATAAGAAGATTAAAGGCTTAAAAATGACTACTGACATTGGTCAGGAAATCTGAAAAAGAAGCAACTTGATTATATAAGTGAAAAATGCAAGGACAAAAACTAAAAGCAGTAAACAAGCAAAACTTTGTTTACAAGTTCAAAGGCCCATTAACAGAATTTCTGAACCAGAAAGAAGTTTGAGTAAATTTCATCATATACATGGTAATAATTTTAGTATTTATATGTATTTATTTAGTATTTATATCCATTATAGCATGGTATGTTCTAAATTTGCCCATTCAACTCTCTGATGAACACTGTTGCTATTGGTCCTACAAAAGGAGAGCCAAGAAAGTAGAAATTGAACCATTTTCTAAAACAGATCTGTTCTAAGGGCACCAGCTTGTTTAATATGAGAGATACTAAATGTACAAGATTCAAGAAGGCAAAATTGCATTGACCAACATCAAGTTTATATGTTTGAGGTAAACCTTTCTCATCTCCAATAGAAATGTGTTTAAAAAATTCAAGCTAATTGCTCAAGCTACTTACTATAAAACCTATCTATCTTCTAAGACATCATTCTTATATGTGACAAATGTGTTCTATAGCCAAAAAAAAAAATGGTAGACATATCAAGTAACTAATATCAATAGTTTCCTGGGGGTATTGAATAGATTTCTGGGGGTGTTGAAGATATAGGTTAGCCAGTAAAGTGTTTGTTTATCCAAGCATGAAAACCTATGTTAGATTCCCAGTACCCACACAAAAAGAGAAACAAGATGGCATGTTTGTAATCTCAGCCCTGAGGAGATGGAGACACATGGGTACCTTGGGCCTGCTGGACCCACCAGCATAGTTCACTCTGGCTCAGATAGGAAATCTGTCTCCTAACACAAGGTAGACACATACAGAATCTGAAAATAAACTTGGGTACACACACACACAGAGAGAGAGAGAGAGAGAGAGAGAGAGAGAGAGAGAGAGAGAGAGAGAGAGAGGCAGACAGACTGACTAACTGACTGACTATTGGTGGCTATTAGATTACTCAGTTGTTTTTTTATTATTTTAAAACACAATCATATGTGTAAGGTCTTCTATGCACAGCATCATCAGATGCAACCATTATCTTGAAGATAATGGAATTCATAATCTGAGAGATGCAAAGTACATCAATAAATTGATATACCATACAGTAGAGCTTAGGGTGAAACTGGAGGATTGGGCCAGAGAAACATAAACATCAAGCCATCCACAAAATCTTTAATCTACAATCTGTCCTACCAAAATACACCAGGACAATGGTGGCACAAAGTTTGTGGTAGTAACCAACTAATGTCTGATTTGAACAGACTTAAAGTCCACTCCTTGATGTGGAACCCCTATCTGACACTGCTTGGGTAACTAAGAACCAAGAAATGAGATATCTCAGAGACCTAAGGTAAAACCAAATACTACTGATTTTAAAAAGTAACAATAAAGTGACTTATAATGATGTACTGCTCTGCTCAGATCAACGTCTTATTCAGCCAGCATCAGAGAAGCTTCCCCCACAAGAGATGAGAGACTTTGATTTGGAACACACAGCTCAAAATGGGATGTCTGCATGAAATCTCCCTCCTCAGAACCTAGGGAACCCCTTGGAAGTGGAGGCATAAAGAGTGTATATCCAGAGAGGATGAAGGACACCAAGAGAACAAGGCTCTCCAATTCACCTGAGAAAAGCTCAGATAAACTCACAGAGAGTGAAGCATAGTGCACAAGACCACATAGGTATGAGTGCATGTTGTAGCTTTCAACTTAGTACTTTTTGTAAGGGACTCCTGAATGTGTGAACGAATGGGTCCCTAATGCTAGTGCCTTCTCTTGGAGTTGGTTTGCTTCTGTTGCTTTTACTTGTCCTACTTCAATGTGATGGTTTTTGCTTTATCTTATATTTTATTTTGTTACGTTTTGTTGCTGTCTCTTGGAAGCATGTTCTTTTCTAATGAAAGAAATAGACTGCATCTAGATGAGAGAGGGGGTAGAAAGAAACTGGGAGAAATAGGGAGGGGAGCTGTAATCAGAATATATCCTATGAAAAAGAATCTACTTTTAACAAAATTGGAAAAGGAAAAATTATTTTTAAAATATATATACCAGACAGCTCTGGAAAACACACAGAGGAGAATCAGAAGTCCATTCATCTATTTCACTAAAATGTTTAAATGTTGGACAAGTCCCCAGGTTAGAATTGGAAAAACTCATGAACATTATGGGGAAAATCATAGGTCTGGAGTAGCTAAGCATAAAGCAGGTACTAAAGCCAAAGGAGCTGATACATATGAATCACTGATCCAAGAAGATGTTTGAAATGTGAATTCTAGTAGCAAATAAAAGGCCCTTCTTTAAAAATACTTAAAAGATGGAAATTTCTCAGCAACCAAAACAATATATAAGATTATAAATATGAGAGAAAGGAGAAGATAGATAGGCCAAACACATACATTGGTTTCATGATAGGAAACTTAGAACAGTGAAAAGATGATAATGTAAAAAATAACAAGGAGAAATTCCTAGAAATGGTTACAGATATCATTTCTAAGAGATCAGAAGTCCCAGAAGTCATAGGTTGGATAAATTGAAAGTTCATTGTAGGGTCTTCCTAATACCAACACCAAAGACAGAGAAAGAATATTTTCTTAAGAATCTGATGGGAAACAGAAACCATGCAAGGAACGAAAAGCTGAACTCTAGCCTTTAAAACTCTAAGAAAGGGGCTGCAGAGAGGTTGCAATGGGAGACACGCTTGGTACACAAGATTGAGGACTTATGTAGAAACTGTGCACAGCATTCTACTTCGCCTCAGGGGATTCTCAGGTAGAATATCATCATATGGCCATCAAAAAAAATTGACTTTAAAAAAAAGCAACAAAGAACAGAAAAATAATGAAAAGGGAAGCTATCATATCAGTAACCTTTTAACTCAGTTATTACAGCAGTGTCTAGTTAACTGTGCAAAGAAATATACATCAGGTTAATGAAGGCTAAGAGGATGGCTCAGTGGGTAAGGAAGGGTATTTGTTGAGTGAGCATGAGGACCTCAGTTCAAAGCCTCAAAGTCTATGTGAAAAGTCATACATGGCCACAGGGAGGCCTACAGCCACACTATTGTGGGTCAGACACAGAAGGAGCACTGGAGCTTGCTGGTACCAACCTAGCTACAGGTTCATGGTGACTCCCAGTCACAAGCACATAACATACAGGACATGTGATGTCTATGGCCTCATACTCAAACACAGTCATGCACAGAGAGGCACATACATTTATATATAACACATGAACATGCAGAGAGAGAGAATCTATTCCTATTAATAACAATATTTCAAATAAAATGTATTTTATTGGGTGGGAGTCTCAAAATGTAGCCTGGATTTATCTTGGATTCAGTGAGTCACCTCCCTCTACCACAGAATGTTGGGATTATAGGAACATGGGTTACAAATTTTAATAAAATTTTTGTATGGATATACATAAACTAAGAATCCATTATGTAACAGTTGATAGTGTATTAGGACCACAAAATAATAATACAAAGTAAACTAACTACAACTGCATGGACCAAAGGGAATAATTCTGAAGGAGAAATAAAATTAAAGTAATTATAGAAAGATATACATAATGTTTCAATATATGAAGTTCAAAATTGGACACAGTAAATAATATATTAATCACAAAACATTTGCATTAAAGTAAAGGATAAAATAAACAGAAGATTTTTGCATGCAAAATCTAGGGCAGCAAGTCATTCTCTGTGGGAGGAAGAGCCCACAGAGTGTCTCCTAGATATCTCTAAATTCAGTCAAGTTGACACTAAAGACTGATCATCACGGTACCCAAGTGCTCATTGTGCTTGTCATTGCTGATAATATTAAACTAGTTGTATCATAAAATACACTTGTATGTCTGAGATACCGCACATTAAGGCATTTTAAAACTGATGTGCAGAGACAGTTTAACATTAAAACAATCCTTAAAAGACACCCGTGATTCTGAGGACTTTGTAGTCCCCAACCCCACATGCCAAGCACCGCTGCTCACTGCACCCAAATCCACCTCAAGTCAACCTGGGGCTTTTTAGTGTACTGTCAGACAGTCTGGCCTTGCAGCAAGGGTATCAATCATAATCCGCCAGGACCAAGAATCTAATGATTTCAAATATTTCTTCCCTTTTTCTCAAGTCTGGACCAGGAATAGCATACAAAATTGAACAAGTGGCCCTGATAATAATCTAACCCATCTCCATTAAAAGTTGCATTGTGAAGCCATGTGTAACTTCAAGTGTTCTACACAAGACTTTCCAAAAAGTGAAAGTTTGAGGTATTTACAGAGCTTTAAAACCAATACAGATCTGAACTGAGAGTGGAATCTACTACAAACACCTTGCAGGAGCTGGGAAAGGATGGGAGGAGGAGGCCAGAATCATTAATACACGAAGGATGTTCTGTTTAAAATAAGTTTTGGTTTTCATACCCACAGAGGCCAGCTTCTATTTAGATTTATTTCATAGAAAAGGAAATGTTTATCACAATATATTAGAAATATTTTGTACAATAAAATATTAATCCTTCAGTATTTTAATATGATTAAGAATCGCTGATCTGCAAAGCCCAGTTTCAAGCATTAAACATTTAGTGTGCTATTTTTATGCACACATTTTTGTCCTAATTTCTAAGTATAGTTGAGAAATTCTGCTTAATTATCTGTGTGCCTCTGTCTTTCATCCTGGTGTGTAAAATTGATAACGAAAAGAAAGCCAGTGAACCACATGGGATCCTGAGCCGAAATCAAGTGCAAGGTGTTCAGTTGCCCTCACGAATTAAAGAGCAATGTCAAGCCACAGAGAACTGGCCTTGTTCAGATCTGAAGACAAGCCTCCTCATAGAACTCTGCCAAGACTACAGCATCAGATTCAACCAGCAGGAGCTGAGATCTTGCATTTCTCAGAATTTTTGCCACCCCTACAGTGCGCACTACACTGATTCTAGTTAAAATAGCCAGGGGAAATGTGCTCTGTCATACAAATGCTCTGGACTACTTATCAACTATCAATGAAAAATAAATAAATAAATAAATAAATAAATATGCAAGCCAGCATTGTCTTTATACCAAATTTATGGTTTCTCACTGAACACATTTTTTTTTCAATTTCTGCCTTAAATCAAGATCTTTTATTGACAGTGTTAGGGGTGGGCCCATGTTTCTCACACAGGCTAAATAAAATCTTAAGAACTAACATTATAACCAAATTATAACAGGCTGGATTCTACTTCTATGGCACTCTACAAGACGCTGTCTCAGAAGAGAACAGTGTTACAGGAATGTGTAGAAAGAGTACAAGTAGCCCTCTACTGCAGTAATCCCAAAGGCGAGCACACCAGGACACCATTTAAAAGCAGCATCAGTCTAAGAATAGTCTCCCATTTGATCTTCAAGCCCCCTTTCACTCCAGCAGCTTTTAAGAAGTTGGGTTATTTCCCTGTGGTTGTGTCAGAAGAGAAGTATGAATGGATTACTTGGCATTTATTTCAAGTGGAAAATAGAATCTATCAGCAAATATTTAGGGAAAGTAAACACTAGAAAAACAGACACCCATGGCGAACTGTGGTAGTCAAATCTGAAGAGGCTGAGGCAAAAGTTTCACAAGTTCCAGGCTAACCTAGACCATACCATTGCACTGAGAATATAGTTGAGTTGGCAGAGTACTTGGCTCACATGAAGGACGCTCTGGTTCATTCTCTGTACCACAAAAAGTCATATCCGGTGGCTTATCATGTGACTCCAACACTAAGGATAGAAGCAAGCAAGCATTGTGTAGCATAGAAAATTGTTTTTGCATTTCATTCAAATTTTGTTTGAAGTTTCTGTGAAACATTCTTTAATCCATTATTTCCACATCATAAATTCAACTTGAAGTAGCTGAAAAACCAACAAAATAGGTAATAGTACTGACTGTAACTGAGCAATATATCTTTTTAAAAATTTTTATTGATTCTTTGTGAGTTTCACATTGTGCACCTAAATCCTGCTCATCTTCCCATCCAGTCATATCTGTCCTTCAGTTTTGCAACCTCCAGCCTCCAAATAACAGAGAGAGAGAGAGAGAAAGAGAGAGAGAGAGAGAGAGAACCATTTCATGGAAGCTGTATACCATAGTGTGTCCCACAGTATATTCCTCTGTCCACACAGCTTTACCTGCAAATGTTCACTGCAATAAGTCATTGGTCCAGTTTGAGTTGAGGCCTCTGGTTTCTGTGACGCTTTGAGTATTGGATCCTCACCAGAGTCCTCCCGATTACCCTGTTATTGCCCTGTGTCATGGAGATTCTGCAGCACTGAATCAGCAGGACTGGCCCTTAATCATTCACAGATGATATAGATTTTGGAGTGAGCTAACTCAGAGCCCTGGATCTGGAACTGGGTGGTATCTGAGCTGATCACCGTGCAAGCCTCCCTTATCCACAGCACCAGGACAAGCTCTCCAGCACTGCTCCAGTGAGCTCACCTAATACTGCCATTGACAGGAGGCAGTGCCAGCTCTCCCATTCTCCCATTCTCAGGACTGGTTGACCCATGCTTTCTTGGTGAGGGACAACTTCACTGTGTTGTCCAGGCAATGTGCAGGGTCTACTTCCCTAGTGCTGCACCCAGTAAGAGACAGGGCAGAATCATTGAAAACTGTAACCTTTATTCCCCTTATGTAATTGTCATCTCAGAGGCTTAATAAGCTCACCCTTTCTAGTTCTTTCTGAACTCTGGCTGGCTGGTTCAACTCAGTTGTTCTGACTCAAACTCCTTTCCAAGCTGACTGATTCAATCTGACTTCTCTCAGCTTCTCACTGAATTGCTCTACTTGATCTCAAACTCACTCTAGCAGTCTGTTATAACTTTCTGGCTCCTTATTCTCTTAGCTTGTCTCTTGTCTCAACTTCACTGAACTCACTGCACTGCACTCACTGCACTGCACTCACTACACTGCACTCACTACACTGCACTCACTGCACTCACTGCACTGCACTCACTACACTGCACTCACTGCACTGCACTCACTGCACTGCACTCACTGCACTGCACTCACTGCACTGCACTCACTGCACCGACTCCTATCTGACTCTCTCTTCCTGTGCTGCTCTTAAATAGCTTCTCTTTCCTGTGCTGTTCTCATGAGAGTTTGGCATATCATATCTCTTTCTTTGTCTGTCCCTCAATTAGATGTCATTGTCTGGAATTAAAGGTGTATATTAAGGGTGTGTCTATATTCCAGCCAGAGGAAATAAAAGTGTGTGTCCTGTCTGCATTCCAGCCAGATCACACAGACCTGGGTTTTTGGATGCGCTCCCTTGCCAAAGCAGCTATGTTGCTGGATTGAGATTCCTCTACAACACTCACCCACACTACTTCTTTTTGGATCAGCTGAACAAAGGAAAATAAAATGTAAGGACAACAAACACCTGCAGTGCTTAGTAGTATACAAAAGCTTCTTATTCAAAAACACTGTGGGATGAACAGTTTAAGTGTCACCATTACCACAATTTGTATAAACAAAGATAAAGAGATTGAGACATATAGAGATAAACAGATGAGAGAAGATGGTAGATGATACATAGATAAACACATAGATACATATGTACATATATATGTACATGTATAGATATATACGTGATAGATTATAAATTGATAGACAGATACATGATAGACACATAGACAGATACATAGAAATTATAGATACATAGAGATAAGTTATAGATCTATCGATGTATGTTCACATATGATATAGATGTATAATGTTCACAGATGATATAGGTGGAGATATGTTATAGATAGATTGGTATAAGAATGATAATTTGTTTTTTAATTAACATGCAAACTAATGGTTTTTATTGTGTCATTTAATTCATGCATGCTTTATTCTTGTGGTCTTCTGACCACTCCTTTCCTTCATTACCCTGGTACTTCCCTTGATGTTTCCTCTCTTACCCTTGGTAGGTCCACTCATGTATTCTGTTACCCGCTGTCAATTTCTCTCCCCCATTTAATTCTTTCTTTTCCACTCTTGTGGTTCCCTTTCTAGTTTCATGACCCATATAAATACATGCAGTGCTGCTATCTCAATCTTGAGATGAACTGGAACAAGCTCCTAAAGGACTGTACAGTTGACTAAAGAGTACAAGCCAGCAGGAGATGACACAGGGCTCAGTTGGTACAAGCACATTCATCCTTCCTGAGTCTTAACTCTCTTCCTTCTCTGTTTACCCTGCATGGAAGAACAATAGGTGTCACCAGTGGTTTAAGAGGTATCAATAAGTTTCTCTTTCAAAATATTTCTCTGAAGACCATCCCCAGGAACAGAACACTCTGCTTGGCAGCCATTCCTCTAAGAGCAAGCAGTGTCTAAAGGACTCACTGGTAAAATAACACCACCAACACAGGCCCTTTGGGATAAGATCTCCACAGCTGCCAGGCAGTGGTGGCACATGCCTTTAATCTCAGCACTTGGGAGGCAGAGGCAGGTGAATTTCTGAGTTCAAGGCCAACCTGATCTACCAAGTGAGTTCCAGGACAGCCAGGGCTACTTAAATGAGTATGAAATATGAATGTCAGTAAAGGTCCAGCTGTGGATTTGGGACCAAATTAATATATATCAAAACTTCTTTTAGTGCTGGAGATTGGACCCAGAGCCTTGAGCAGTCTAAGAATATGTTCTACTTAACTATATCCATCTTCTATGTAACTACATCCATAGACTGCTATGTAAATCTCATGGTTCTCTTGAGAAGCACAATTTATAGAATGAACACACACACACACACACACACACACATACACATGAAGGAAATTTATTAGGATGATTGTGGTCCAAGTAATCTATCAATGGTTGGCCAGGAATGGAAAGTTGAAGAATCAAAAAGTTCCTCAGTCCACAGGGCTGTATGTCTCAGCTGGTCTTCAGTAGGTGCTGGAATCCCAAGGAATTAGATTCTAATGCCAGTGTAAGGAATGGACTTGCTAGTGGAGTAAGAGCAACCAGGCTAAGGGCAAAAGCTTCCTTTTTCCATGTCCTTATATAGGCTTCCAGCAGATTGTGTGACCTTGATTAAAGGTATGTCTTTGTGCCTCAAAGATCTCTACTAGAAGTGGTTCCACCTGTTAATCCCGTCAATCAGAGTAAAGATCACCAACTCATTTTTGGTCAAATTAAGCAAGCTTTGTTTTCTTTTAGACCAGGCTATCCCCTAAAGCGGGGTTTGAGAAAATAGCACTGAACATAGAAGAAAGTGGGGTTTATATATCCAAAAACTGAAAGGCTAAGTGGGTTCCAAGGGTTTTGGTTACATGGAAACTTGGTGGAACATCTCAAAATTATTTGGCAGAATATCTTATCAGGGTGGAGGTCAAGGTATAGAATGTGGAACATGGCAAATTCCAGAAATCAGGTCAAGACATGGTCAAATTTAAGATTTACAGAAAACAGGAATGAACTATTTTAACCTTGTAATAAAATGACTTCTAATCTTAAAATGAAGTCAAATTGGTTCATCGAATCCAATTTAAACAAAGTCAAAAAAAAAATCTCACAGTTGTCCTCTCCATTTGTGGATTATAGTTCATTCCAGATGCAGTCAAGTTGACACCCAATAACATAATCACTTTCATTTTTTAAAAAATAAATAATACATTCAAAATATAATTTCTTGTAGCCCTCCAGTGTTCAAACAAGACTTCAGGAAAAACATTAATCCCAATATAGCTGAGACTTTCTGAAAATAAATATCAGAATTCAGTATCATAAAGAAAAATGGGTTGGTAAGTTCAAACCCGCTCTCAGTAGTAAAATAAGAAAAGTTATTTTCACTAAGATTAACAAGCTCATCAGGGTCTCTAACCTGGTAGAACATATAAATAAAGAACATCCCAGCAACGTGCTGAATCCTCACAGAATATTCAGTGACTAGCAGAGAATCCACAGGGTTTTCTGCATTGCTGTCTCTGAAGACAAAGATGAACAGTAAGCAAGAGGCAGGCATGAATCAAACCAATGAATGTATGCATTGAGTTCTGCAATACCAACGGGGCTTTTAAAAACATCAAAAAAATAAACTTTAATAAAATTACATAAAAACTGTACTAAAAAATTAATGTAGTACACCATGTACAAACAAACCCCACATGAATAAAAAATTGAGATTAACTTCACGTATCAGTAGACTTTGGGTGGGAAATCACGCTGACAACTTTTATTGTCCTTTCAAATACAAATAGAAGTCTTTTGGGATACTCAATAAATAATGGAGGTTAAAATTTTTAACTATAGCCATTTGCAGAGAATATGCTATATATTTATGCGGTTACTTACATTTTTCCTCATGAACCCCTGTCTTCTGGTTAGAGTGAGCACATTTAAATGAATTTATAACCTGGGTTAACATGGTCTGATTTGATAATTTAATAACTTATTCAGTCAATAATCTGCCTGGTATCCAAAAAGCCAAGTTTCTCATCTCTAAAAGATAACTTAGTATCTGGGTGAAGAGAGAAGAGTGTGAAGTGAGGAGACCAGGAAATTTGAGTTACTGTATTCTTCTGGTCTTCTGTTCATGGGGACACTGCTTGTCTTGCTGTGGTGCCTAGAAGCTGGGGTCTTTCTCCTCTCCCCTTCTCATTCTTCTTTCCTTCTATTTCTTTTTTTCCATCTTTCTTCCTGCCCGAAATTAGCCACACTATCCAACCTGATTCTCCATGACTACAAAACTCTGGGATTCCCCTCTGTCCTCTGCCATTAAGAGTAGATACTGCACCAGACTGGGGGATAAAGGGGTACACAATAACACATTCAAAATATAATTTCTTGTATATCTCTAATATTAAAACAAAATTTCAGGAAAACCACTAATCTCGCAGGATTAGCTGAGTAAAGCCAATCCTCTAGGCCTTTGACTTGTTAACAACACTGCACCATAAACAAAATGGAGCCAGAGAAGTTGAGCAAGTTTTCTGCTGAACCACAAAAGGGAATAAAGTGCTGGAGCCTTAATTATTTATCTTTCTCACAGCTAGGATTGTGAATCTACCATACTCAGTCAAGAAATTGGTGTAGACACATATACCCACTCAATGCCCACCATCCTGTCATCACCCAAGGCTTGGGAAAGGCATGGGCTTTGCTGCCATGTCATGGTTTTGTTCTCATGAATTGAAGGATTACTTCTCAGCTATAGGATACTCCATATATAGTAAATGTTGTGTTAAAGGTGGAAAATGAAGATGCTGGAAAACCATCTCTCAATCATAGTCTGGTTTTTATATTACTTTTATTTTTCTTTAATCCTTGTGTTCATATCAGAAGTGATATGTCATTCTCTTTCTCTTCATCATTCTTTGTAATAAATTTTTCTCCTCTCCCAAACAGAAGACTATCTCCAGTTAACTAGAGCAGACTTCCTAAGACACTAGAAGATAAAAACAGATTAGTAATTTAAGAATCATAGTCATCATTGGTCATTGGTCATCCATCCCTAAGGTGAATGTCAATGTAGACAGCTATGCAAAGCCACCACTGCCTAGACAGCTTCTGTTATACAGGATTCCTTAAAGCAAAGGGGAGCTGATTCTACTGTTTATTCTCAGTATGTGAAATATAATGCATATAATTCTATAATCTCTTCTCTGGTATTACCACAAAGAAAATAATCTCTAGCTGTATGGTAAATATAATAATTGTTTGTTAACAAAAATTGGTTTGCACAATGGTTGAGATGAAAACGTTTATTTAAAAATATATTTGGAGTAGGAAGAGATTTTTCAGGGGACAATGTAGCTGTCTTTGAAAATTACAACATACTTAGAAGCAGAAATGAAATTTTTTTCTTCTGATCCCAAATGTAGACTAGGTAAAAAAGTTAATGCAATGATATGTTTTTAAGAATCAAGCTGTCTATCCTGAGTGAATGCCCTGATGCATTTGGAGTCAATGTTTGCATCATAAGTAATGTTACTCAAACTGGGCTAGAAGACTACACTGCAGAGGTGGTCATGTGAGGACTCAAACCCTGGGTTTCGTGCTTCTTAGACTATTAAAAGCTGAAAGCTACCAAACCAAAAGGAATACAAATAATACAAACAGAAAAAAAGACCATTCTTGAATGACAATAACAGAGCCAATGAATAGGAGAAAGGGGGAAATTATCTATTATGACAGAAATAGAGATTAAATTACAGTTTGTAACAAACTGGTATAAGTAAGCCCTAAAAAGAAGACCCATCATATTTCAGAAAAAAAAGAAAAACTAAAATGAAAAGACTGAAAATCAATGCATGCCTAATTTTGCAAAACAGAAAAGTATTCTTCATATGAATTCTGCAGCTGAGGAAGGAGAAAACCTGCAAGGCCAAAGCTATCACTGTGCTTATGTGTTCAGATGCTGCCATTTTTGAATACCCGCTTTGTTGTATTAGCTCTCAAGCAGCATCAGATTCTATGTTGATATATTTCCTCTCCTTCCAGACGTGCTAACAGTTGCTGAGACAGGCATGTTACTGGTACCTGTTAATACGTTATATGTTGATATATTTCCTCTCCTTCCAGGCATGCTAACAGGTGCTGAGACAGGCGTGTTACTGGTACCTGTTAATACGTAGCTCACTACTAAGGACTGATAAATGTTGAAAAGAAGTATGAGCAGAGATGACAGGGTAAACAATGCAGAAGTGGACTGCGTCACTGGCTGTACTTGCCTTAATGTCACTATCAACAAACAAACATGTTCAAGGAGAAACTGGGGAAAGATCTGGTGTCTAATTGGCAAGAAAGAGATCCCGCAGAGCGTGGAAAGTCAACGAGGTTACACAGGGGGAAGCAAATGAACAGTCAGAAGACAGGAAAAGAGTTTATGGGCACTGAGGAAACACAAGGTGCTGGTCACTGTGATAAGCAGATATCTTGCTCCTTAGTCATGTCAACCTTGCCCACGCTAGATTCTTTCTAAACATGGAATCTCAGTTGAGAAAAATCCTTCCATCAAACCAGCCAATAGGCAAGCAATTCTGTGTGGTGTTTTCTTGATTGATGTTTGATGTGGGAGGGCTCAGACTACTATCCGTGGTGGCACCCCTGGCCAATGGCCCTGTAGCATTAGGAAGAAAAAAAAGCCAAGCCAGAAAGCAGATTTTCTCCACAGTCTTTGCTTCAGTCCCTGTCTCCAAGTTTGGGCTTGAATTCCTGCCTTGACTTCCACTCATGACTGTAACCTGTAATTCATATGAACCCTTGCCTAACCAAGTAGTCTTTGGTCATAGTATTTTGTCACAGGAATAAAACCCTAAATAAGATACTTTTATACCATTAACTCATCAATTCCTTATTTATTCCTAATAGAAAAGTATTAATATCTAGTTAGTGAGAATTTCAAAAGCCTGAAGAGATGATTTCCAGTCACAAAGCTAATAACTGGTTCTAGGATTTTGAACATCACAGTTCAGAGTTTTTCCATTCCACTTGTAAATGTATGAGCAGGTAGAGCAGAGACACATGAGAGCAGAGGTGGGAGGCAGGAAGAATAAGTAAATCAAGAAAGAATTGCTGAGTTAAGAAAAGCAGGTTGGAGAGACACTTAAGGATGGTAAGGGCTATCTAGTATCACAGCCAGATCATCTACTTAGACAGAAATCCAAGAGCCAGGAGTATAACAGATACAGTGGAAGACAGCAGTTAGAAAGACAGGCATAGTTTCTTTTATAAAAGAATCTTGAGCAAACCGTCCTTAATACTGTAATGCTAACACTGTGGTCTTATTTTTAACTAAGATTTTTTCATCTTTCAAGCACACTGGAAAAGGGAGCCTTTGCCTCGTCCCATTGTTCATTTGTTTTCTTCATCTGCACTAGAGTGCTTGCTCATGAGCCCCTGGGTATCATGCTGCATAAAGACCTGTGACAGTTCATCAAAATTATATAGAAGCTGCTTGGAGAAAAACCTCTGGGCTTATCTAAAGACATTTCCAGAGAGTTTAAACTAAGAAAGAACCACACAGAATATGAGTGGTACAATTTCATGGGCTGATGTCCTAGACAGAAGAAGAAGAAAAAAGAAAAGAAAGAAAAATTTGGTTGAGCACCAGCATTCATCTCTGTATCCTGACTGTAACATGCAATGTGACCAGCTGTCATAGGCTTCTGCCTCTTCCTCCTCCTCCTTCTCCTCCTCCTCATCCTCCTCCTCCTCCTCCTCATCCTCCTCCTCCTCCTCCTTCTCCTCCTTCTCCTCCTCCTTCTCCTCCATGATGTATTTTACTTTCAATGTATGACCCCAAACAAACCCTCCCTTCCTTAAATTGCTTTTGCTAAGCATTTTTCAACCCCCCCCCAAAGTTAACAAATACAAGAAATAGGAGCTATAGTGAAAATATCTTAGATATTTTAGGAAGCAGCCACTCTGTTTATGATCCTAAATAATTTACGGTTCATTTTCACAAATAATCCACAAGCTTTCTCACAATGAGAGACCCCCCATGTCATTAGTCTCATCTAAACAAAACTAAAGAAGGATATAAGACAGAGTAGAGCAAGAGAAAGAAAATAACCATTTCCCTTATCTCCACAAGAGGTAAGGAGTGGGGGGTAGGAGCCTAGAAAACTAGCTCATTCCTCTACAGAGAATCAAAAGTCCACATTAAGCCATTTGCAGGAACCCATGGGGCCACGGTACAAGCCCCCAAGTCCAAAGGACAGTGAACCTGGAATTCTGAAGTCCAAGGACAGAGAATAGGGTATTTCAAGTCTAAGAGAGAGAGAGAGAGAGAGAGAGAGAGAGAGAGAGAGAGAGAGAGAGAGAGCTCTTGGATAAGCTCCCCTTCTTTTTGTCTTATTTATTCTATCTGCGCTGCTCACTCCCTAGCACCTTTGATCAGGTCTGCCAATTCAGTTTCCTTACTCAGTATACCAGTCTCCTCTAGAAACACACATACACACACACACACACACACACACACACACACACACACACCACCTTGGTGAACCTAATCAAAAAGCAAAAATACCTGGCTTTCCTTTCCAAGAGAAGACAGATGCACTCAGTGTTTACTGAAGCATTGGGAATAAACAGTGCTTTGCCAGCTATGAGTTTGGCTTAATCCAGTCAGGGTGACACAGAATCAATCACCGCAGCCTCTCACAGGCTGCAGCACCTCATGGTAAGATTTAGGAATTTTTGTCAGCAGAAAGCCTTTTCTGCATTTAGACAAAGGACCTAGTTTGTTTTCAAAGTGAAAGCATGGGAAACTGTCTTCAAATGAAACAAGTAAAAGGATATGCTGTGTAAGATTCTCTCAAAGAACACGGTAAGTAGCACAAATATGCTCTAATTATAGTCTCAGGAACAGGTCTATTCAAAGCAGGCATTCACATATGTGATTATGCATGGCCGCTAAGTACAGCAGGCACAAGCAAGATTGTCAGTATGCAAATGTAATTCCTACTAGGCCATACAATTTATCAAATGGAATTAATCTATTGAAAGGAAACACAATTCCCCAAAACATAGCAAGCAGCACTTTCCCCACACTCCTGACACAGTCTTTTTATTCATCATAATGCATTGTTCCTAATAATTCAAATGATTGTTTTTAAAGGTGAGTTTCATAATAAGTATTTTTTTTCTTGTTATCATGTGGATAAAGCTCATTTAAAATACATGCATCACTTGGGGGAAAGGAGGTTAATATTGCCTTGCTTCTCTGGAGCATCAAAACTTATCTTTAGGCATGCACAGAGCATGATCCTTGCCCCTTTTTAAGACCAAACTAATGCCTACAGAAGCACGGAGTGCGCACTCACGTACAAATCCACATGCATCTTCTCTGTCTTGGTGGCAATCTCATTGTCATCACTTACTCTACTTTCTACTTTAATCACCTGTGATTGAAATATAAATTGATCCTTCTTGAAGAAGTTGTTCAGACACCATATTAAGCATCACAAAGGGCCTGTGGCTCATCCAGATAGAGCTGACCTCTGCTGACTCTTCACAAATGACTCTGTCAAAACATAACAAATGGTTTCCATAATGAATATTATTTCCATCAGAAAGAAAAGAATCTGAAGTTCATATTTCTGCACTACTGGCTAAAAGAAAGTTGGTCTCTGTTTCAGAGACCATATCGTGCCTTGCGTTATATTGAACTAGGCAGACCCAAGGAGCATCTAGACAGCCCAAACTATTCAGTGCTGAAGAGCAAAGAGGAGGAGGCTTCCGCCCCAGCCTTGGCAATATCTGTTTTCTACTCCCAGGAGGAAGGACTCTCGCTGTAAATCCTCGCCAGAATAAAAGCCTTGAGACATTGACTTGGAGGGAGACTGCACAGCTTTAAGTAGAGAGCAGAGCCTTTGCGTTGGCACAGTGATCACATCCAAATAAGCACATATCTCATGGCCAGGCTCCGTCCATAGTTCACAGGGCTACACATAAAAAGAGAGCTGATTTTTCAGTAAACCAAATAATCTTGAAAAAAAATAAATAACCGATGCTACAAGATGCCTGGAACCTTCTAACAAGAGCCCATATGACCAGATTTGTTGTTTTTAAAACAAAATCCAAGATGTTTGATTTTCCAAATGAAGACGCAGGAGCCAGATGCTGTCTGTGGTGAAAGCCTGCTAGCTCAGAGAGGCAGAGAAGCATCCAGCTGACCTTTCTACTCCACCCACCGCACAGAAGGAAAAAAACCCTTTCTCCTCCATGCTGTCTTAAATACCCTTAAACTCAAAGACCCTCCTTTTTTCTTTCCTAAGTTTCACATGGCTGCTCTCTATCAAGTGGTTGCTTGCTCTCTTCAAAACAAAAAAATCTCTTGGTCACTACACTGGGTTCTACTATTGTGAGAATTGTCTCTCTTACTAAGTGGCCCACTCTTTGATGCTAGAAACTAGATTTTATTTATCAGGTGTTCTTACAACACTCACCGCAGACACATACACATAGAATTTGTTTCATAAACACCCACTGAATTAATAAGAAGTAGACAGAGATACATAGACAATGAAAAACCTTGACTTATTGTTGAGTTTCTTTAGGTCTTGTTACAGAAAGCTCTTTGGTTAAAGGTGTGTGCTAGGGCTGAGTTACACCACAGCTATCTGTTTACTGCAGTGAGTTGGTTTGATGCTGTTTATATTCTAATGCTAAATACTGGTTCCTCGAGATGTGATTTACTCCTCAAACAGATTCTCAAGTATTCAAGTGATGTCATGTGAACCTTCTCCCTAAATTAACTGGTCAGTAAAAGGCTAGAGCCTATGATTGGGCAGGGATGGGAGAAAAATGGGATTGGATATTAGAAAGAGGCAAGAGGGAGGAGAGGGGGAAGCCACCATGGACCAAAATCGTTTGGTCAAGAGAAACAGCAAGTAACAAGGGTCATTATAGATGGGGAATAAGTTAGTATAGCCCTAGGTCTGCCCAATCTACACATACATGGCTTTTAAATAAAATTTCTGGATTCTGTATCTTTTATATGGGCTTATTAGGATTGTAAATTCTTATTACAGTTTACAGTAAGCACAAAGCTTTTGGTTTAAAGGTGTGTGCTAGCGCTGAGCCACACCACAACAAGGGTTTTTCAGTTCACAATCTTGGGAATTACAATGTGATCAAATATCCTGCAACACAGAATTTGGCTGTGATGGTTAATTTTGGTCGAGAACCTAATTTAATTCATAACTATATAGGCTACTATTAAAGGTATCTTTGACTGTGTTTACTGTGATGACTCTACAAATGCTTAACAACAAAAGGGAGAGCCACCCTACATATGGGTAGCACCCATAAGCTAGATTCACAAAGACAATAAGAAGAGAAAGGAGAATGCCAGTTGAACACTAGCATTCTCTTGCCTCTGCTTCCTAATCTGACTAGATACTAGTAGCAGCCTCCTGCTCCAGCTGCCATGCCTCCCCTGCCCTGACAGGCTGAGCCTCCAATCCACCAGCCAGAGTTAGTTTTTGCTTTTTGTTCCTTCTTGTAGGTTATTAGAGTCACAGCAATAGAAAAGGTAGTTTATACATGGACGTAGTACTCAAAGATCTGCCAGGGTACCATAACATAGCAAATGTCTTTGTTTCAGAATATCTTTGGAGCATCCTGCTTTGTGTTGTCTATGGATCTCTGTCCATTTCTTATTAATTCAGTGAGTGTTTGTTAAACAAACTATATGTGTATGTGTCTGTGGTGAACAATATAAGAACACCTGATAAATAAGATCTAGTCTCTAGCATCAAAGAATGGACCACTTAGTAAGAGAGACAATTCACTCAACAGTATAACCCAATGTAGTCATTAAGAGTTTTATTTTTATAAAGGTAGTTGGCTGAAAAATCTTGCACATAGGAGAAGCCGTGAACTGAAAGGACCTCAAACTCCAGGCTTAGTCACTGCTCAGTCCCTGGTGCATTATTGAGGTTGAGCATGAATTCCTTTGGTTTCAGTTTAATTTCTCCAGAAAAGAATAACTAGTGTTCTTCTTCTCTTTATCAGTTTGCCTTAGATCAAATGAAATATTTTCAAAGTGCTTAAAGACAGAATGGTTATGGTCATTAATTTTATGTGTTAACTTTAGTAGATCATGGCTCAAGTCTATGAAGGCTGTATCTGTAATGCATCTTCTAGAGAAAAAGTAGTATTTGATTTAGTGGACTAGGTAAAGAAGATTTTTCTTGCCCATGCTGGATGAACATTAGCCAATACACTGAGGACCGTAAAGAGTAAAACCTCTATCATTTTGTCTGCCTTGTTGTTGACTAGAATAGCTCATCTTCTCTTGTTCTGCCCTCAGACTAGAATTTCCAATACCAATCAGCTCCCCTGGCTCTCGGATCTTTTACACTACAGAATTTCCTGTCCCTCTAACTTACAGATAGCAGGTTGTAGGCAAATTCAGCCTCTGTAGTAACCTAAGCCAGTTCCTGAAAAATAAAAATGTGGATGGATCGATGGATGTGTGGAAGGGTGGGTAGATGTATGTATGTATGTATGTATGTATGTATATTTGTATGTTTGTATGATGGATGGGTAATGAATAGATAGGTTGAAACATATGAAATATATATATGGATACAAATTGTGAGATACATACAGTCATAGAATTCCCTCTTACTTGTTCTGATTTTCTGGAGGACAATGGCTGATACAGTTATAATTCTAAAAATCTAATGCTCAAAATACCTAATATTAATCAGGTAGATTATGTCAAGTACTTTGTTAAGAAATTTAAACATTTTTTAAGTCTTTACACTATTAACATCCTTCTTTGCATAGCTTAGAAAACTAGAATGCATGGATTTAAGAATATGGCTTGAGTTATACAGTTTCCAAACCACTTCGTGATGCTGTTTATTCTCTGACACTTATATAAGCTCACTGACAATAGACAGTCTTCAGCCTTTCTAGTACTCAACTCATCAATAAAAAGATAAGATAAAATTTTAAAATCCTCAAGAAATTGTCTAATCCCAAACAATATTAAACAATGCAATAAAGGTAAAAACTGATGTGAGAAACAAGAGTCAAAGTCACCTATTATTATTAGTCAGCATCTGTTTATTTATCATAAACCCTAACTCTTTATATGCTTACACGCATGCAGTGTTAGTGTATTCGTTCGTGGCTTTTTAGACCTACTGGGACTTATTCCTTTCATCTTCCCTAAGTTTTTATAATGTTTGTTGTTAAAATTGGGTGGACAAATGGATCGTGTCTGTTAATCTAAACTGTTTCATTTTGACTCTTTCTTCTTCTGTTCACTTCTTTGTCTTTCCAAACATCTGGAAAACATTAAAGTCCTTTTGTTATACAAACCCAATAATTTACTTTGCATTACTATCGTTGTCTATAGATGTTTGCCTTCCCAACCAAATTCTAAGTTCTGCCTTGCTTACCACCAGATCTCCAAGTTCCACCTCACAGAAAGTAATTATAAAACATTTAAATAATGAGTAACTAGTCCTTTTTCTAAGCCCTGTCTCTTTGAGTACTTTCTATGGAGCCATCTGAAAGTAATTTTTGCTCCAAAAGGTAACACCTAGTATTACTGATCTGTTGACGATCACTCAGAATCCTTTAATCCAATGCTTGTGAATATCAAAAGACTGATGTGTGTTATTCTTTGAAGGTGTAATTTCATTATGTTGAAAAGCTAAAAAGGGGGTGATTTCTTAAAAATTGCCCTAAAGCTGTATACTAAATCTGAGTCATCTCATTTCTAGACTATGTTTTAATGTCTAGACCCTGAGGAATACTCCAAAAATCTAAAGCCATGCATTGTGGTGCTTCATACAGTCCCAGTTAGTTCACTTGAACCTGTGAGTTCAAAACCAACCTAAGAAACACAGCCAGACCATCTGAAGAATAAAAGCACCAAAGAGAATAAGAATATAAGAATAAATAAGCAAAACTCAGTCTTGCTCATTAGAGCAGAAGAAGAAACAATGTCATAAATTTTTGGAAGACTTTAAAACATTCTGATTACACTTAGTTCAGTACTCTGATTCTAAACACACTTCATAAATTGCCCCAGGTCTATACTTTTATAAGACAAGGCCGAAACACAAGGAATGAAGCTATGGCATGGTTTCAGGTTGACATAGCATATGTTGAAAATATTTTAGTCACAAATACATTCACTATACCTAGTGTACCAAAAATTAAAGCAGCGCAGGACTGAAGAAAAGAAAGAAAGGCCCACCCCATGATTGAGTGCAGGTAGTGTGGCTGGGAACACTGAGGGTTCCTCCAGGGGGAAGTTAGGCTACAGCGGCTCATTAAAGGCCTTTGCCGTGGTTCCTCCGGTGTGGCCCCAATGACACAAGAATTCCATGGGTTTTCACAGGCTTTAATGTCATGGCGGATGGTGGTTGGATCTAGATGTGCACCCCCTGAAACTCAGGGCAGACCTGAGTTAAATAAGAAGAGAGAGGGAGAAGGGGCTGGAAAGAATGCTTAATTGGCTCCACCCTCTGGCCTTCAGGTACCTCATTAGTATGTAAATCTCTCTAGGGCCTGAGGCCTGTTCCTTGTGACTGATGGCCATAAACCTCTCTGTGGGAGGGGCTGTGGAGTGCTAAAGCTAAATGAAAAGAACCAGGGCCCAGGAGCAGAGCAGAACTCCTAACGTCCAATAATGGTCTGGGATTCCAGGCTTATGCTTGATCAAGCACCCAGCTGCTTCTCACAGCCCACCACCCCATAATTTAGTGGTCAGCTAACACCATGATTTCTCTGTCCTCAGCAGCATGTCACCAGCCCAAGAAAATCCCACAATTAGAAGAAAGCTTTCTGCTGAATACTTTTATATCCCTATAAAGTTGAAAGTGTCATTCAAACCCTTGTAAATTATAAAACATTTCTGTTTAAATCATATAGTCATATAACAAAATTTCTTCTACCCTATTAACTTTCTAGTACATCATCATTTTTGTTAATTTTTTTGAATTTTTGAACTTAAATCACAATTACAACACTTCTCCCTTTTCTCTCATATACCCTCCCATATACCTCTCCTTACTGTCAAGTTCATAGCCTCTATTTTCATTAATGGTTATTGAATGCATGTATGACTACCATTAAGTTTTAACTGAAAACTGGAAATAGCACAAAATGTTTAAAATGCAAGTTGCTCAATGCATGTCATTTTCACATGGGAGTTGTAATGGCCGAGGTAGTGAGCAGGAGTTACAGGTAAGCCCAGAGACTACTGAGAGAATACTAATACCCCAGGATTAGGGGATGAAAGACGATAGAATCTGGAGCTGTGTATAGACAGGACTCCTGAGAAGCTGAAGTTGGGTAAGATTCTCAGTCACCATCAAAACAGATACCTGAAGACTGATACAGAGGAAACAACTCTTGTCTTTGTCTTTTTTCTGACCAAAGGAGCACACATGGTGGAAGTTATCTCCCCTATGACACAGAAAAGCAGGGAAAACCATGGAACCACGGATGAGGCATTTAAACAAGCCCATAGTTACCATCACTTACCCAACCACTTACATGTATGCTTCTGGGTCCCTGAAGCAAATATCTGATCATTTTTAAAAACTGACTCACAGTAGAAACCAATGAATTCACATTCTAATATAATATATTTTACTACTAAGAAACTTTTTTGGAAGCCGTTGTTCTTAAATTCTTGTATTTTATATTTATTTCACATTGAAAGGTCTCTTCCAAAGGCTATCATAGATGAGTGTATTATTGTAAAAGATGTCATTTTGAAACTCCACTCCTTGGTAAGAATTGTTCATAATAGGCAAGAGGAGGAATCTGGCATAGCTTTCCAGTTTGTTTCTTCAAAGTGGAAACTGTAGGGAAAACTAAGATCTAAGGGGGGGAGAATAAAAAACCAGAGGAGATGATGAAACTCAAAGGGATAGAACACTGCTGAGCCTTCTGACAGCTACTGGTAGTAAGTAATAATCATTTCAGGAAATAAAGGCCTTTTCCAAAGCATGTCTAAAATCACTGTTGTCGAAAGGTCTTACAGGAATTTAAATTACTCAGTAACTAGGCAGAGATATCTTGGAATATTCATAACACACAAGACCTGCCAAGATCCCATGAAATATTCATCTGGATTGACTAGTTCAATCACTGCACTCTAAGGCTCTGATTGCTCATGGCCATATATCTCTGGCCAATGACCTCATGAGATTGTACAAGCAAAACAACTCCTAAGTGCTTATATGAGGTCGTCCCTGTCTGTTGGTAAATCATGCTGTGGAAATCACATCAGAATAGTCTGAGACATGAGGGACTGTGGATCCAGGCCTTTGTCCTTCTTTATTACAGTAGATAGTGTGAATCTCAGGAGCCATTTTCCTTTCAAGAGACAGAGATGATGTTATTAAAATCACCAGTAAGCTGGCTCAGACATGCTTGGTGGTCTCGCCTGCTGAGGCACGCTCTGCCTTGTGAGGGATGTGAAATACAAAATTCAGACCCGCTAATGCCCATTAAGGATCCTCTGACAGTTTCTGCAAAATTAGGTATGGCCCAGCTACAACTAGGGAAATTACAATCTTATTTCCTCTGCTCCTGGAGTTTTTAATGCTTTAGTTCTTTTTTTCTTTTTTTCTACTTTAAAATGGTGAGTGGAATGGGGCCACCTCACTCTGCTAAAAAGTAACTTGGTCTCTTTACAAAGATGGGAGGTGGTGAGAAAAAAAACATTAATTCAGTTTCTTCCTTAGACATTAGCTTGACAAACTAAGAAACAATAGTCACCTCCTCAGGAATATTGGAACTAGTTTTGAAAATTTAGACCCAGTCAGGGACAAACAGACTTGTTCCTAAAATGCCACAGTACTACAGTTTGGTATTTGATTTAGTTTTTAATGGAACCAAGATTGGAAAGTTGATACCATAAAGAAAAGAAAATGGACACAACAGGACTGAGAGACAGTTTCAAAATGACACTGGATAGCTAAGAAAGAGAAAACAGAGTCACGAGAGCAAATAAATCCTTTGCCATAAAAGTAAATGCTCACACAGGTGTCAGATGTCTTTATTTCTTCTGTTAATTTAGAATAATTATTAAAGATCTCAATAAAACTCTCATTTTCCTACTTTGGGAAAAAAAGATAAAATATGTATTTGCCTCATGGTTGTCGTTTGATATCCCAATGTGAGCAGACAGCACAGACTTGCCCTAACCTATGTAATTTCAAGAAAGAAAAAAAAAAAGAAAAAGGAAAATTTAGTTTTATATTTAATTTCTCACGTTGTCAGAAATGTCACTGATCAGCAATGCCTTGCCTTGACTCTTTTTTTCTTTTTTCTTGCTTTTGAGTCTAAACTCTGCCGTGGACTTGTGTTTTAAATGCTTATCTTTCCAGATATTGGTTCTATTTGGGAATGTTGTCGCAACTTTGGAAGGGAAGGTCTCACTAGAGAAATTGACAATCGTGCTAAATAAGATAAGTCATGCTCAGAAAAACAAATATGTTTCTTTAACATGAAGATTCTATACTGTTTAAAGTCTTGAAAGTAAGTTGGGGGCATCTGGGAAGAAGAAGGGTTCCAACAGAAGGGGATAGAGCAAGAGAGGAGGAACATAAGCCTCGAACATTGCATGCATGCATGAAACTATAAGCCATGAACATTGCATGCATGCATAAAACTATCATGAAGAGTCTCATTGTTCTGTTTGATTAGTGTATACCAATTAAAATGACACAAGAAAATGTCATTTCATTGTAACATTTCCTGACCTAGCTAAATATAGTGTATGTCTGTAGCTACACTGTCTAAACATGTAGTCTTTTAATACGGTACTATGACACAGCCATTTGCTATAGTTTCAATGTGTTCTTTTTAAAATCCAAGTTCCAGCAAAGCAATGGGGTTGATAAGTAGGGTTTTCACATGGTCAGGTGTTCGGCATCTTTTCGTTGCAATGACAAGACTCCTGTGATAACCAGCATATAAAGAGGAAGGGCTTTTAGGGCTCATATGTTCAGATGTTTCAACCCATTGTCATTGCTAGGATAGTGGTAAGAGTAGACCATGATACGATGTACATACATGCACATGGTGTGTGCATGGAGCTCACAAGACAGCTTCTCAGAGTTGGTTCTCTCCCTCCACCACATGGTCTAGGACTCCAGAGCATCAACAAGCACCCTTGCTAGCTGTGCCCTCTCACCAGCTTATATACTCAATGGTTTTTAAATGATCAATTCTGACTTCTTAGGGTAATGTGGCTGTCCAGCAGTGTACCTTCTTTATCAGATATTGTATATTTTAGACATCTGCCATTATGAGGTCCTACACACTGATTTGTTTTCTGATAGCTCCTAACTCCCCTTCACTGCTTCCAAATGTGCAGGAGGCAGCTACAAATGGTTTTTTTTTTTTTTGAAAATTAACAATTCATTTAAGTTTTTGATTAAACAATTTAAATAAATTCAAATAAACTAAAACAGTGACATTCCTTTTATTACTTGATGATTCAACTGAATCAAACTACAAAATAATTAACAAAACAAAATGTCCATGGGTGCACAGGTGTTCAGTGAGGTAGAAAGGGGGTGGTAACTAACCTACTCCACAAGAATCAAGGACAGGTAAGCGACTAAGAGTTGCCTTTCTGTTTTCTCTCCACAACCATGTAAGTGCAATAGAAAATATTCAGCTTAGAAATTCAAATTGCATCCTCCTAAGAAGACTTAAAACTTAGTATCTATACTATACAGAAATAAGATGGAAAAATACTAAAGATGAATATTAAGTGAAACTAATCTGGCAGGGCCAGAAAGATCAAGAACTGATATGTTTATAATTCTAGAGTATTTGAATTATTCAAATGCTCCTTAAAAATATGTCAGCTGTCATAAGCTTTGTCCAATCTTGCCACATAAAATAATTAATGGAGAACTGCACAAAGACTGAATAGTAAAATAATATCTATAACCACTCTGTTTTATTTAAATTTCTATTAAAGTAGAAGCTCTATTCTTAAATTAACTTCTAGCATCTTGAGCAAGCAGAACAGCTCATCAGGTACAGGTGTTTGGAGCCCAAGCCTGGTAACCTGAAGATAATCCCAGAACTTACGTGAAAGTAGTCAGAGAGAAGCAGCTGCATGCATCTGTCCTCTGACTCTACAGATGTGCATAACACAGGTACTCACATCACACATGATAATACATGCATCATGAGCACACAACTTTATAACATATTTTTGTTTGTTTGTTTTTGTTGTTGTTATTTTTTAAGACAAGGTTTCTCTGTATAGCCCCGGCTGTCCTGGAACTCACTCTGTAGACCAGGCTGGCCTCGAACTCAGAAATCTGCCTGCCTCTGCCTCCCCAGTGCTGGGATTAAGGGAGTGTGCCACCACTGCCCTATAACGTATTTTTAAATAAAATAATAATTCTAGCACTTTAAACACTTTGACACAGACACCCATAAGGATTAAGACCACTAGAGACTCTGAACGACAAACATGAAGGTCAGTATGGTGTCTGACATGAGAAGAACATGAATCTATATGCAAAAGCCTGGGCTGGACTTCAAATGAACAAAGTAAATTTGTAAGTGTCCCTGTGAACAGTCCAGAAGCTAGACAAAGTAAGTAACCATGCTCGTCTTTTATTATCTGGAAAAACGAGTGATGGATGAGCCTCAGTTTCCTCCAGGGAGCCTCTTAGAGCACACTGGGTTGGGAATGGCCAGAGGCCTCTGGCTGCCTTGTCTCACCTGCTCTGCCAGACAAGCCACACTTTGGTCCTCATTGCCACAAAGCTAGCAGCAGGTCCAGCAGAGTTGCCTGCCTCAACTCTCATATCACCTCCTGCCTTGAGAAGGGACAGGGTAAAGAGAAAACCTGAATAGACTATTTGTGACTCTAAGAGACCCAGCATTACCCATTTCCAGGTACTGGGCCCATTGCTGGTATTGAAGAGGCCAGGAAACAAGCTTGCCTGCTTACTTGAGTTATCCTGATTGATAAAATAAAACACCTTCCATCTCCCTGTCTTACGGGCAAGGAGAAAACGAAGTCTCCCAACTTTACGTTACCAAATTGAGTTTTTAGTGGCTAAAATACTTGTTTATGCCCTTGGCTGATGTATTAAAGAAGTTGCTTCATTAATGTGTAGCATAAAAAAATAAACCTGTTAAGAGGACTCATCCAACATTATCATTTAATTACTAACACGTCCCTATACTCAATTATAGAGCTGCTTCATTAGACGCATGCACTGAGACGTTCTAATTAAACCATCCCAGGTAGCTGGGTACTCAGCAGATTTGATTAGCCATTTTATCTTTCTTTTTCTCATCAAAAGTAAAATAACCTACCTTTGTGCTTAAGTCAAAAAATAGTAGTCTCCTCTGGTTGTCTTTGCACAGCTATAAGCAGGTTGCCTCTAGGGAATCCGTCATTTCAAACAATTCTTTTAGAGAACACTATAGCACAGAGTTGAATATAATACCAAGTCTCGATGCACTCACATAGTTTGGGAATTATGGGGCTTTAGAATCAGATTAACCTGGTTTCAAGCCCCATCTCCACTGCTAACTAGTGCTACTAGCAAATGAGTTCATCTCTGTGTCATTGTGAGGAGATAGAGAAGTGTGGATGACTAGTGTTTGGTGCACTGTACAGGCTGGTTTCCATTGTTACTTTTATCATGCTGTTTTGCTGTCAGAATGTGAACAAGTGAAATTGGGAATTTGTTAGGGTACACAATTTCCTCCAAGCAAGGTAATTTTAACTTCTTTGTTATGTGTTTGTTTTTATTTGATTCTTGTTTTAGAGACAGGATCTCACTATGTAGCCACAGCTGAACTGGAACTTTCTGTATAGACCAGGAAGTCATGTGCCACCACACCCCAACTTAATTTTAAACTATTTACTACAATATCAGTGCAGTTCCCTGGGGCTCAACGAACTACTCATCACTTCACGCTAGGTCTGAACTTGTCAGTTGTAGCAGCTACTCTCTGTCCACAAGCCCACTCCATTCTCTGCTTTTGCTTGGTCTGTTCTGGGCCCCAAACGATAACCACTCGGATCTCGTCACTTGTCCCTCCTTGCTTCTGGATAGTAGTATCCAGTCAATGAGAAATACCAACATGAAATCTTCAGGTTGGAGAAGACAGATGAGGCATGCACATGTCTCTGATAGGGAACTGTCACCCAGGCCTCTCTGGAGGTCAGCTTTCTGGTCTCTCCTTGCTCTGTGCCTTCTCGGGTATTTCTGGCTTGTTCTTGCTACTTCCTGACACCTTGACTCTCAGCATTGGGTTATTTAGCCACATCCATAAATTATCCGTTCCAAATTCCAGCTACGTCTGCCTTTCTTTCCTGTCAGATCCATAGGCACCCTGCTCCTTCAACTCAGCGTCTTTCTCCATAGCCAACAACGTTGGATGTGAAATTGGTTTATGATTATCTATTGAAGATTTACAACACAGCAATTATTGGGTTCAGTGCAGAGAAAAATCTAGTATGTGCATATCCTTACATATGAATTGTGTGACCTCATGTCAATTTTTTTTCTTCAGAAACTAGAAACCATGAGCCATGGTTCACAAGCCATAATTCGGTGCAATGATCAGGTGATACGCACAGCACAAAGGGCGTGAAAATGTACATACTACGTCATGAGTGAGAATGGAGAGCAGGCAAGATGGTACAGAATTACAAGAAAATCTTTTAGTTTGTCCTAAAACAAAAATGAGAATTTAAAGGTGAGAATAATAAGAAAGTTTCATTTTAGGAGCAGAACAAAACTCAATGTGACAATAACATGAAGATCAATAATATATGGAGCAAAGTGATTTGGAGTTGGAAATGCTACGGGGTGGGTAAAGCCATAGTAGAGTTCAAAACTGGCTGCAAATTCGGCCAGGTTTTAAAGTTATTTACTGCCTGGAGAGATGGCTCAGCCGTTAAGAGCACTGACTGCTCTTAGAGGTCCTGAGTTCAATTCCCAGCAACCACATGGTGGCTCACAAACATCTGTAATGGGATCCAATGCCCTCTTCTGATGTGTCTGAAGACAGCTACAGCGCACCCATATAAATAAAAAAAATAAACATAAAGTTATTACTGAACCCTATGCAAAATGATCCAAACCATAGAATAATTTGGTTCACCAAAAACTTAGACTGATCATTTTAGCAGCAGTGAAAGCAAAGGGGCCAGTTCACAAGATTGTCTAATAAAGATGAATCATGAGAATCCAAACATGCATATGAACACAGAGGAATGAATCTAGAGAGCAGTCTGATGCTGTTTCCACTTTGCAAAATAATAGAAGTAGGTTTCCCCCTTGAGATCTGAGAGATTCTCAACCCGTCTCTGAATCCATAATGTTGGATCTTCTGAAAAAGGGTGATATAGGTGTCTCTTTTAGACCTGAGCACTGTGTGTTCTCAGCTTTGACCAGATAGAATCTCTGTGTTAACCACTATCCACCCCGAAAGAAGTTGCTTATAAGTGTAAGTTAAATCATTCCTAAGTAAAGTAAAATAACTGGAATCTAAAACTGTCAGACTTCAGAATATTCACACACTGTACGTGTGTTTCCCCTCATTTTAAAATGTCATTGCATTTTTAAGCTGATGGCATGATCATCTTACCCTATTGTATTTTATTGAATACTTCGGTAGAATATACACACACTTGAATCCAGGCGCACACACACACACACACACACACACACCACCCTCCATAACATCCCAGTGTAGCAACCATATAGCCAGTTTATGATAACTACCCAAGATTTGAATGCCAGGTTGTTGAAAGTATGTCATCAGTTAACTCTCAAGTGTTTTCACGTGCCAGGTTTCTCTGTATGTTGTAGCAGGGTAACCTTAGTAATACAATAGAAACTACAGTTCACTGGTCAGTATAATCCAAACACCTGAGGTCAGATTATCAGCTTGTTGGTGAAAAACTAAGCACAGTGGAACACAAATGTAATTCTAGTGCTGGAGGGCAGAGACAAGAGGAACCTGGGATTAGCTGGCCACTCAGCTGATCCAATGGGAGAGTTTCTGCTTCAGAGAGAGAGAGAGATCCTGTCTCAAAAAATAAGGTACAGAGGAAGAGAGGAAGACAACCAACCTCTGGCCTTCACCAGGCATGCACAGTTCATGCACACACACAGTCAATATACACACACACTCACACAGACTCAATACATACACACACACTCACACACACACACACACACACACACACACTCATAGCACAATACATTTTAAAAACAAAGCTAAGTAGGCTAGGAGGGTTGTATGGGTTCTTGCACTTTAATTCCAGCAAAAACTAAATAGAAAATTGGTTTTTGCTATGTTCTGCCATAAAATTATTATACAATTTCTCTTCGTTCTTATCCTTTTAAGAGCGTTTAAACATCCTATTTGGAAAGATCCTATTAAAAAAGGTAAACAGTGCCTTTTGTAGTTTAAGATCTAGATTCACCTGGAAACCAATAGCAAGAGTGGAGAATGGGGATTCTAGCTCCAGCAGCCATAAACCATATCGTATGTCCTCTGTAATTAACACAGTGTGGTGCTGGCCTATTGAATAGACAGCTTAGTCATCAGAGGAGAACAGAGGCCAGAAATAACACAATTGTTCATAGTGCAACGCTCAGTAAAAGTGTTGCCACAAGTTATGTGAGAAATGTAGGCATATATTTAATGGTCCTGGGAGAACTGGTTAGCAATATGAAAATTGATTAAAACTCTATTCCTTTCTCAAAATAGGAGAAAGCATAACATAATTAGAACTTAAATGGACTATCCAAGCGTGAGCATTTGTGAAGTTTTCTGTAACCTAGACATGTAGAAAATATTAAGTAAAAATAGTCATGTATACCTATGATCATTACTGTTTATCTAAGAAATGGATGGTGTGGGGTGTGTGTGTGTGTGTGTGTGTGTGTGTGTGTGTGTGT
>JANHMN010000012.1:68318668-68350746 GCA_030674055.1 Rhabdomys pumilio
CCATGAATTTGAGAGAGAGCAAGGGGAATTGCATGTGAAGCGTTGAAAGAAGAAAAGAGGAGGAAATGATGTAATTATATTTTAATTTCAAGAAATCAAAAAGTTAAAATAAAAAGTAAACAAATTAACATTACTATGACCTAAGAGGAAATATAGTAGAGACAGAGGCAGAGCTAGAACACAGTGTGCGGAACATGTAAATATGGAGGATGAATCTGAATACTTACATCAGTCAAGAAAGCAAAGCAGTCACCAAAAGCAACTGAAATACCATAAATAAGATTCATGAACAAATTCATAAATGGCACCCTGCCTATGTGAAGAGAAGTCATCTTTAGCACCAACAGGAATTACCAGGTGACTAAAACAAATGAAATGTGTTTTCTTCCTCCATGGATGTATTCCAGCTTTCAAGTTAAGATGTATTTATAGATTTAAGAATACGTAGGTGTAGACATATGTGCCTATACATACATGCATATATATATATACATACATACATGCGTGTGTGTGTGTGTGTGTGTGTGTGTGTGTGTGTTGACAATTAATGTAAAAAGTGGCTCCCACCACCAAAAGCTACATGTTTCCATTCATTCTCCTGGCCCTCTGGGTTTCTTCCTCCTGGAGGACATCCCCCCCCCCATATCTGATCCTGTTCCTGTTTTCCCTACGCCCAACCCTCTCTCACCTTCTCTCCCTCCTTCTGCTTCTTGTGATTATTTTGTTTCCCTTTTTAAGATGGATTGAAGCATCCACACTTTGGCCTTTCTGCTTGTTAAATTTCTTATGGTCTGTGGATTGTATCATGGATATTCTGTACTTTGGGGGTAATATTCACTATCAGTGAGTACATACAATGCATGTCCTTTACGGTCTAGGCTACCTCACTCAGGATGACATTTTCTAGCCCCATCCACTTGCCTGCAAAATTCATAATGTCCTTATTTTTAATAGCTGAGTAGTATTCCATTGTGTAAATGAACCACATTTTCTGTATTCATTCTTCAGTTGAGGGACATCTGGGTTCTTTCCAGTTTCTGGCTATTACAAATAAGGCTGCTATGAATATAGTGGAGCATGTGTCCTTGTGAGATGTTGGAGAATCTTTTGAGTATGTTTCCAGAAGTGGTATAGCTGGAATTTCAGGTAGCCCAAGTTCCACCTTCCAGTCTAGGTTTTTTTTTTTTTTCATTTTTCAAATGAGTTAATTTTAAATAAGAATAAAAACATGAAAAGAAGAGTCACCTGTGAGATGTCTTTAAAGTCCATGAACAGTCTGTCAACAAATTGCCAGGTATATATCCTGTTTGGACCATGATTTATACAAAATTTCCACACACACACACACACACACACACACACACACAAACCTAAAAACAAAACATGGGAAGCATACTGATTTTTTGACGGCCTGAAGGAAGTTTTGTCCGACTCCAGCTTCATCTGCAGTGAGCACAGCACTGCGGCTATGTTCATTAAAAGGAGTGCTGTTTGGTGGACACATGATCAACTAAGGTGAAAAGGTATGTGTAAAATTTGTTCTTTAACAGTTCCTTCTGGGGTGATGGAAGTAAGGAAGGCATATACTGCATGGCAGTGAACACTGTGTTGACGGTGTGGTGTATTGTATCATTCTGTCTGCTGGAAATTACCCATTAAAAGCCTTGTGTTGTGATGCATGCTTGTAATCCCAGAACTCAGGAAAGGAAAGCAGGAGGGTGGAGACTTCAAAGCCAGTGTGAGCTGCATCTCACTCATCGCTTCCCTCCAAAGGAGAGTTGCATGCATTTGTATACTTAGACCCACTGTCCACAGGTTTTTATCAAACAGGGCACTCACACATACTAAGCTCCTCCTTTCTTGTATGGGAAGAACATAATAAAAATTGTGCTGAATGGCTTACCATCTCGACTTCTGTATCTTGACAATGATTTACTGAAAGAAACAAAGGTTTTAAAATCTAAATACACACCCTTTCAAAGATCAGCCAAGGTTGGTTGGTTGGTTTGTTTGTTTGTTTGTTTGTTTGTTTGACGGCATTAGACAAGTGCCCAAATTCCCTGGGCCTCTTTTTCTTTCCCATTAATTGTCAGGTGCCATTGTCATTAGGATTCTATGAAGTTTTCCTGGACATTAACATTCTGGAACCATTTTGAATTTAAATTAGGAATATTCCATCTCCTCATAGATCTACTTTGGGTCACCTTAATATTAATTGTATTTTTAGGATTGTCATTTAACTGCTTTTGTATAATAAGTATCTGAACTCTAAAAATGAATTATTCTTTGTATCACCCACTTCCAGAAGGCATATCTCACCTTGTCAGAAATTAATAAATGCTGATTAATTAAATTCTATGAAGTGATTAGATGGTACCTCCAAGGTCTGTTTAATCTAAATTTATTGTCCCTGATTTCTTCCCGTATGTTATGTAAATATCAAAACTATACATAATATCTCCAAAAAAATCTCATAATTGTTTTCTAGCAAAATCATAAATGTATTTAAAAATCAGGGTGTGGCCAACTTCAAATGGCCACTGCATGCCTTCTTACTGTGACCTAAGCTACAGTAACTTAACTTCAGGGTTTCAGTTGCTATATGGGACAAGTATTGAGAGACTCCTCACTAAGAAATTGGTTTTACTGTTGTTTCAGTTTGCTCTCCCCAGATTACATGGAGCTGTGAAGAACCATGTGGCATATGCTGGTGCCCCAATGAGGGCAATGACCTTGTGTGGCAGGTTTTTATATAGGTGACACTCACCTGCCTTACCTAAGTCAAGGCTGACTAGCCACACAAGGAGTTGTGTTGTGTCTTTCAATGATATGTGCTTAAAATTATCTACAAGACAATGAAAAGGAGAAACAAATAAAGTTGAAAAGACAATGAATTTGCTATGTATCTGCAACAAGCACCTAGAATTGAAGTGTAGTTAAAAAATATGCCCGCTCAAGAGAGAAACTCATCTAGAGGGTCGTGATGACAGCATGGGTTTGAGTTCTGGGAATTGTAAGGGCCATTTCTCATAAAACCTAGAGAAAGCCAAAAGCAGTTCAATTAGAGCATGTAACTGTGGTCATCTGTTTTCCACAGATCAGTGGAATAGCTCAGCTGAGCCCTGGGGAGCTTTGTTGTGCATTCTTCCCAGAATATTTCCTCAAGTTTCTCCAAGGCTATTAATTGTACAAATCACTGTAGTAAAACTCCTTTTTCAGTGCTCTCTCCTGATTTTACCAAGCAAACACTAGAGTGCAGTGCAGAGTAGAAGGAGTTACTCTCTTTAATTAAAAAGAAGTTGGTGATCTGTAATTTTCAAAGTCCATCAAGCTAGTCCTATAAAAACACTTGGGCTATGTACAAAGATATCAGAACTGAGACCAAGAAGGACAATAAAATTAATCGGAGTTCGGTTTATGCCTCGGATAGTGAGGCATTTAAGAGGAGATCACCCCAGCCCCATCAGTCCACTGTAAAGTGATACATTCACTTTTACAAGAGAAGGACAGGGCCTTAAAGTTTCTATGTAGTTGTCCATTCCAGGGTATATTCAATACCATTACTCACAACGTTACTGATATTCCCAGTTTCCATTAAATTTTTACATATTGGGATGCAGGGATTTTATTTCATCTCTTAGAAAAGCTAATGGTTAGCACGGGATATGAAGCAATTTAATGTGTCCCACAGTGTTTATTTCTAATTATTTTATCCTTTGAAATGAGAGTGAAGAATCAATCTACAGGAGAACAAAATATAAATTCACTGTGGTCGTAAATTTGCTATGGACAATTCCTGGTGAAAATGGATTTAAAGTTCATATGTTGAGAAGACACAATCACTGAGGCATACTACAGCTTCATTCTCTTTAAAAATAAAAACATATATTAGAAACCATATCATGGAAAGTTTCTTCATGCATGAAATCAGACCCTTGTATCCAGTAACACATACACAAAGGGCCTATTACAGGATAGGACCTTCTGCAAAGTAGAAAACATTAAAACCTAACAGCCAAGAAACTAACTGATCACTACCTGCTTATGACTAAAGACAGAATAATGTCACATCCAGTAAAGAACAAAGTAAATAGCCCAGAATATGTATTTCCTGTTTTTAATGGAAGATGTCATGTCTTACCAAATGTACTGGTTCAAACAAAATGAAACATGGAATAAACGAGAAGCTTCTTATACCTTCACAACACAAATACACAAAGTACCCACAGATATAATAAAGGTAGGAAGTGGCTGAAAGAGTTAATGGTGACAAAGCTGGGACTGTTTCAACATTAGGCTAAATGAAGTAGTTTTGACATGTAACATGGACTGCAGAACAAATATATGAGTCCATAGTCACAAAAATAGATAAGCAAATGACTGAATAAATAAGAACCATCGAGAGAAAGAAATTAATGTATATGCAAAAGAATTTAAAGTAATCCAGGAAGGTACCTCACCCTCCAAGACAGGAGATATCTTTCTTGACTCTCCCAGCACAGTCTGTGAACCCTGAGCTCCTTCCAAGGGCACAGGATGGAAAAGCAGTGCTGAGCAGTGAAAATGTCTGACAAGCATGCTCTACGCCACAGGAGTAACTTCATACCATTGATGGTTTATTCCCTTGGTGTGATGAAAACAAGAACAGAATTTTGTTTATATGATGTTTTTGTCTAACATCCCTGGTCCAAACTTTGGGGAGGTGGGGGTTAACCTATTACTTTTTGTCTTAGGGTTTTACTGTTGTGAATAGACACCATGACCAAGGCAAATCTTATAAATGATAGCATTTAGTTGGGGCTGGTTTACAGGTTCAAAGGTTCAGTCCATTGTCATCAAGGCGGGAACATGGCAGCATCCAGGTAGGCATGGTGCAGGAGGAGCTGAGAGTTCTTCATCTTCATCCAAATGAAGCCAAGAACAGATTGGGAATCTTCAGGCAGCTAGGAGGAAGATCTCTAAGCCCACCTCCACAGTGACACACTTCCTCCAACAAGGCCACACCTTTTAATACTACCACTCCCTGGAATGAGCATATGCAAACCATCACACTTCTAAATTCAGGCTTTACACAGTGCATGAAAATAGTCAAAGTATTCTTGGCCCTGTGTTATTAAATACAAGGAAAATCTGAGAAACTATCTATTCAGAGGTACCTAAGAGACTTGACAGTTTATTTGACAATTTGTGTAGAATCCTAGAACAAAATAGCACATTCAGTCAAAAACTAAGAAATTCTGAATAAGATTGGGATTTCATTGCTTCATCCAATAATATCGAATGGGTCATACTAATTGATGGTGTTAATACAGAGGAAATGGTATAAGGAAGAGAAGCAGATTCTACAAGGTTCGGTGCTAACAGTTCACATGTTCCATAAATCTGAAACTTTCAATTAAAAAGAAATTAAGTGACTTTAAATGGGCCTCTTTTCTTTCTGTAGGTAGTACCTGGCACAGTAGTCTGTCCTCTCCCTAAAAGTCAACCTGTTCCCTGATCACTGGAACCCCAGAAACTACAGTCTGAAGGCAGACTATGGAATTGTTCTATCCGCTCTCATCCTCTGCTTCACATGTGTCTTGCTAAAACAAAGAGTACCTTACTACTTCCTGTTCTTTATATCCAACCAGCACAACGTTCTCAAACCACGAGTGTTTGTCTCAAATTAGGACAATTGTGATGTTTGCAGACTTCTCTGTGACAGAACACAGGGGAATTGATGCACTCAGGCAAAACAGAGAAGGTGCAACGTTGGCTGTGCCAAGTGAGAGCAAACATTTCCACAGATCCCCACAACGTGCATTAAGAAAGAACCGTTAACCAGGTCAGTGACTGCACATCCATTACCAGGTGCTATTCTCATTTTCTTCATTAAGGATACCACATCTTAAGGTGTTGCAGACTCTAATGTTAATTAGACATGCCAAGTTGTATGTAGAATTACAAGTAACAGATGTGAGAGACAGCAGGCATTAAAAAGCACATACTATGCAATAATCTGTGAACAGCCATTATATGTGACATGAAAGCCCACATCCTTTGCATGGCTGTCGTCCTTTCCCCTTATAAACTTTTCTCTACTCCATGTCACTTCCTCACAGGTGTGCTATCTCTGCATAATCCTCTCTACCTCTGTTATTATTTCTGTATCCTCGACCAGTTCCTTATTCTGGAATATAATAGCCTAGAATCCATTGGGACACAGCAAACCCTGATACCCATAGATACCACTACAACATATGTAATTTCATCAATTTGCAGTTTTGTTTGAATGAGAGATGGTTACAGAGATATTTGCTTTTTTTTGCACACGTAATTCCCTCCAGAAGTTATAGGTTATGGAAATTCACTTACGTTTGTCATATAGAAAGGAATTATTCTGAGTAAAATGCATTCCCTATTTAGGACCTTAAGATTTGTAAGGCGTGAGTTGGTTATTTTAACCTGAAAGTCTGCCTCTGTGAATCAATATTTTAATTTTTATTTGGAGCATTTTATAGGCTAATTGTATTGTTTCCTGGAACCATATACTTGCAAGGTCAGCCCTCTGCTACTCAAGCCAGCATCATTTGAGTTTTAAATATGAAACTTTGCTCTTAGGAAAAATTCAATAAGGAATGAATTGCTCAAGTTTTATGTACCTTTGCCAAATGATAAATAAAGTATGGATTGGGGCAAGAATTACAAATAATACAAATAATGTGAAAATGTATATTTCTGTACCTGGAATGGGAAAAAGTAAATGCTAAGTTAACCTCATGTAGAAAAGCCTTCTAGAAAAGGCCAACTTGAAAATGCATTTCAACATCGTGGGGAAATCTATAAAATCTACTATGTAAACATAGCTTAATTTTCGAAAAATATGATTTTCATGCTGTTTCTATTGTTTTTCTAAGGGTCTAATTTAATCTGCTACTTATCTGGAATTGTTTAATGCACTGAGCCTTCAGCTGAATTCTCTTTTTGTGTAACTTAATATTTTAAGTCTTTTATCAGACCATCTAAATCTTTGCTGAGATTATGCAACCCTTTTATTCTTCAGTGCTTTTTTTTTAGGATAAACCTGTTGATGAATACCTTCAAGTTTAGAGTTTCATGATGCAATGTACCCACCAGTATGCAACACAGTTGGGTGTGTCTAGCTGTTGCCTGGGAGCCCACACTTAAATAACACTGCACACTTATTCAGGTGTACCAGCCATCTGAAGACAAATGACTTGGGCAAATAAATAAATAAATAAATAAATAAATAAATAAATAAATAAAAAACAAATTCTGAGTAAAAGAAACATATTCTTTAAAAACCTCTATGAGGCGCTAGTAATTGCTTTTTTTCTGAACAAACCTTATGACCTGAGCTCAACCCCCAATTACTCATTATCAAACTGGAGGGAGCATACCAACTCCATAAACTCTAGTCCTTAGAGGCCTAGTATATCAAAAGAGACAATAATAGATGGTAGGTATACAGAAGAAAGGTAGATAGATGATAGATAGATGATAGATAGATAGATAGATAGATAGATAGATAGATAGATTAATAGATGAGAGATAGATAAGAGATTGATACGTACATAGACACATAGATGACAAACATATATATATATATATATATGTTATGTGTATTTTTCAGGTTTGGTGTCACATAATGTAATCAAGCATTCCAGAGGCATAAACAGGTTCAAGACAAGCATGAGCTACATTAGCAAGCCACAGGCTAGGCTAAGCTACAAAGTGAGATCATGTCTCAAAAAGAAGTAGAAGAAAGAACTAAAAGCCTACATTTGATATGGAAGTGGAAGTGAACCTGGCAAGCCTGGTGGTGTATACAATATCCTTTTGAGTCTGTGTAATCTTAAACTTGTTTGGCTGTGTTTTCACCATCCAACATCCTTGAAACTGAAAGTGCTAAAATGGGCTTTGTCAAAAGAGCCCTGTGGTCCCGAGTCAGGAAGGACAGGGAGTTTTCACCCACGCACTCCCACTGGCTTTCAGACTATTTCACATCTTCACTAATTACAGACATCTGCAGAGCACTCAGCCTGTGGCAATTAGACACAAATTGGGGCAATTTGATAAAACCCTAGTGTTAAAAATTCATTTACCTTTTCAAGTCTTTTCCTCACTAGAATTGTAATTCACTCCAGTGCCTGCCAGGATGCTCCATGTATTTGTGGGGAATCCAGGGTGGGAAGTGCTTGCCAATAGTTCTATTTCCATACTGTTCCTTATCTTTTCATTTATTTGCAAAATAAAACCCCAAGCTCCTGAGATTAGGACATGAAGTCTTTCGCTTCATGTCAGCAAAAGTTGTTCTTTAAATGGTTTCTTTAGAATTCTCTGCACCTCGGTCTATAATTGTGGGAAGGGATCATTTAAATTTCATGATACAATGTTTAGTCAGAATGTGGGCATTATTGGACTGTGGATGCCCGCTGAGCAGTTCTGGGGTGGAGATGAACAGTGTGCTTGTTTTAGTGATTCCTGATTGTACTTGAAACTTCTTGACTCTGAATCTTCACCAGGAGCCACTTAAGACTCAGTGTGAATTCGTCAATATTTTATTGGCCATGCAAAGTTTTTCTCTTTTAGGTTTCCTTCCAGGTCACTATGGATCTCTCTTTTCCTGTATGGTATATGGTGTGTGTGTGTGTGTGTGTGTGTGTGTGTGTGTGTGTGTGTTGTGCCTACTCATAATTACACAAGAATAGGATTTAGGGTACAGCTTCGTAGAGGTGGGTCACTCTCTCCACCCTTCCTACATTTCTTCCTGACTTTCCATAAAACAACTGGAGTAACCTTTGAATGTGGCTTCTACACTGCTGGAACTAGTGCCATGTTTCTTATGTGGGATGTTGTTGTTGTTTGGTTTTTTGTTTGCTTGCGTGATTTCAGGCTGGGTATTAAATAGGCAGTTAATACGTGGGGCATTCACAAGCTTCTGGGGTGAGCTAATGCCATGTACCCTTCCCTGAATGGCTCTGACCCTGGCTTTGGTGTTGCAGATAGCAGCTGTCTCTCCCTACAAACACCTGCTCTACATAGTGGAACTAATCCATGTGCCCAGCCTTTCCTTTCCTACCTCCATTGTCCAACACACTCCCTTTTTCCTTTCCTCTGTTACTCTCCTTCTTAACTCGCCTTAATAAACATTCTACATCAGACCACCCGTGAATCATCCCCCTGGTCTCCTTCAAGTCCACCACTTCATCAACAGTGCTGGAAACTTTCAGTTTAACAGAAAATCAGGGTTTGGTATGTTCTTGAACATTTTTTATATTGTTAATGAGTTAGCTAAAAATTATGAATTTTAATGAATTAATTAGGTGGAGATCAAGGTATTAACAGGTGTATTCAGATGTGTTAAACTTAAAGGTTAAGCCATTAGCTTTTGGCTATTTGGCAGTGATACTGTTTCCATGTGTTAATTCAGTTCTACCCTGATATGTCCTGAGAGTCCCTGGTTTCATCATTTAACTTCTATGTGCTTCAAGTTCATCGTGAATTAAGTGGATATTGTTTCTCATGGGTCCTGTGTGGGTTTAATGAGCTGATACATGAGAAAACTCAACCCATTGGACGAGCACTGTGCAGTTCTCAGTAGATGAGAAATGATGACCTCAGCATTTTAACTAGATCAATCGAGATAATAATGTGTGCTTATAAAATAGGGTTGTTAAATAAAATGCATAAGAAGAAATAACACAGTCTGCTCACCATCACTGCAACTGGAAGCTCATGCCAGCATATGGGAACTTTTCCTTTTGAGAGTCTGGAATTTTGTTAGGGAGATGCTGTTATGTGACTAGCCCTCAATGAAACCCCAGCCACCCTTTCATCTACGGTTGTCACGACACACTAGTTGACCTGATTCAGAGTGTCTCAACTTGTCGCTAGGGAAATTAAACACTTGTGTCACTCCCTAGGGAAAGTCTCCTAGAAGTGCATACCTAATTTTTTCTAAACTTTGCCCCATGTCACCCTCCCTTTTTAAATTTTATCTTATATCCTGCCATTCCAGTAAACCTTATCCATGACCATGAAAAATAAAAAATAGAATAAATTTATAGAATTTATGTTGATGCTGTGGTTTAACTGAATACTTATGATTATGTAAAACCTCAGTCTGGAGTACAATATAAGTCCAATATTTAAAATTCTTTAATAGAAATACTGTAATGTTAAGGTACCTTAAAATAATAATTAGGAATCAATTAAAGAACACTAGTTGCTTTTGAGGAGATTAAAAGACTACCTCAGGCATGTTAATCCAATAATTTTTAATTCTACTTCTTAAGTAGACTAACAATATCCTTGCTCCTCTTGGCAAAGGTATTTTGAATGTATCTTACTAAACACAGGGGCTCAGACATTTTTTGAAATGACCTAGTCATGGGAGACAGAGGCAGGGCAGGTTTCTGGATCTTGCATGCAGCCCTCTGCCCACAACCAAAGTTCAACCACTTTAGAAAGACTTCCTTGGGACTGCTATAGGACCATAGTTGAGACATAAATTTAGCCATGGAGCTCAAAATAATTAACACAACACACTCCTCCTGAATTTATTTTTAAAATCTAAATTTAGGCCAAAGTAGGTCATCCAGTAAAATGTAGCATATCTTCATTTCCCAGTAAGCACCTTCTAAAGGAGTCCTCAGGTGGCTTTTTTCAATGTGAGATCTGGGGACCCGTTGGGTCCATTGGAACACTGGGATACAATTCTTGAATGAGTTGAGGCTACATTGATGCACTCCCCTCCTCTCCTACTCAACCTTTTGTGTTTATAATTGCAATGTCTTGGATTTTTTTCTGTCTCTGTGGTATAATTCCACGATACTCATCAATGAACTTAATGCTTGCATAAATTGGACTGATTAAAAGTAGAGAGTCCTCAAATATGAATATCTATTCATCTATTCAAACATTTAAAAGCCATTTCACAAATATATTCACAGTGTTAAGTTGCTTTTGAGCTTGATATATAATGATCTATTTGATTTTTTCATTAGTTACTATTTCCTCCTTTTGGTCTATCTCTATCACTTACTCAATAACAATAAACAAGCATCTCCCCAGGTTAGAATCAAGATATGAAGAGAAGACTTACACTCCTGGCATTTCTCTGTAAAGGAGAAGGGTGAGATACATCCCCATTCCCTTTTCTTTACATTGAATTTTGAGATGAGATTTCCCCTCCTTACCATGTTCTCTCCACGTATATCAGGTGGCTCTTGAATTTGCAGTATCCTTGCCTCTGGATAACGGAGACTGCTGAGACCAACCAGGCTTCCCAGGCATTTGTCTCATGCTACTTCCAATCAAGAAGCTTCTCCTGACAAACTCTGCCCTAACAGCAGAGAGGCAGTGATCTCTCCATGGTGACCAAGAGAAGTTCTGACTGTGGTTAAGTGACATTTTCCCCCTAGATGCACTGAGGTAGAGCTCACTATTATTCAACTCTCAGATTCCAGAAATGAAGGAGCAAGAAAAAGAAGTAAAGATAAAGTCATTTATGTATATAAAAAAAATAAGTGTATTGGAAACAAAAGAACCATTAATATCCCCTCGTTTTCATTGTTCTGGTACATTTTAAGTCTTTCAGCATCTATAATGGAGACTGATTTGTCTACTCCCATTAGCTAGAAGACAGTTTTACCTGCTAGTTCTTAAGTGCCATGTTTCAAAATTATACTTCAGCGTCAAACACTTGATGATGAAAAATTTAATTACAAAACTTCAACCCACTGTATTTTTAATTTTTTTCTAATTATTGTTCAAGTTGTTCAAACCATAAAAACTATTATCCAAAAAGAGTTGTAATCACAAAAAAAAATGTCATCTTAGATTCAGCTGAACAAATGCCATGTGCCTTGTCATCTAGGAATTATCTATCAGAAACTGTAGGCAGAAGAAGGAAGTTGGAGCTAGAATAAGCGCCCTCATTCCTATAATGGCTAGAAGTCCAAAGATGCCATTAAGGCCTTGAACTAAAATAACAAAAACTTAGCCCTCTCCTTCTGCCGCACTTTCAATACTGATCCTCTCCTGAACTACTCTCGAATACCCTGTGTCATGGAGATTCTGAAGCTTTAGTTCTGCAGGGCTGGCAGCTTTACACTCTCCAGCAGTTCATAAATGAGGAAGATGTTTGGATGAGCTAACTCGAAGTCCTTAGGCCTGGGTGGTAACTGAGTTGGTGGTCTGCTTGCCAGCTGTCCTGCACCCATGCCACAACAGCCAGCTCTTCCACTTTACCAGGGTAAAGGGCAGGGCCAGATCACCCAGGACTGCCTGCTCTTCCAAATGCCACAGTGAGTCAGGGGTGGGGGCATCTCAGTGCCACTGCTACCAGGGCCAGTTCTACTGTATTGCCCAGGAGAGGTGCTGTCTGGCTCCAGCTCTCCTGAGTGCTAAAGTCAGTGAGTGACAGGACTCTAGGTCTGGGATCCACTTCTCCCATACTGCCCAGGTGGGAGCTAGGACCAACTGCTTAGCCTTTGGTATTAACAAAGACCACGGGACATATAGCTGACAGCTGCTACTGCAGGCCATGGACCCATACATGGCCCTGTGCAGCAGCAAGGGCAGGGACTTCACCATGGGATTAGGTGGTAGTGCAAGTTACACACGTCAGGCTGTTTTTCACCACCCTTGTGTCTCCAGCTCTGCCTCTCCATAGCACACAAACAGTTCCAGTTCACTGTCTCTTCTATCTATCAAATACTCCTTCATTGTACTGGCACCTACATGCACTGTGTCAGCAACAGCATCTTCTTTTGAAAGCTAGGATGGTTAAATAATCCCTGGACAAAGTTAAACACAGCACAGAAAAGCTATAATTCAACATAGTGTCATTGAGTGTCCTGGTTGAACCACATAAAACCTAGAGATGAGCAGATAGGCCAGTGGTGAGAAGCAACATAGCAGGACATGTCAGTCAGCTGTGATCTCCACCCTGCAGGTCCTGCTCTTCCTGCTCAGCTAGGATGCTGCTCTGGGAGTCACAGTGACTCACACAGTGGTCGGTTTTCTCAAAGGAAGAAGACATAGGACCTCTGGCACTAGTTTGTTACTGGCTCTATTGCTGGACAGCTTAATTCGCCATTTTCCAAGGAGCAAGAACACCAAAAACCTTCAGTTCTGCCTCTCTTCATAGCACATAAACACTTAGCTTCTCTTCCTCTTCCATCTCCCCACCACCCATTTGCTTGCTTCTACCATAATGTTGTCTTCACGTGTCCCACCACAGAAGTTCAACCTTGACCACAAATGATTTTAAAGCAATAAAATAAAAACATGAAATTTAATTAATTTCAAAATTCCAAATTCAAATATATTCATATATTAATAAGTGTAAATTGATTAAATTTATTCCTTAATAAAAAAAGATAATCATATGAAAGAGAGAAATAGAGAGACTACATGAGAAAAGACAGAGGAATAGGGGAGGAAAAGAAACAGCAAGATGAAGGAAATGAAGAGAAATAGAAGGGGGAAAAGACGAGAGAAATAGAAAAATGCAGTGATTCAAATCTTATTGTCTGGCCAGTTAAAACTCATTATACATATTAAATGGCACAAAGAGTTACAGTGCTGGTTACTTGTGTCAACTTGACACAAAAGCCAGAGTGGAAACCCATACTGAGAAGTTTCCTCTATTATACTGGCCTGTGGCCGTGTCTATGGGTTTTTTTCCTGATTAATGATTGGTATAGAAGGGGCTAACCCACTGGTCAGGTAGTCTCTGTTTGAATTTAAAAAAAAAAGCAAACTGAGTAATGATAGGAACCGAATCAGAAAGCAGCATTCCTCTATAGCCTCAGCATCATTCCCCACCTCCATGTTCCTGCCTTGACTTGCCTTGATGATAGACTATGATGTGGAAGTGTAAGCTGAAATAAAGCCTTTCCTCCTCAAGTTACTGCTGGTCAATGCTTTATCACAGATGCAGAGTACTAAACTAGAACAGTAACCATCTAGTATAAATATTCCTAGTGAAGACTTGTTTTAATCAGAGGTTGTCAATATACCAAAAGATATAGCATCAATAACTTTGGTGGTTTGAATAGACTTGGCCTCCATAGAGTGCTTGACGCCTGGGGGAATGGCACTATTAGGAGGTGTGGCTGTGATGGAATAGGTGGGACCTTGTTGGAGGAACTATGTCATTGTGTCGGGAGGTTTTGAGGTCTCCTATGCCCAGTCTCCACCCAATGTGGATGACAGTCTCCTCCTATCTGCCTGGGGATCAAGATATAAAACTCTTGGTTCCTCCAGCTCCATGTCTGCCTGGATGCTGCCATGTGTCATGCCATGATGATAAAGGACGAAACTGCTGAAACTGTAAGCCAGTCTCAATGAAATATTTTCCTTTATAAGAGATGCCATGGACATGGTGTCTCTTCACAGCAATGAAACCCTAAGACAATAACTGAAAAACAAAAGTACAGGAATGACAAAGGAAAACATAAATAGCAGAATCTTATTCATCATTAATCTCTGACAGTTCGAGAAGAAAAAAAGACTGACCAGAAATCCTTGTCCAAATGACTTTACCAAGAAGACAACAGCATGTTCATGCTTATGCCATCCCTATCCACAGTGGCAAAGATGCGGAATCAACCTAAATTCTCCCAACCCCCAACTAATGAAGAATGAAAGAAGATGTGATATATTCATATGTATATATGCTGTGTATATATGTGTGTATATATATATGTATATATACACACATATATATATGTGTGTGTGTGTGTGTTGTGTGTGTGTGTGTGTGTGTGTGTGTGTATCATTATACTGTAAGCCACTAAAAAGGACGGTGTTCTATCTATGCTACAATACAAGTGGACCATGGGATTACTATAAATTATCCAAATACAAAAAAGACAAACACAGCATAAGCTTACCCATATGAAATTGACAGTTTTCTTGAGGTTCAGGATAGAACAATGGTTATCGGAGTCTGGTGAGTGAGTGAAAGAGGACACTCAACGCAGAGTGTTCCAGATAAATGGGAGAAGTGTCTGCTGTTCTGTTCAGGGGAAGGTGAATATAGTGAAGAATAATGCATTACTTGTGTCAAAGGACCAGAAGAGAGGGTTTAAGTGGCATCACTCCCCAAAATATGATATATGTCTAAGATGAGGGATATGCTACTCACCCTAATGCATTATGCACACCTACTGAAACTGAAATAAAGCAGTATACTCCATAATATGTACAACTGTTACATCAGTCAGCATTAAGTAAACTATGTTAAATAAAACAAGCTCTAAATGAAACTAAAGGTAGAAATGATCCATGTACATCTCTGTTCTATAAAATCAGAAACAATTTAGTTTTACATAGAACCACTATTAAAATGCTCATCTTTAGTCTATAATAAATCACTCCCACAATATTAAAATAGAAGCAACAATATTCTCTAATTAAATTGCTGAAAAAGTTAGAAATTAAAATAAGCCAAAAAATAATAATTTCAACAATTTGGTTACTTTATATAAATCATCTATTTTCAGAGACTTCACTGTAACAAATGCAAAATAAAAATAAGACCCAAGTCATGTAGTCATTTTTGAAAGATTGATGAAGCTTAAAATTCTGCATTATAAAATCTTATACAAGAATATTCTACTTTTTCACTGCATTTTAAAAACAACTGAATTTGGCAACTCCAGATATTTGAACAATTTGGTTTGTACTTTCTGCATAGGCCCATTAAATCAAATTAAATTAAAATTTCTATTTTAACCCAAGCCACATTAAATTGTCCTTTATGGCTTGTGGCTGCCCTATTGGATAGCAGAATATTTCCATTATTGCAGTTACGCTAGGAGGCAGTGGCTTTGATTATAATGGGGAAATCAGCCAAATATTTTGAAGTTTATGAGAATTGTTTAATTTCATCAGATTATCAGGGTCCTTCTAGTGAGAGTCTCAAATGATTTTTTCCCACTTCACTTCCTAATTGTACTAAAAAATCGTTCTCAAAAATATATTAAGGTGCTAATTGAATACAATGAATAAGTTGAGCATACTAATTATCACTAATCAATTTAATACTGGTTGTCTAAGCCTTCAACAGCTATTCACCTACAGAGTAATTCAAGTCAACTTGATGTTCCTCATTGTCCTTAGAAAAGAGCACTTCACTCAGTTGATTTCATTGCTTCAGTGTGAACCTAGTAGATTATCAGCATTGGTAGTACTTTTAATATTGACACAAAATATGTACCCTAACCACAGGTGCATGACCAGCCATAGCTATAGTCACAAGCGGTGTCCTCCTGTTAGCACCATATATAGCTAGAGCGAGAGAGAGAAAGAAGCCTGAAACAACCTGTACAGTGTGGAATGGAACAACCATGGAGAGCGTATAATATACCCACACAAACAGAGGTCTGGAATGGGACAACAGAATGAGTGGCTAAAGAAGGCTAAGAAACCTGTAGATAAGGCCTGCCACAAGAGAAAATGACTCACCATCACACCCACAGCCAATGGGAACTACAAGGCTACCAAATGTCTGCTGTGGAACTCACTCTAAACCCAGACCCAAGTGGCTGAGAGGCAAAGCTACTCATTTATAGAACAGCCCTTCTCTCCATCATCTACCTACCTTGAATGAACAGATGATTCTCACATGTGTCAGCATAGTCCTATACTTCTACAATTGATCAGAGCACCAAAGGAAGCCTTTACTGGAGACCCCCACCAAGGTTCATAGAGAAAGGAAAACTGCAAGTCTACTTCATGCAACGTTATGTGCTTTTCAATAAAAATATAAAGAAACAACACAAAGCAGTGGTGAGAGGTGTGTGGTTCCCTGACCTCCAGTGTCTGGACCATGGCTTGCCCTGCCATTGTAAGGAGACATCCAGACCCCAGGAGTGTCCTGCTTCCCCCCAGGAACATACTCAACTCCTCCAAAAATCTACCACCAGTTGGGTCCACTTTGAGTACAACCAGCAGAGTTGAGTTTCAAATGGTTGCCTGACCTCATTCTTCTGGCCCATTCCTCACCCTGACATCCCAAGGAGGCTTTTGGGGGTCCTAGGAACATCCAACGTAGACGTCTCCATAACTAATCCCCTAACTGCCAGGTCCACCTGGGGCATAGACAGAGCTGCACAGTGTTCTGGTTCCTGAGATCTGTTGTCAGGCTCTGCCTGCCTTGCCAAGGAGTCCTACTAGCATCAGGACAAGCAGGTGACTAAAGGACAACATAAGAACACAGTCAACAAGAGTCAGGGCAATATGGCACCATCAGAAACCAGCTATCCTACAGCAAGCTGTGAATATTCTATCCTAGCCAAAGCATAAAAAGATGCTCTTAAATCCAATCTTATAAAGATGATATTGAACTTTAGAGAAAAGAAATACCTTTAAAAAAATACAGAAAAATAGTATCAAATGCATGAAAGAAATTAACAAAACAGAAATAGAAGCAATAAAGAAAGCACAAACTGAGGCAATTCAGGAAGTGAAAAATCTAAAAAAGAGAAAAGTAACTACAGTAATCATCAGCAATAGAATACAGGAAATGGAAGAGAGAATCTCAGGCCTAGAAGATATGATTGAAGAAATCTATACATCAGTCAAAAAAAAAATGCTAAGTCTACAAAGTTCTTGACACAAAACATAGAATAAACTTAGACACTATGAGGAGACCAAAGGTAAGAAAAATAGAAATAGAAGAGAAATATTCCCAGCTACAAGGCCCAGAAAATATCTTTCACAAAATAATAGAAGAAAATTATCCTTCAAGGAGGATATAAATAACTCCCTTAAAGAAATGCAGAAAAACACAGCCAAACAGGTAGAAGTCCTTACAGAAGAAACAACTCCCTTAAACACAAGAAAACACAATCATGCAGGTGAAGAAAAACAATCCAAGAACTAAAATGGAAATAGAAACAATAAAAAAACACAAAGGGAGGCAACTCTGGAGATGGACGACTTAGGAAAGAGATCCCGAGCTACAGATGCAAGCATCACCAACAGAATACAAGAGATAGAAGAGAGAATCTGAGGCACAGAAGACACTATAGAAAATATTGACACATCAGTCAAAGAAAATACAAAGTGGAAAAAGTACCTAATCCAAAACATCCAGGAAATTCAGGACACGATGAAAAAAATCAAATCTAAGAATAATAGGAATAGAAGAGGGTGAAGAATCCCAGCTCAAAGAGCCAGAAAATGTTTTCTACAAAATCATAGAAGAAAATTTCCCAAACCTAAAGAAAGATATGGACATAAATGAACAAGAAGTCTACAGAATATCAAATAGATTGGACCAGAAAAGAAAATCCTCTCATCACATAATAATCAAAATACTAAATTCACAAAACAAAGAAAGAATATTAAAAGCTGTAAAGAAAAAAGGCCAAGTAACATATAAAGACAGACCTATCAGAATTACACCAGACTTCTCAACAGAGACTCTAAAAGCCAGAAGATCCTGGACTGATACCATCCAGACCCTAAGAGAACACAAATGTTAGCCCAGGATACTATACTTGGCAAAACTCTCAATCACCATAGATGAAAAAACTAAGATATTCCATGACAAATTAATGATAAATTTAAACAATATCTTTCTACTAATTCAGCCATACAAAGGATACTGAAAAGAAATCTTTAACACAAGAAGGGTAACTACACCCATGAAAAAAGCAAGAAATTAAACACTTCACGACAAACCTGAAAGAAGGGAATTATGCACACTGAATACCACCTCCGGCAACAAAAATAACAGGAACTAACAATCTTTTTAAATTTTTTATTGTTAATATATTTATTTACATTTCAAATGTTATCCCCCTTCCTGGTATCCCCTCTGAAAATCCCCTATCTCACTGCTTCTATGAGGATGCTCACCCACCCACTCCCTCCTCACCACCCAAGCATTCCCCTATGCTGGGGCATCAAGCCTTCACAGGACCAAGTGCCCCCTCTCCCATTGATGCCAGATAAGGCCATCCTCTGCTACATATGAAGCTGGAGCCATAGGTCCCTCCAAGTGTATTCTTTGGTTGGTGGTTTAGTCCCTGGGAGCTCTGGGGAGTCTAGTTGGTTGATATTGTTGTTCTTCCTAGGGAGTTGCAAACCACTTCAGATTCTTCAGTCCTCTTACTAAGTCCTCAGTTGGGGTCCCCATGCTCAGTCTGATGGTTGGCTGCAAGCATCAGCATCTGTATCAGTGAGGCTGTGGCAGAGCCTCTCAGGAGGCATCCACATTAGGCTCCTGTCAACAAGCACTTCTTGGCATCAGCAATAGAGACTGGGTTTGGTGTCTGCAGATGAGATGGATCCCCAGGTGGGGCAGTCTCTGGATGACCTTTCCTTCAGTCTCTGCTCCACTCTGTCCTTGCATTTCCTTTAGACAGGAGCAATTCTGGGTTAAAATTTTGAGAGGTGGCCCATCCCTCAAACAGGAGCTGTCCCTAACCTCTGGATATGGTCTCTACAGGTTCTCTCTCCCCTTTGTTGGGTATTTCAGTTAATGTCACCCCCTTTGGGTCCTTGGAGCCTCTTGCTTTCCTAGAGTCTGGGACTTTCTGTTTGCTATCACCAGTTTCCCATCCCCCATTACTACATACCTCTATTCAATTTCCTGACCCTCTGTACATCTCCCCTGTCTACCCCCACACCTGATCCTGCCCCCCATTTTTATCTCCCTCTTTTCTCTTCCTCCCGAGTTTCTCCCACCTTCTACCTACCATTTTACTTTGTTTCCCCTTCTAAGTAAGAATGAAGCATCCACACTTTGGTCTCCCTTCTTCTTGAGCTTTATGTGGTCTTTAATCTACAAGCCTGTCTTTGAACCAATACCTTGTGGTTTTTTATCACTATTGCTCTGTAGTAGAGCTTAAAGTTAGAGAGGATGAATCCCTCAGAAGTTCTCTTATTGTTGAGAATAGTTTTCCCTATCCTGGGTTTTTTTGTTGTTCCAAATAAATTTGAGAATTATTCTTTCTATCTCTGTGAAGAAAAAAGCCTCCTTACCAAAAAAAGCCCAGGGCCAGATGGTGTTAGTGCATAATTCTACCAGACCTTCTAAAAATAACTAAAACCAATACTCCACAAACTATTCCACAAAATAGAAACAGAAGAAACTTACCTAATTCATTCTATGAAACCACAGTTACTGTAACACCTAAACTACACAAAGACCCAACAAGAAAGAAAACTTCAGTCCAATTTCCCTTATGAATATTAATGCAAAAAGTACTCAATAAAATTCTCACAAACTGAATCCAAGAACACATCAAAACCATCATTCACCATGATCAAGTAGACTTCATCCCAGTAATGTAGGAATGGTTCAATATATGGAAATTCATCAACGTAACCCACTATATAAACAAAGTCAAGAAAAAAAATCACATACCATCTCATTAGATGCTGAGAAAACCTTCAACAAAATACAACATGCCTTCATGTTAAAAGACTTAGAGAGATCAGGAATTCATGGCACATACTTAAACATAATAAAAGCAATATATATCAAACCAACAGCCAACACATTAAGTGGAGAGAAACTAGAAGCAATCCCACTAAAATTCAGAACAAGATAAGATTGTCCACACTCTCCCTGTGTATTCAATATAGTGCTCAAAGTCCTAACCGGGGCAATTAGACAACAGAAGGAGATCCACAGTATACAAATTGGAAAGGAAGAAGTCAAAGTGTCACTATTTGCATATGATATGAGAACATACATAAGAGACCCCAAAATTCCACCACAGAACTCCTACAGCTGATAGCTTCAGCAAAGTGGCAGGATATAAAATTAACCCAAATAAATCAGTATCTTCCTTTATACAAAGGATAAACAGGCTGAGAAAGAAATTAAGTTGAGAAAGAAACAATACCCTTCACTATAGCCACAAATAGCATAAAATATCTTGGTGTAACTCTAAACAAGCAATTGAAAGATCTGTATGCCAAGAACTTCAAATCTCTAAACTTGAAACCCATTGCATGGAAGAGAGCCAATCTGACATTACTAATGATACTCTGCTACACTTGCAGACAGGAGCCTAGCATAACTGTCTCCTAAGAGGCTTCATCCAACAGCTGATGGAAGCAGATGCAGAGACCTACAGTCAAACATCAGGCAGAACTTGTGGAGTTGTGTGGAAGAATGGAAGATAGGATTGAGAGAGCTGGAGGGGTCAAGGATGCCACAAGAAGTCCTACAGACTCAACTAACCAGGGCCTGGGGGGGAAGGGGATCATAGAGACTGAACCACCAACCATAGAGCATGCAAGGGCTGGACCTCGGCCCCCTACACATTTGTAGCAGGTGTGTAGCTTGGTCTTCATGTTATCCCCTAACAACTGAAGATGGGACTGTCTCTGTTGCCTGCCATTGGATCCCCTTCCCTTCAGTGGAAAAGAATGCACTTAGTCCTGCTGCAACTTGATGTCCCAGAATGAGCTGGTACCCCAAGAGAGCTTCCTCATCTTTGAAGAAAAGGGGGAAGGGATCTGTAAGAATGGAACTGAGAGGAGAAGAGGAATGAGGGGCTGCCACTAGGATGTAAAGTGAATAAAAATAAATTAAAGAAAAAATAAAGAGGTATAGGAATTTTTAAAAGCTAATAAAACTGTGGGTTTAAATAAATAATGTATGCCTATTAAGCAAGTTTATCTTGGGACTAAAAAGATGACTCAACATTAAATGCAGTTATCAAAATGATTCATCATTTTAAACAATAAGGTAACAAAATATTACCTAAGGGATTGTATTTGCAATGTAAATGCCAGAACTTATCATAAGAAATTATTTACACCATGAAGTGTGAAGGATATCTCTAATAGAATCAGGAAATAAAAATGCTTCATGTTGTTTCTATTTTTCATGAAGTTTACGATCTACTAGAAAAAAAAGTATTATTTTTTTTTACAACTTATATCTCTCATCTGAGAGACTCAACACCCATCAACTAGCTCAAGAGAGACATTCAGTATAATGACAGAAATTGAAGAAGTCTGATCCATTGTTACCAAATTATAATTCTTTTTATAATAAGCATAGTCAAAATTTTTTAAAGTTATAAAGCTTTAACAAAAATTGTTAAGACAAGTAAGCAAAATTAGGGGACTAAAGGAGACTGAAGTGTGAACCATCCGTGTGGGAGAGCACCATTGTTAAACCTCTCAATGTGCATACTTAGTTTTAAAAAGAAAAGAAGTCAAAACAAAAATCATTTTCTCATACTAATAAACAAACATAATGAACCTTAAAAACAAAATTCACTAGCTCTGTAAACTGAAAAACTAAATAAGAGCTGCCAAGAACCTTTTAAAACTTTGTTACATTTTATTTATTTAAGAGGGGTGGTGTACGTTCTATTGCCTGCAGCAGACAATCACCAGGGGTTGGTTTGCTCCTTCCACCATGTCAAACTCAGGTCATCAGGTTCTGGAACAAGAACATTTACCCACTCAACCATCTTACCAGCCAAGAAATTAAATAATAAATGCTAAATATTAAAACTACTATGAAGCTGAGGATAGGTCTTAAATAGAATACTTGCTTAGCATGTGCAGGCCTCTGAGGTTGATACAGCACAAAGGAAGGAAGGAAGGAAGGAAGGAAGGAAGGGAGGGAGGGAGGGAGGGAGGGAGGGAGGGAGGGAGGGAGGGAAGATTAAGAAAGGAAAAAAGGAAGGAAGGAGGGAGGGAAGGAAGGAAGGAAGGAAGGAAGAAAGAAAGGCAGGCAGGCAATAAATCAATCTTGTGAAGCTCACAGGAATACAAAAAAATCTAAAGGAAGAAAATAAACCCAATTACATGAAAGAACTTCAGTCATAATGAATGTGTACCAAGTTATTGAAAGAAAAGTAAATTATTCAATATATACTACCAGGAAACTAGATATATGTGTGCAAAAATTATATGTTATCAGAAAGACATCAACTGCAGCTTACAGAAATGCAAAAATATTTGCAAAGCAGCCTGATGGATATTGTAAGTGGCGTACATGACTCCTTCTAAACAATATAGGAAATTCATTGCAATTAAAAGCACTTTACAGGGACTGGGAAAATGGCTTAGCAGTTAACAGCACTTGTTCTTGACAGAAAATGGGGTCTAGTTCCCAGCATCCACATGGTGGCTCATAACTGTCCATGACTCCAGTTTCAAGGGATCCAGCACCCCTTTCTGACCTCCATGGACACCAGGCATTCACATGGTATACAGACATACATGCAGACAAAATGTTCACACACATAAATAAAATTAAGAAATTACAGATTTGCCCAGATAAAGCTCGACATTGGAGAACTTAAACAAAATTAATAATAATATTGATTACAGTAGAATTGAACTATATACATTTCTTCAAAAGATTCCAGTCTTTAAACAAACAAATAATAAGAATAAAAAGTGCTCTGCAAAAATTACGCTGCTCTATATGTGTTAACACCATTTGGGTCACTAAAAGTCAAGGAACAATAGCATCACTTTCTCGGCCACTTTTGTCTAAATAGAAAATGACTGATAAAGTCCTGCTACATGCATTTAAATCACAGTTTAATGAAAACTCACCTGTACAGTTGCTTAATGACAGGAGAAAGTAGTGTTTTAAAGTATACCCAGTTTGGTCCAGAAATCCCTATAGTATTAATCTATACAGAAATGCAAGCATTAGCTGTAATTCATCATTGATTGCAAGGAACCCAGGTGACAGCTGAGTTCATGAAAATTAATGTGATATATTTATTTTCATCTGCCCTTAAAATAAGAAAGACTAGATTATTTCAACATTAACATTATATATGACTTTGTGACCCAATATTCCACTACATTTCCTCAAGAAGTACTTGGTGTATTAAGCTCACTTTGGTACCAGAGGTGAAATGTGCAGGGGTGAGAGGACATGTGCAGGGGTGAGAGGACATGTGCAGGGGTGAGGAGACATGTGCAGGGGTGAGGGGACATGTGCAGGGTGAGAAGGGACATGTGCAGGGGTGAGAGGGCATGTGCAGGGGTGAGGGGACATGTGCAAGGGTGAGAGGGTATGTGCTGGGGTGAGGAGGCATGTGCAGGGGTGAGCGGGGACATGCTGAGAGAGGGCATGTGCAAACAGAGGGTACGTGCAGGGCTAAGCAGGGCTGCTGTGTTTTGAACCAAGGCTGCAGTGGAGTCCCGGTCTGCAGTCATTAAGCAGTACCCCACACACCTTGAACTCACTCTGTGCTTACTTTTTAGTTTATTTTGGTTGTGGGGATTCAGGATCCTGTCACTGTTGCCACATGTTTCATGTCTTCTCCCCTGGAATAACATTTTACCATATAAGGAACTGTGTCCTGAAGAATTAAAATTGACAGCTCAAATGATTTAAAGACAAATTTCTAACTCAAAAATAATCCTCACTTCCCTCGTCCCGAAGCTCACAAAAATAATACCAGGATTTGTGAGAAAAAAAAAAGTCGTAAGAAAACAACTTCTGGCATGAGGAACTAGTTCCAAGTGCTTTTCCTAACGTCTTTTTATCCTTCTCTCCCTCCATCCCTCCCTCCTACACCCCAAATCTAAACTATGACTAAGGAAGGACTGTCCTCAACAAATCCTTGGCATATGTAACTCACTTTACAATCAGGAATCTTGCAACATAGCCTCATATGGCCCATTATTGTCAACATGTTACCCGTGCTAAAGTCGCTTCCATATCATTTTCTGGGTATGTTTTATCTATAACTTCCAGGTTTTGTTAGGAGAAATATTAATAGCCATAAGACGTAATCCAGTGATGGGTTTGTTATTTTTGTTGTTGATTTTGAAAAAAGGGTGTCCTTGTGTTGCCCAAAATGGCCTCACATTGTCTCGGTCTCCCAAGCACTAGGATTACAGACATGTATGACTGGGGATGGCTATTTATTTTGTTTTGCTTTTATGGATTTATAAATAACATGCGTGAGTTTTTACTATGTAGCTCAGTCTCAACTGTAGTTACCAATCCTTTTACCTCCACTTTCCCTGTGTGAAAATCACAAGATACGCAGCACCACACCCAGCTCAGTCCCGCGGTTTCCAAGTGGTTAACCTTCCATTGTCAAGTCTTCTTTTGTCATAAATAAATGAATAATTGAATTGTTGGTCATAGCTTCTTCAGACCTCATAAACTCGAAGTTAAATGAATGCCTTCTGGGCATGATGAGCAAGCATTTACTAGAACAAAAGCATCAAACTGGTGACACATCATGACTGGTCACTTTTTCCCAGAGTCCCACATGCCAACTGTCAGGTCTCTTTACTGATACTGCAAGCATCATTTCTTTGGCTGCCATCCCAGCATTACACTGAAGGACTATAAAATGCTGTATCTCAAATTCTGTCACACTTCAAGGCTAAGGAAAAAGAAAACACAGAAGGACTTTCCTTTAAGTCAATGTGTTGCTTAATGTCAATCAGGTAAGCTTGATTTCCACTGGTAACAATCACAGTATAAAGATTCACAGCCGGTATCTTTAAACCGCCATTTCTTGTATTGGTAAGATCCTTGGAGAAGCAGAAAGCAATTCGTTGTATACTATAAGGAAAGATGTAGAAATTTGGCAGCAGAAAAACAAAATGGGGGTTTAAAAGAAAACAAGAAGGGTAATGTAAAGATCTTCTTTACCCATAGATACAAAGGGAGAGAAAATATACCAGCAGAAAAGTATACTATCACATTTTCTTTGACTACAGATACAAAAATGGAAATGTACTCACCATAAAAGATATTAATGGCTCAGTTAAAAACTCTCAGACGAATTGCTTTTTATTTCTATTCAAAAGTAACATAGGCATGAAAATCTAATGCTTTAATTCACATTATCAACAGTCCTGCTTGTCAACACAGTTACACTTAGTAGAGGAAAGCTGTCATATTTAACAATCTGTTTCTGGGGGCAAGGGAGAAGAGGTTTATTTGTAAGTGATCAGCCTTAGTGTCTAAGCAGCACTGTGCGAATGCTGGAATACAGTAGTTACATGATAATATGGCCAAAGGGATTCAGTGTACAGCCTTGTATTATCCATGAAAGGCCTGAGCATTGAATTCTACAAGAAAAAGCAGAACCCAATATGTGGCAGAGACATTCTCAGTCCAACAGAACTTGAGAGAGTGAGAGTCCCCTCCATTCTTAAACAAAGAGTATCTGCTAATCTTTCGTGCCCTATTTTTAATAAAACAACTATGTACTCTCTCTCCTTCTCCACTGCCCCCTTCACCCTCCCTCCCCATCTCTCTCTATCTATCTATCTATCTATCTATCTATCTATCTATCTATCTCTCTTTCTCTGTTTTTCTCTCTCTGTTTCTCTCTGTCACTCTCTCTTGGTGCCAACTACACTAGGATGCTCTTCTGCCCACTCTCCTCTAGTTCCCATATCTTCAGTGTGACTACATGGGGTTCTCTGATCTTTTTATTGACATCATACTTTTGAGACATCCAGCCCTGCTGTGAAGTTGCTACAAAATCACAAAGTCTTTCTCCATCAACATGAGCTAGACGGAATTTTTTTTGACCAAAGGTATATCCCAAGATACCATAAGATGACTGCCTGGCTATCATTGTACTAAATACCTTCCGTTGATGAGATCTGATGCTGGAAAATGAAAGTCTCCAGAGACCAGCATTGAGATTTGAACTATGCAATAGATGCAATAGAAAATGTCCATCAGACACTTTCGCCCCTGGAATTTGCTATGGTCTCACTTAGATTTAAGGGCATAATTCTAAGTAATATTTTTCTTTTTTTAATATTTTTAACTCAGATGTAGCGAGTTTCTATTATATAAAATAATGTTCTGGGTATTGAGAAATAAGAAGTAAGACACAAAAATACTCTGGCTAAATAGATTTTGCAACAACAAAGTTTCAAAACTTGAAATAAAGATAGTGGAGGGGAAAGGCAAGCAACAGAAAGCCATTCAGGACAAATGAGAAGATGACCCATGTTCAAATTCCAATTGTAATGTTTCCCAGCTGTAGACTTTGAACAAGTTGCTTAATTTTTTTAAACATCATATTTTTTTCTATAAAACAAACGCAAAGATAGAGCCCACCATCTTTTAGTGCTTAGATAAGCACGCGCGCGCGCACACACACACACACACACACACACACACACACAAACACACACACACACACACACACACACACACGGCACTTGCCATCCTGAGCTAAAATTTTAGTTTCTTGGTATCATAGGGGCTAAAATAGTAAATGGAATTTTTTTTCAATTATGTTTCACAAGGCAGACAAAATTCCTTAGTTAAGGCCAAGGAAATAACAAGAAAATATCTTGGCACAGCACAAGAGCCCAGCTTTTCTTCAGGTGGCTTTTATTCACTGATATCTATTATTTGTGCCATTTGTCACCTCCCAACAAGTGACATGAAGTCCCACCAAGAGGCAATATCACTCTACTTTGACCTGGCAACTATTTGATAATCACGTGTAACAAACACTTTAGCCAGGTGTGGGAACTCACGCACATAATCCCAGTAACTGAGATGCAAAACCACTATACCATTCCTGCATCTGTGTCTGAAAGATCCCAAGTCAGCCCACGGCAGAAATCCTTGCACAGCTGTACTCATTACTTCACTATTTGCAACAACAAAACCCAGCCTGGATACCCATCAATAGATGAATAAATGAAGAAAGTTTAATATATGGAGATAGCTAAGTTTGTATAGTACATGTACACATGTGCAAGCATAAGGACATGTGTGTGAATCTCCAGTACCCATATAAAAATGATGGTCATGGTGACACATACATATAACCCTAGCATTGGAAGGATGTAAACAGAAGGATTCCAGGAGCTCATTGACCAGCAAGTCCTGCCCAGTCAGTAAGCTCCAAGTTCTGTGATAGACCCCGTATCAAAAGTAAGGTGGTATGTGCATACACACACAAATGGGTGCACACCCACATAGCATACACATATACACAAAAAAAATGTGATATATAAAACACAATGAAATTTTACTCTGGTATGAACAATGAAAGTATGCCTTCTCCCAGAAATGGACGGATGTAAACAAAATCAGCCAGATTTAGAAAAGCAGATATTGTATGTTTTATTTTTCATGTGGAATCTAAGTTTTAAACATATGGCATGAGATGAGAAGGATTATTCGAGAGAGAGAAGAGGCGTATTGTGACAGGGAGGAAGGGCCAAGCGAGGGCAATGATCAGTGAGTGTGGACAAATTGCATGTGTGACTGATCTCATAAATTGTACCATTCTCTATTCCAGTTTTAAAAAAAGAACTCATGAGCTTTTTTTCTCATTTAATAGGGAATAAGACCTCTGTGGTGCTAAAAACCACAGCAATTTAGATCTCAGCTGTTGATCAAGAATAATCTGAACTGTTTTGACTAATACAGAGCAGATTTCAGGACTATAGAAAATTGTTAAACAGCCATGGATAAAGTAATCCTCAAAATTTGGAAGATGTAGATTATTCACTTTTTAACACATCACTGCAGAACCCCAGCTTTAGTGTGTTCTGAACATAGTGAAACATCACTGTCACTCCAAAATGAGAATAAAGGATTCAAATATCTCTTTCAAGACTTGAGTATATGATGAATCATATAAGAATATTTAAAAACTACTGTCTCAATACTGAGGAACATGAAACACAGAAAAAAAAGCAGTATTTTGGGAACCCTGCTGAAGCCCTGAGAGACAGCAGAAAGAATGGAAACAGGCAACCTCGGGAGGTAGGAGGTTTGGGGAACCCTCCAGAATGTACCAGAGACCTGGGAGGTGAGAGACTCTCAGGACTCAAAGGGAGGGACATTAGATGAAATCTCCTACAGTGGGGAGAGAGAACTTATAGAGCCCACCTCCAGCAGAAAGACAGGGCACCAAGTGAGAGATGGTATTGCCATCCCACAGTCAAAAACTTTGACCCATAATTGTTCCTGTCTGAAAAAACTGTAGGGACAAAAAGGATAAGATCCTAAGAAATAGAAGATCCAATGACAGGCCCCAAGGCCTGACACAATATATTACTAAGGCTATGGAGTGTTCACAAAAAAGGACTTATGACTGCCCTCTGAAAGACCTAACAAGCAGCTCAAAGAGTCAGATACAGATATGTGCACCCAACCAATGAACAGAACCTACAGACCCCTGTGGTTGAATTAGGGGAAAGCTGGAAGAAGCTGAGGAAGAGGGCAACCCTGTAGGAGGACCAGCAGTCTCAATTAATCTGAACCCGGAGATTTCTCAGACATTGGAACACCAACCAGGCAGCATATACCAGCTGATATGATGCACCCAACACGTATACAGCAGAGAATTGCTGGGTCTGTGTGCAATCAGAGTTGATGCACCTAACCCTCAAGAGACTGGAGGTCCCAGGGAGTTTAGAGGTCAGGTGGGGTGGCAGAAGGGTGTTTGGACAGCCTCATGGAGATGGGGAAGGGGAGGGGGGGCTGGAGGGATGAGGGAAGGAGTTGGAGGTGTGGAATGTGGAACAGTCAGAGGGTGGATGTGGGAGTGGGGAATAAAGTCTGGAGTGTAAAAATATAATTAATTAATTAGTTAATTAATTATAAAAATTAGACATCTAAAAATAAAAAGTACAATGAGAAAAAGAAAATCAAACTGAAAAAAATAAAATTAAAAGGAAAATCAAACTGTTTCTAAAGAAATTGTGTTCTATAATAAAGTTGGAGAATATTTATAGACTTTACAATTTTCAAGCACACAACAAAGTAACATTCACATTGATAAAATTCATCTCTAGTATTTAAGAAAATATTACACATCAAGTAAGAAAGCAGAATAATATGACCCACCGTTTCTCAATAGACCAAATAAACAAGACAGGTGGCAGAATTCGCAAGAAGAATTCTAAAATGGGTGTTGGAACTGTATTCAATATGTTCAAAAAGCTTAAAGAATGGTTGACTACGCTAAATAAAGTATTAAAATGCCTAGTAATGACCTGTATCTTAACCTCAAGATAAAAAATATTACACCTGAGATAAGTTCTATAGTGGTAATACCACATTAACATAAGATTAGTAAATTTGAAGATATGCCAACGAAAATGATTCAGAAAGAAAAATAAAAGGAAAACCTGAAAGCAAAACAAATCTCAGGTGTAGTCAGTATGAAAATACTCATAATGCAAGAAATAAATGGCAAGATAGAAAAAAGGAAGGAATATTCAATTAGATAAAAATAGGTCCTCATGAGAGATCCAAGTGGTTCCCTCAGCTCTTGTCATGACCATCACTACACAGAGCACAGCAGTGGCTGAGCCATGGGAGACTTAGGCCCAAGGTCACAGCAGTAAATTAAACAACTATCCAGAGGAAATCTAGATCTATCGAATGGGGCTCAACAGTTTTAGTGGCAATTGCTAATAGTCACTGAGCCATGTTGCCAGCCCTAGTTAGTTTAGCTTTTTTTCACTAAAACTAAAGAACTGGAGAGATGACTCAGAAATTTAGAGCACTGACTGCTCTTTCAAATGATCCAGGTTCACTTCCCAGCACCCACGTGGCATCTCATTATAGCCTGTAACTCCAGATCCAGTATGTCTGTTGCCATCTCTGGCTTCTCTGGGCATCAGACCTGTATATGATACACAGACATTCCCTCAAGCAAAACACTCATTCACATAACCTAAAATAAAAAATAAAATATGACAATATACACAACTTGAAAAAAATCAGAAAAAAATAAAACTATAGTATAAGAAAAGACAAGAACAGCAGAAAGAAACAAATGAAGTCTGCATCTACAGTGAAGAATGAAAACCCCCAAAATAATGTGTGCAGGCAAATATTAAAGACAATTATATCTATTAAATTTTTATTTGGAGAGACTAACCATTTTTTAAAAACTTATAACAATGTAGCATCAGATATATCTTATAAAATGAGCAAAACGTACACAACTATCCCAAAACCCTGAAGAGAGGAAATGAAAATGTCTGGTTGTGAAGTTCTTAGTGACTCAGGGCACAGTACAGTGTCACTTGAAGATACAATGCAATGACTGAGTGACTTGTAAGACATAAGGCACCAGCAGTTAAAGTGGAAGCTGTAATATGCTTTAAAAGGAAAATAAAAAAGCAAGCAAAAAAACAAGGATATAAAACAGAAGCAAGGGCACAGAAGACAACTAGAAAGCTAACCATAAGCTTTAGGTTTCAACCCTAAAATCTCAATAATCACATTAAACCTGCACGGACCAAGATGCTGCTTTAACCAAACCATCCTCAGAAAAGCTCACAGAAGCTGTAACCCTAGGGGCTCTGACTATGGAGTAACCTGCAAGTAGCATCATGGCCACGTAAGTGATGGAGATTAAACAATATGTACTGACTAGTTTCTTGATTGAACAATTGTCAAAGGATTTTTAAATTACACTGTGGCCCCACTCATTCTCTTATGGATATTCCAGCTGGGCTTGAATGAATCTTTGTCAAAATATATAAATAACCCATGTCAGGGGCCCATCAACAGGTAAATATATAAGCAAATAAGAATAAATATAGGCAATAAGAACATACAGTGTCACATTATTATTTATAACAAGGGATGCACTTCTTGCATAGCTGAACCTTGGAATTATTATGCTAAAGAAAAACTCAGATGCAAAGAGAAAATAGTATATGCTTCCACATCTGCAAACTATATCAAATAGTCAAATTCAAAACAACAGAAGGGAACAGAGGCTCCCAGGGAAGAGGAGAGAGGTCAGAGTCTTACAGTTAAGGGCAACAATTTCAATTTGGAATGTTTTATCTTAAGTTTTAAATATAGTGGTGTTGGTTACATAATGTACTTAAGGACGGACCTATGAACCTACAAAAGATCAAAACAGTAAGTGTGAGCCAGCCAGACAGCTCCGTGTCAGAAGGCTTGCTGCAGAGACTGGTGATGAGCTCCGTTCCCGGACTCAATGCTGCACAGAGAGGAATGACTCCAGAAAGTTTGACCTCGCTCTGGTGTATGCACACCTACACAAATACACACACACACACACACACACACACACACACCTGAACACACATAAACATACACACACAAAAAA
>JANHMN010000012.1:68354517-68376222 GCA_030674055.1 Rhabdomys pumilio
TTCCTTTCCTTTCCTTTCCTTTCCTTTCCTTTCCTTTCCTTTCCTTTTACATCATTACGTGTGCCATAACCCTAGTGCCTCTAAAGCCAAGTTCAAACAGGCCTGTGATTCCAAAAGTTAGGTGTCAGAGACAGAAGAATACAGAGTATGATATCACCACAGACTGCAAGACCATGTCTTGGGAAAACAAAATAAAAATTAAATAGAACAACATGAGTAATATTCAAAATGCAAGAACAAGACTCCAAGCTTTATTTTTCCTGTATGTGTTTATCTCAAACAGAGTCAATCGCCAATGTAACACAGAGAGTTTAATCTGAGATCACTGGAAATGTCAAAGACGTTCCCTAGAAAACTGACTGCATCTGGCATGTGCTGCTTGCTACAGCATGGGAAAAAGTTCACAGGAGTAAGCTCTCTGCAGCGAACGAGCTGGAGCCTGTGTACTGACACTTCCATAGGTAGACACGCTGATCACAGTTTATTTCCAAAGGAGCAAAAAAATCAAGGTTACAAAGTAGATGGGGACAAGAATCCACTATTGCACATGTAATAACTCCATCCCCAATATTTGTGTTTCAAAATCCAAATTCTATAAAATGGGGGTCACTCTAATTAAAACATAACTAATTTTTGTTGTTGTTGCTGTTGCTGCTGCTGCTGCTCTGTTGAACTAAATGATCTACACATTTTTAATGAGATGAAAACTTTTTTAAATAAATGCATCATTAGGCTGAACACCGAGTGGAGGTGGGGGAGATTCGAGGGTGGGGAGGTGGGAGTGGGGGGTAGGTGGGGGCACATCCTCATAGAAGCAGGAGGAGCGGGGTGGGATAGGGGGTTCCTGGGTGATGGGGGGAATGGGGGTAAGGGGATAAAATCTGAAACGTAAATATAATATCCAATAAAAAATGCATCATTGTAAGGCTGAAATAATAAATTAAAGAAAAACAAGCATAGGCTATGTCTGACAGAGAGAGGTTTATTGTCCACACTCTGTACTGGCACCTACATAGTAGCCAAAAGATGACTTCCATATTAAATTCACACAAATCAACCAAAAATAATCTAGCAATTAACACAGAAACACAGAAAGACAAATTATGAAGTTATAAAAAATGAAAGTGGCCTCCATGTATATATATATGGATTGATTTTATTTTTATATTACTCTTTCAGCTTTTGTAGTATTATATAATTACATCATTTCTCTCTTCCCTTTCTCCCTCAATCTCTCCCATATATCACTGCTTGCTTTCTTCCAAATTCATAGCCTTGTTTTTATTAATTGTGACATGCATATATGTATATATACATATATATTCCTAAATAAAAATCTGCTTAGTCTGTATAATGTTACCTGTATAAATATGCTTTCAGAGCTGACCATTTAATATTAGATAATTGGTCAGTGTGTTACTCCTTGGGAAACTACTCCCACTTTCAGCATGCCTTAGTTGCCTGAAGTTCTTTGTGTTGGGCTTGTGCCTTGTGCTCTTTCCCTCATCCACTGAGCCTGTTGGTCTTCTTCTTCAGCTCAATTGTAAGTAGTCATGTTGATGAGACCTTACAGTATAACTTCAGACACTATTTCTACAATTTTCCATGACCCTTACATGAGGGATTTATTTTGTAGGTGTATCAACTAGGACTGGGCTCCACACTAGTACATTTTGAATGGATATGGGTTTTGTAATGGTCTCCATCTGTTTACAAAAGAATATTTCTTATAAGAGGTGAGGACTGCACTTACCTATGGATATAAAGACAAATATTTAGAATATAGTTATGGATTGTATGAATTGTTATGGATAGTGGTTGTAGGTTCTCCTCCAAGATCCATCTTCTCACTAAGCCTGGATTGTTGGCTAGGTTTCCTGTACCAGGCATGACTTACTCATTCTCTAGTTGAGCAGGTCTCAAGTCTAATTAGTGAGCTGTTGGTTGGTTGGTTGGTTGGTTGGTTGGTTGGTTGGTTGGTTGGTTGGTTGGTGGGTGGGTTGGTTGGATGGATGGATGGTTAGCTGGTTGTTTAGTTGGTTGGTTACTGCCAAGATATGGTTGCTACTACTGTACCCTTAGTGTTATCGTGCCACGTTGACCACTGCTGTGGTTCATTGGCATCACAGCTACATAGGACTGTTAGTTGCTTCCCTCCTTTGGAAGCTTGCATGCCTCCTTCTGATACCAAGAAAGCTGGTCCTTAGGCAGGAGGCGTTCAAGGCAGTGCCAGCTCAGGGGCCCCTAGACCCAGCATCTGAAACACATGGTGTCTTCAGCAAGCAGAAACTATCTTCTACCTCTAGAAACAAAGAAGGAAAATAGCAACAGTTTGTTATATTTGAGGAATTTCTTAGACAATCCTGACCAACAACCCTAAACAGGGATTTTAATGTTGGGAGTTTTGTTAGAAGGTCTTTGATTCCTGGAGGGTGCATTGTCAGCTAGATAAGAAATCTTCATTCAAACTATGTATGTGCATTTATACACAAACCTCTCTCTCTCTCTCTCTCTCTCTCTCTCTGTGTGTGTGTGTGTGTGTGTGTGTGTGTGTGTGTGTGTGTGTGTGTATTCAGTATGACTCTTTCAAACATTTGGAGGGTTAGCTTTAAAGATATATTTCTACCTTGCTACCATTTGCTGATAAATTCACTAACAATGTATGGCTCAAAAGTTTGAAATTCCTAAACATATACAAAAGTGTATAACATTCATGACATGTAAAACAGACAATGTAGTATTCAGAATCTTTGATATCATGTTTACTACTGGAGGCAGTGAGTACTAATCCTCACTGAATCAGCAAAGTAAGATACGATAAGTAGGTGAGATGGAATTGTCTTTCAAATGAACTTTTTCTCACTAAAGGAACATTTTTATTACATTTTATGATGTCAGCTATATAAAGTCTAAAGAGGCTCATGAAATTAATATTGTCTTCTGACATCAACAATAAAAATATGCCAAAAGCCAAAAATTAAGTCAGTGCAGCGTCTGCAGTTTCACCCATATCCATGGCTACTTTTGAATTGAATGTTGACGGGAAATGAAATAGCTTCTGCTCCCTCTGGTATTCACTTCAAATTAACAGAGTGCTTGTAGTTCGGCACTTTGTGACATCATCTAACAGAAGCTAGCCTTTACTTAATTCTCTCCTAATTTGTATGTGGTATTGAACGTAGGACCACAGGGATACCTAAGGATAGATGTCCTTCACTCGCACACTGAAGGACAGTCACTGCTCTCTTTGTCTCTCTTTTTAATTTTCCAAACAATATCTCACACAGTTGTTTCAGATTCCCTTGAACTCACTGGACAGTTTAGGCAGCCCCTAAGCTTGCCATCCTTCTGCCTCAGCTTCTGGGGTAACTGGAATTTCAGGCCAGCACCATCAGATTGTGCTCCAAAAACTAGTTAATTGTTACTTCGATCCAAGCTGCAATTAAGTTGGTGTTTGTGCCATTACCCAGGCATAAACATCGACTAGTTACTTATCACAAGGTCTGTTTTTATTTAACACCGCAAAAAGCAATATTATCTAATAAATTACGGAGACTACAAATGGAAAGACCTAAGTGTTGGTAAAACTGCCAGACTTCAAACCAACCTTTCTTCAAAACGCATTTCTCATGTTTCTGATTGAGCGCTATAATCGGCCCATCAGTTCGCAGAGCTCTATGCTTTCCTTACGTAAGTCTGAGAAGTTTCCGAACTTTCACGTATCCTAACGCTTGTGGTAAAAATAAAACCAATGACCATGTCAATTATATTGTATTTCCTTTGCTTTGACATTTTTACTTCACTTTAAGACTAATGCAAATATGGAAACTTCATCATACTGTCATCTCCAAATTACAATTAAAAAATAATATTGGTGGAATGTAAACAGTAGCAAAGCTGATAACTAATAGCTCTCGGTCATTAAGAATTCAGTTAGATATTCATTTAGAATAAAGCTAATACTTAAATAACGAGATAATGAAAATAACTTTAATGAAAGAAATAATGAATTTCCAAGGAAGCTATCGAAAAAGCATATCCACACAGCATGATGTATATTTCCCCTTAAGGCAGGAACCAAGAGGAATCCACTAAATTTGAGAACTGTGATCCAATCCTCTTACTGCTGTGGAAGAAAGCTTCTGAGTAGGAAGATGAAAGAAACTGCCCCTTATATTGCCCCTCTACAAAGCTGATTCGGGGAAAATGGAAGGTACTACAGCTAGAGCAATGCCTGTGGAGAGTATAGGTATAGAAGTAAAAGTGAATTGTTGTACAAGAATAAGGAGGAGGAAGGAGAGGAGGAGAAGGAGAGCTAATGATGCAATGGTTATTTTATTCTCACTTCTGTGACAAGATAATGGACAGAAGTATTAGGCAAGGAAGGGTGATTGTTGGCTCACAGTTTTCTGTCATGTGAAGGAGGCAGGGCTGAGGCAGCCGGTCATGTGTCTACAGTCAGGAGGCAGGGGGTTGAATGTTGCTCTTCCTCTTACCTTATTATCACCCATGGAAAGATGACATCCACATTCAACACGGGTTTTTTTCACTTCACTTAAACCACTCTGAAAGTACCCCTCCCCTGAAGATGTGGCCAGTGGTGTGGCTCCTAGTGATTCTAAATGCCATCAGGTCCTAGTCCAGGGGACATTCAGACCACTGAGTTTCTAACCGTTCTCCCATCTGGAGCAGTTCTTCCCTTGGAAGTGCTGTGTTCCTTGATAAACTGTCTCTGCCTCCACCACTGTCTCCCTGCTCTTACCAGATTCCTGGTCTGAAAAGCAGCCACGTGGAAACCCCAGCAGGCACTCACCAATTTCAGGTTTCTGCCTTCATAAGTAAGTTTCAGGCCAAATACATCTGCCCTCTGATCTCAACTCCATCCATGTCCAGTACTGCCACAGAAAACCTAACACAGAGAGAACAGTCTACACCTTGGTAGACCAGATCCGTGGCTTCCTCTCTCTCTCTGCCTCTCTCTGTCTCTCTCTGTGTCTCTCTCTGTCTCTCTCTGTGTATCTCTGTGTGTCTCTCTCTGTTGCTCTCTGTCTCTGTCTCTTTTTCTCTCTTTCTTTCTCTCTCTCTCTCTCTCTCTCTCTCACACACACACACACACACACACACAATTCAAGATTGGTCGCACCTTCTGCTTTCATTGCATCATGACCTTTTTGTTTTAAAGAATTAAAATAGCCTTTTCTTTGGTTTAGTTGGGTTTAAACATTTGTTAGTTCTTTGAGGATTTAATTCCATGATCATATTCAATGCTGGCCCTCAACTCTTCCCAGATCTACACATCTCTTTCTTACCCACCCAATTTTGTACCCACTTTTCTCTACCATTTAAAGACCAATTTGTGCTGCCTAAATATATTTTGCAAGCTTTATAAAAATATTTTTTCTCAAATAATATATTCTGGTTTATAGTTTCCTCTTCTGCCCTTAATTTTTGCTGTCTCTCACAATATACCCTGTCATCCCCTTTTCTGTTCATTCTTCCCAGTTTATCCTCCTGTTCCAGCCTCTCCCAATCTATCCAGAACTATCTATTCTATATGCCCTCTCTTAACAAGATCTTCTTGTCTCTTCTAGTCCTTTACTATGTACTTAACTCTGATCATGTGATTTTTGTCTTTCAATTTGTCTGTATGATGGATTACTCATCACAAATTGCCATTGTTATGTTAAAATACATCCATCTTTGAAGACTGTTGAATCTTACCGAGTGCCTTTTCTGGGTCTACTGAGATCACTATGTGAATTCTTTCATTCTGTTACTATATAACACCAGTGCATTTGTGTGTGTGGAGCCGTCCTTGGATCCCTTATTCAGTTAGAGTGCATAATTTTTGGATATGATGCTGGACTCAGTTTGAATTATTTTGTTAAAGATATTTTCTTCTATAGAGCTGTTGAACAACAATTTTCTTGTCTCTTAGTGTCCTGACATTGAAACCAAAGTAATATTATCTTTAGAAATTATTTTAGAAGAGTTCATACTTCTTATACTTTTTAGAAGAGTTAAAAGCGTTTATCTACCAAAGGGTGTGAATTTAGTTTAGCTTATTTTTAAAATTACTTTATTTTCAATGATTTTGCCATTTTTTTTCCTTTTTAACTTCTGTGCCAACAACTGTTGTTGAACTTGGTTCTTATAGTTGACAAAATATACAAGAGGAACTATTTAGAAGGAGGAGGGCTTACTTTGCCTCATGATTTCGAAGATTTGAGGTCATATCACTGCAGGCCTGAAATAAGGCTGAAACATTATAGAAGATGGGTATGGCAGAGGGGCATGGCTCTTATCACAGTAAAGGGCTTATGGACAAATATGCCCTATAACAGCATGCCTCCAGTAAGCCATCCTCCAAGCAGACCTCACCTTCTAATAACATATCCTGCTATAAATTTATCCAAGCTTTTATCAGTTGGTGGAAGTTAGCTTTAAACTGACTCCATGATCCAGTCACCAGTTGATAGTACCATCAACGGGTGACGAAGCCTTGAGCACATGAGCCTGTTGGAGTGATATTTCTTATCCTAGCCCGAACAATTCTTTTTTCTCCCATTTGCTAATTTTGGGCTTGGTTTGTTCTTCCGTTGACTTTCTAGTTCCTTGAACTATAAAATTAGGCTGTTTATGCCTTTTTTTCAGTGTTGGTATTTATAGCACTAAACTTCCCACACACATTTCATGTCAGTGATGTTACAACTTATGTGCATTTCTATTGTATATTCACTGAGAAAACTTTTATGTTTACAGTTACTGTTGCCGCTTTTGTGTCTTAAGTTTTGTCCCAGAATTAATTTGTATGCGGACTGTGGTGACTACATGTCTATAATCCTAGCACTCAGGGACCAGGGGCAGGAGATTCGTGAGTTCAAGGCCCCACTATGTCACTGCTGCCGCTGTGGCTGCAGCTCTGCTGCTCCCAATGCTGCTGTTGCTCTTCCTCATATTAGCAGCCATATTACAGTCTGCTCTAATACACACACTTGAAAGAAGCCTTTTAACCTCGCAATAGCAGAGGACATGTCACAGGATGTGTCTCCCTGACTGCTCACCAAGTGAGACAACAGGCCCCTTGGATAACCAGGCACCAGCCATACAAGCCTTACATGCAAATGAAAGCTAATGTTGATAATAACCACAATGTGTCACTTTGCCCTGTCACAGCACTCCCTTTGTTAGGCCACCAGAAGTGTTCCCCCTCAGAAAATGGTTTCAAGGTCATCCATTGTTGATCAATGCTTGTGATGGCAAAATGTCCAGTGCAAACCGGTTAAATGAGTGGCAGCTAGAGATGCACTTTGAGGATCTGGAGCAGTAAGATCGTGTGTGGCTGGCTTCCTTGCCATCTCCATGAAGTGCCCTGCTGGTGCTGCCATAGAGGTAATCTAGACTGTCCTTTGCTCAAGGCAGCCAGGACAACAGGAAGAACCCAGTGGTTGCTAATTAAGGAATCAGATTGATTCATTCCTTAATATCTTTGCTTATTTACAAGAAAATGAGCATCTGGTGAGCACTGACAATATGAGCTTAAAGAAGTAATTATGAACATTAACAGTCATTTTAAAAGATTTCGACAGTAATCTAGCAATGCTTCACACCTGCCCACTGCCCCAGAGAGGGGCGTGTCCCCTTTCTCTGACTCAGGCTTACTGTGAATGACCACTCTAAGCTTCTATTTCCCTAAGTGGGGGGGGAAGGTATTTCTCCTATACCTCTGAAGGATAGTTTTCACTTTCATAATATTGTTTCATGTAAAGTGCTTACTGCTCCTGATGATGATGATGGTGATGATGATGGTGATGATGATGATGATGGTGGTGATGGTGGTGGTGATGATGATGATGATGATGATGATGATGAGGAGGAGGAGGAGGAGGAGGAGGAGGCTGTAGCAGTTACTGTTGTTACTGTTGCTGCTGCTGTTGCTGCTGCTGTTGCTGCTGCTGTTGCTGCTGCTGTTGCTGCTGGTGGTGCTGCTGGTGGTGCTGGTGCTGCCGTACCCCACCGGTTTGTAGCATGAACATCCCATCTCCAGACTTAGGAAACGTGAGATATTATGGCTTTTTCCATGTTCTGCCTGACTTATCCTTCTGAGACTCACGGTGCACACGCTGGTCACCTGATGGGTACCCTAAGTTGTTCAGGTTTATTTCAGTGTTCTTTTCTTTCTTGTTTTGTTTCTTTCTTTGTTTTTTTAGTTTACTCACTGGGGGACTGTGGTGATTCGGGAGAAAGAGGTAGTGTGTTATTCTTCTGACTGGTGACTTCAAATGTCCTGTCTTTAAGTCCTGTCTAACTCTTGCTTCTACTTGATCAAGTCTGTTATCATAAATCTGAGTCAGGGTCAGTAGTGGTGGGGAACTCATAAGGTCCAAATACACTGTGTGCATGTATGAAATTCTCAAAGAATTAATAAAAATGTTATATTGTTAAGAATAAAGACTCGATAGCAAATTTGGTTTAGTGACCTGCTGGCTCTTTACCAGATTTGGAACAGGCAAACAATGCCCATTCTGAATAAATTAACAAATAACTATTTTCCCAAGCATATTATGTTACTAATGACAGCAATCACTCAGAATATAGAGTCTCTCATCTTCAGTGCCAATGCAACCATCAGTTAATGGTATTGAAATTACTAAACACTTTAGGAAGACTTCTCAGATGAAATAAAAAGCCTCATTTAATTTGATAGCCTATGTTGTTGGGGAAAGACAATGTCCCCACATTATAGGGTAACACCATTTAAGCTCCCTATATTAGTGCATAATTTAGGCAGCTTCAATAGTATTAGACTTTTTCAAAGGTCTTTAATTATCCCTTCCCATAGTCCCTACTGTTCCTTGCCCTCTGTCCCATTTAACCCTTTCTATTCCATTATTCTTCGTTTCCCCTTTATACCATCTGCCTCCTATCTCCCTTTCTTGGAATCCACCCCCATAGGCCCTTACCAGTTTTTAACTTCCATGGGTGCTCCCATTTAAACACACTCAAAGATTTGATACTAGCATCCACCATGAGAAAACATGTGGCACTGACTTTATTCTGGATTACCTCACTCAGAATGATTATTTCTAGATCCATCTACTTTCTTGCAAATCTCATGATTTCATTTTCTTTCCAACATTCCATTGTGTTTATGTGTCACGTTTTCACTACTCACTCAACCGCTGATAGACATGTAGACCATTTCCATTCCTCGGGTATAGTACATAGGGCAGCAATGGACATGCAAGTTTCCTGTAGTGGGAGACAAAGTACTTGGGGGAGGCGCTCAGGAGTCTCATAGCTAGATGTGGGTAGCTCTGTCTAGTTTCATGAGGAACGTGCACTCTCACTGCCACGGTGACTGCACTGATTTGTCTTCCTGCCATGGTAAATAAATGTTACCTTTCCCACAACCACATCACCATTCATTGGCACTTGGATTTCATTCATTTTTTTTAAATCTCAGCCATTCTGACTTGGTAAGACGAAATCTCAAAGAAGACTTAATTTACATTCTTTGATGGCTAGGTAGGGGTACCAGATATGCCATGTATGGGTTACTGCTTTTTCTAATTGTTTGTCAATGGAGTTTTATAACCGCCACCCTTGTTGCCAGGGCTTTGTCCGTTACTCTGTGATATCCTCCAGAAATCGACCATATGACTTTAATCCTAAAAACACAACACACATCAGTCACAGGACACAGGAAAAAAGCCGATACAGACCTGAATCTTACATGTCTACAAACCAGCTTTTGTAGTGTAAAACGTTCTATGCCTGTTGCTGGAGTGGAAAATAATCAACAGTTGTATCCATCAGAGAACCGTGCAAGCTGTACTAACAACTGGCCTTGCAAGAGAGATTCCTAAAGCAGTAGTAGCAAAGAGTTATAGTAGTAATCAACCCCCTTAGCATTGAATTTAAAACCAACACTTCAAGACAGAACTCATGGCTAGTACCATTAACCAGACCAAACACCACGGCTCATTATATCATAAGTCACAGGTGAGAACCTGACATTATTAATCTACTGAATAGACACATGGATAAAGTTCTTATCTTCATTCTCTTACACCAGTGCATCTCTCAGTTGTCATAAAAGAGGCTTCTTTTCGTAGTGAATGAGTTAGCAGAGAGTTCTGGTCAACATCCAGAGGAGACATTAAATGCTCAGCTGTAAATGAGACACCCGTACCACACCCCTCGCTCCAGAGCTCAGGGAACACCACGGGGAGGGCGCAGAAGGGTTATACAAGACAAAGGTAGTGGAGATTTGCAGCAGGACTGTTTTTGTTACATGAGACAGGACCACTGCACACGTGAGCTTGTGCACCTGTGACTGTGTGTCTAACACATGCCTAAGATCGAGCCAGATGAAACCCTGGCATGGATCCGGAAGAGCTTCAGGAAGCCCCACCCATAGCTGAGGCACGATTGGCAATTGATGACTGCTGGGGGAGAGGACTCAGTTTTGATCAAGGATGGGACCCTGAGAGGCTACCCATACTTCAGTAAGTCATCATACACCTGTCTGCAGCCAGAGAGCAAGAAGTGGACGGTGGACTTCAAAAGAAACAACATGTGAAGTTGGGAGGGACACCTACTGGGGAGGAAAGGGAATGTTCTCAGGGGATGATGGGAAATGGATTTGAAGCCTCATTTTCATCGAGTGGCTGGGAAACTGATGTTGAGGAAGCATTTGTCTTATAAGTAGGAGGACCTGTGTTTGACCCCAGAACCCACATACAAGTGCCAAGCATGTGCAACAAAGTCATAACTAATTAGTTTTCTATCAATTACACAAATGACATAGGATACAAAGTTGCTTTAAAAGAGTTGAACAGAGTTCAAGTGTTGTCTGCTCTCACAATCTGTAAAAGATATTTTATCCCTCAAGCTCCTACTTTAGTTGTCTGGTAAAGCAGATGATTAACGGCTACCTATACATAACATAAAGTCAAGGTTTGCAAAACACACTATTTTTTGGCATTTGTTGGGCACACAGACTTTGTGCTTCCAAAGCACTGTTATATGCACTTTAGTTTCGTGGTTTAGTCTCTAGTGTCTATTTCATCAACTCAAATGTTAAGTCTTTGGAAAGGTCTACAAACTATGAGATGATGATGGTAGTGGTAGTGGTGGTTGTGCTGATGATGATAAAACTCTTTCCGACATTTAACAAAACTAGTCAGGCACATACTTGCAATCTCAGTCTCAGTGCTCTGGTGGCAAAGACACACTGATTCTTGATGCTCAGTGACTGGCCATTCTGATCCACTTGGTGGATTCCAGGCCAATGAAAACCAGATCTCAAGAAGAAGGTAGATATCTCCTAATGAAGGACAAACAAGACTCTCCTTTGGTCTCCATATGCGCGCACACACACACACACACACACATATGCACACAGAAAGAAAAATCAACAAAACAAATTTATAAAATAAGAGGAATAGAAATAATTACCCAGTAAGGATGCAAGTCTGGTTGAAACTATTTTCAATGTATAGTAGAAGGCTTCTCAATAGTCAATAGATTTCCTCATTAAAATTCTGTACCCAGAAAGAAAGCACATAAACAGTTACTGAAGAAAGAGCATACTCTGAGAAATAACACACAAGCAACAATGGCAACAATGTAATAAACTCTCTATGACCAACTATTTTCCCAACGGAAACTCATGTACTGACTACAGTTTGTACAATAGACTCTGAGCCAAGTCTGTCCAGGCAGATCCTTTAGGACAGTGATTCTCAACCTGTGGGTCGTGACCCCCTTGACATTGGAAAGACCACTTCACAGGGGTAGTCTAAGACCATCAAACAACACACACATTTACATTATGATTCAGAACAGTAGCAAAATTACAGTTATGAAGTAGCAATAAAATAATTTTATGACTGGAGGGTCACCACAACATGGGCACCTGTATTAGGACACAGCATTAGGAAGGCTGAGAACCACAGCCTCAGGACTTTCCCAACCTCCAGAAACTGGTGTACACTCTACCAATGGGTGCATGATGACTACTCACTATGATAGTCAGGGTAAAACTGCTTATTTTGGTCTAATACTGTCAAATTTCAATTTCATTAACACCATCAGCAATGATGGTAATAAAATTTTAAATCCTGTATTTTAGAATTAGGAATTTTGTTCCTTTTGAAATCAATTATTTTGTTTATACTGGTTTGTTTTTTTCTTTTTCTTTTCTTTTCTTTTTTTTTTTTTTTTTGAAAATGGAGTCCCGAAAGCACTGGTTCCTTCCTGTCTGGGCCAGAGCACTGAGCAGATCTTGGGTGGCAGCTCTGCCCCCAATCTCTAAGAACCCAGAGAAAGCAGGTCTCCCAGAGCTCTAACCTGGGCAGTATCCTGTCTGGCCCTGAGCACTGAGCAGATTTTGGTCTTTATCTCTAACCCCAGTAGTAACACCCACCCCACACAGTTCTGATACAACCAAGATAATAGGAAAGACAGGCTCCAGTCAGAGACAGGGCAGGTAGCACTAAGGAGTTACAGATGACAAAAGGCAAGTGCAAGAACATAAGCATCAGCAACCCAGGGTACTTGGCATCATTAGAACCTAGTTCTCCCACACAAGAAAGTCCTGGATTCCCCATAGTACTAGGAAAGCAAGATTCAGATTTAAAATCATTTCTAATGACAATGATAGAGGACTTTAAGAAGGACATAAATAACACTCTCAAAGAATTTGAGGAGAACACAGGTAGACAGGTAGAAGCCCTTAAAGTGAAAACACAAAAATCTTTTAAGGAATTACAAGAGAACACAACCAAACAGGTGAAGGAATTGAACAAAACCATCCAGGACATAAAAATGGAAGTACATACAATCAAGAAATCACAAAGGGAGACTACCCTGGAGATAAAAAACCTAGGAAAGAAATCAGGAGTCATAGACACAAGCATCACCAACAGAATACAAGAGATAGAAGAGCGAATCTCACGTGCAGAAGATACCATAGAAAATATTGACACAACTGTCAAAGAAAACACAAAATGCAAAAAGTTCTGAACACAAAATATCCAGGAAATCCAGGACACAATAAGGAGACCAAAACTGAGGATAATAGGTATAGATGAGAGTGAAGATTCCCAACTTAAAGGACCAATAAATATCTTCAACAAAATTATAGAAGAAAACGTCCCTAATCTAAAGAACGAGATGCCCATAAACATACAAAAAGCCTATAGAACGTCAAATAGACTAGACAGAAAAGAAATACCTCCCATCACATAATAATCAAAACACCAAGTGCACAAAACAAAGAAAGAATATTAAATGCAGTAAGGGAAAAAGGCCAAGTAACATATAAAAGCAGACCTATCAGAATTACACCAGACTTCTCACCAGATACTATAAAAGCTAGAAGATGCTGCACAGATGTCATACAGACCCTAAGAGAACACAAATGTCAGCCCAGGCTACTATTCCCAGCAAAACTCTCCATTACCATAGATGGAGAAACCAAGATATTCCATGACAAAACCAAATTTACACAATATCTTTCCACAAACCCAGCATTACAAAGGATAATAGCAGGAAAGCTCCAGTACAAGGAGGGAAATTATACCCTAGAAAGAACAAGAAAGTAATCCTCTTCCAACAAATCCAAAAGAAGAGAGCCATGCAAAGATAATTTCACCTCTAATAACAAAAATAACAGGAAGAAACAATCACTGTTCCTTAATATCTCTTAACATCAATGGACTCAATTCCCCAATTAAAAGACATAGGCTAATGGACTGGATACATAAACAGGACCCAGCATTTTGCTGCATACAGAAAACCCGTCTCAGTGCAAAGACAGATTCTACCTTAGAGTAAAAGGCTGGAAAACAGTTTTTCAAGCAAATGGTCCTAAGAAACAAGCTGGAGTAGCCATTCTAAAATCTCCAGCCCGAGAACACAAAGGGAGGGACTCATGGCTCCACCTGTATAGGTAGTTGAGGGTGACCTTGCCAGGCATCAGTGGAAGTGGAGGGCCTTGGTGCCTGAAAGTCTGGATTCCCTAGTGTTGGGGAATTGCAAGAGTAGGGAGGCGGGAATGAGAGGACGTTAGGAGCACACCCTCATAGTAATTGGAGGAGGAGTGATGGGGTAAGGGGTTAGGCATCAGTGGAAGTGGAGGGTCTTGGTGCCTGAAAGATTGGATCCCCTAATGTTGGAAATTTTGAGAGCAGGAAGGAGAAAATGGGAGGATGGTGGGAGCACACCCTCATAGAAATTCCCAGAATTATATGGATTAGATATGACAGAGGCAGGCCACCAGCAGACTAGATTCCAGAATTCAAACAAATAATTATCTTGATACTAAAATTTATTTTGAGACTTGTATATTGCAGAATACATAGCCTTGGTATATCTACTCATCAGGCAAGCTGAGCAGACCTGCTCAAACGTCTGATGTACTGGAATTCCAGCTGAATGCAGTGAAGACACAGCATCAGAGGCTTATCAATTTATTCTTCCCCCTGCCCCTCTTCTAATATCTCAACACCCATAATCAGCTTGAAGAAGTTAATGAAGAGTCGGTGCCCCTATTCCATGGTCTTGGGGACTGAGGTGGTTAATATTGGGCTGTCTTTCTAGGGGAAAGCAGTGGTTTGTTGAAACAGGGAGGATTACCTAGGATTTATTGCATAGCCATAACCTATTGTTAAAAATAAGTATAATTGTTATTAAGATGAAGTTATAATTTCTTAAATGGTACAAAATTTACTTTGATTTCAAATTTAAGGTTTTCATTGGTATGAGTTTCTTATTGATATAAAAGTGAGATTAATATTGTTACTCTCATAGGCATTGTGCCTTTATAACACATTTAGGAATACAAGGCTTAGATCCAGTTCTTCTTTAACTTTTTAAACTAATTTGAGATGGTTAGCCTATGAGTTAAGGGCCTATAGCAGATTCATGGCTCTGAGTTTACTGTTATGGTGTTTTCTATATTTTATTTAGAAATAGCTGAGAGGCGTTAACAGACAACAGTCCAAATTGCCTTATATAGATAGTTAGTTTTCAAAACGTCAGAAGTCCACAGAATTGACGTTACAAACATTTCTGTATTAATGTTCATTTTATTAGAGATCTGTCTGCTCCTGACAGCTTCCTGTCTTGGATTCTAAGAAGAAACTGAGCATCTTTGGAGTTATTCCTGTTGTGGTGAGACAGCCACTAGGCAAGAATTGTTTTCGTCTACAGGCAAATTACTGTCCAGATAAGGACACACTTGCAGAATCATCGACTGATTATATCTGCCAAGATATAGTAATCAGTCCTTAATAATTCTGCATCACTAGGTCTGTCAGATGATCCTGGGCCAGAAAGCTGAAGATCAGATGCTCCAACGTTTTGTAGTATAGGGACTGTCCAGGTGTTCAGCGGGCTCTATAAATTGGCTAAGTTTTAGAAGCTATGCTTTGGGCTTCCCATAATTTCAATTAACTCAGTCATTCTCGATTTCTGATGGGATTGAAGACTTATAGTCTCATAGCCAATCCTGGCTATTTACTTTGAGAGAAAAGATTTAAGAGGATGGTTTTCAACTGACATTCATTCTAAAGCCAAGAAAAAAGCCAGGTTCAGAACTAAGTCTTTTATTTACAAGAGATAACAGAGGTTCTGCTTAGTCAACAAAATGATGGACTGGGTATTAGGTCTATCGTGCACCTTACTGACATAAATTGGTATAGTTATGCTCTAACTGTATTTTAAGAGAAAAATTTTATTTTAACAGGAAGAAAGATATGTAGGAGGAGCTAAGGAGCTAAGGTGGGAGGAGTACAGAGAGGAAGAGGAGGAGTAAGGAGAGGAGGAGGAGAAGGAGAGGAGGAGCTAGATGATGAGAGAGAAAGAAAGAGGGGGGCCAGACATGGAGGCAGATGTTCACATGTCTCTTCCAATCAAAAATAGTTGATATATCTAGGTTGGGTATTAGGTTATACTTCTGATTGATATTAAGTATTACCAAACTTATAAAGCCTTTGGTTAATATTTTTAAAAATGTATAAAAACAAAAACGAGAAAGGGGCATGGGATAGGGGTTTTCTATGGAGGGGAAATTGGGAAAAGGGATGGTATCTGAAATGTAAATAAAATATCCAATAAAAAATAAATTTAAGAAAAACGAAAAAGAAAAAGAAAAAGAAAATGGAGTCCCAAAGGAAAAAGTGAGACTCACTCCTCTACCTAAATGTTACATGAGAAACATGGAAGAGGTCAGTTATCTAGAGGATCTGAGTATCCAGTGGACAGATTCACAGATAAAGCAAACTGGAGTGGGTTTTAAGGCTTTGAGAAAGCAAAAGAGAGAACAAGACAGAGACAGAAACAGTCGAAATGAGCATTTGCAGGGAACCTTTATCTGTCTGCTGTTTTTAAAACAGTGTCTAATTCTTGGTAATCTATAAAGTAAAGAGGCTTATTTGGCTCATGGTTCTGGTGACTTGACAGTACAAACAGCATAATGCCAATACCTGGCAAGAGCCCCCTTCCCTGCATCAAAATATGGCAGCGACAAAGGTGTAAAAAGAAAAAAAGACACCCAAAGAAGGCTGAGTGTGTAGGCTGGCTGCATTTTTATAACTCATTTTGTTAGGATTGAACCCAATCTACTGGAACTACATTAACATCTTTCCAAGCTAATGACCTCATCGCCTTCCCTGGGGCCCCTCCTCTTAAAGTTCACCACCATTAATTCAACTGGGGCCAAGCTTCTAGCAGATGAAGCTTTGGGGGAAGTACTCAAGTCACATCCAATTCAAAGTCTGAAATAAAAAAGAAGAGCAGCTGGCAGTGGTTTGCTTTGTGAGAAAGTAGATTGCCCTGAAACCTTAGGAGAAAACTCCCAGAACGTCAGCACACAGTATTTCTAACTGTAATAGCTCTTTGGTCCTTCACTTTGTGCTTTAGAACAAAATCAAGCATTTTCTGTCTGTTTTGTTCCTAAACACACTTCAAGTTAGAAGAGAGATGTATCCTTACTAGAAACAGTAGGAGACATCAAACCTCACTCCATAAATATTTTATAGGTAAAAAAAAAAAATTTAAAAAACAGACTAAGTTCAGAGCAGTAACTAAATCTCTGCTCAGAATTAATGTGCCTCATTACCTGAGTGACGTTTTTTCAAGAGTGGGTGCTGCTCATTACCCAGTCAGAGCCCTGAACAAATGGCATGTTCCTAATTCAATAAAAGAATTTTAGGTTATGTTTGAGCATTTATGCAAACTTTCTCATGGTAAACACTAATAATTCATGCCCTGGTATGTGTCTCAAAGCTTAAGTGTTTCAATGACAGGCAATATAATCTCCCCCAATTGGTAAAAACTTATTTGGAAAAAAATAAACTTTGAATGTAGCAATGTGCAATAGTAATAAAATGTTTACTTAAATCTAAATCTGTTCAATGCTTAGAATAACAGCTGCATTCAATTTCATTTGGAATCTTCTACTTTATTATTTCAATAATCTGTCATTTCAGTTGCTAGAGTACTTCTCATTTACAGTTCTCTGTGTCCATGAAAAACATCAGAGCTTACTTTCAGGACAGTTAGTTCCCCTGCAAGGATGACTTAAACAATCTTATCCATCGCTATACATAAGGTCCTTTTTGGAGACATCATGGGCTTCCTCCAGTCTTTGAATTTAAGCCTAGGTATTTAACTGGCTGTGGCCATGGAATACAAAGTTATGCTAGTCATTTTTTTCATCACCGTGTCCTGACAAGAAGCTACTTAAGGAAGGCTGGGTTTATTTTAGCTGGTTTTAGGAGATGATACCATTCATCATGGTGGACAAAATAAGATGAAGTTCACAATGATGGCTGGGCATGTGCTTTCGAGTCCTCATATCTCCTTGGACCTGGAAGCAGAGACTGAACAGGAAGTGGATTTGGCTATAGATATCAAGACCCATCTTCTCATGGCTCACTTTGACAATGAAGCCCTATCTCAGTTTCCACAAGCTCTCAAAACAAGCCTCACAGGCTGAGGATCAAGTGTTCAAAACCATGAACCTACAAGATATATTTCTGATTCAAATCACAACAGCAAGCAATGCAATAAACAAAGATTTTTGAAGACATTGAGGTCACTGACTTCAAATGGGGGCAGCGGGAAGGAACCTCTCCCATACTGTAGACCATTTGAAGTAACACAGAGTACTTCAGCTTGACAACCTTGTAGCCATCTAACATAAAGCTGTTTTCAGTAACCCAGTTCTATTTCAGCCATCGATGAGTAGTGTGTCCATTTGAATGACCCAGAAAACTCTTTCAAAACTTCCAAGCTGAACTCAGCCCAGATTGCTGACTCTCAGAACCATGAGCCAATAAGTTGCTGTTTTGCCGATACGATCTATATGATTCGTTATAGACAGTAAGTATACTAGTATGTTGCCCTCCAAAATAAATAGCCTCCATTCATTTAAAGAAGAAAAAAGAAGAATGTCTGACTGAGCAGATAAAGAGGAAATAAAAATATCAATGTGCTAACCACTCGTTAAATTTCATCACAACCCATATCCCTACTGACCCGCTCACAAATACTCACTCTTAGTTAGCTGAACACTGGAAATCTGTGTAAATAATTAACTTCCATATGGCTTCATAGAAACTTTTCTACTGTTCTGTGATCCATATTTGCTTCTGGCAGCAACTTACATGGGCTCACATTTGTCTGTCTGCTTCAACAAGTCAGAAGGCAGGTGTCCTTCTGCTAAAGATTACAGTGAGATTCTCATTTAACCTAGTCCCCAGAATATGATCAAATTCCATTCCAGTCATGTTTTAAGTCATAATGGGAGTCATAATTGTGTGAAGATTTCTTTAATACAACAAAATTTATCCCTTGTCTACAGGAAACAATAATTGGCTTGGTCTGAGACAGAGTACCAGCATCTGTTTGGTTTGTTTGCCATCACAGGTGATTGTCTTGCACAGTGCTAAGAAAAGCAGTAAAGACAGAAAGTACACAAACCGGTAGTACAATTGAGGAGTAAGAGGGTTTGGGGGAGGGGTACTTAGTAACACTTCCACAGGACCAGTCAAGTGCCTGGAATTCCAGTGGTATCTTCCTTGGCTGCAAATAGACCACCCATAGCCAGGGAATCAATAGTGAAAAGAAAAGGTCCAGAATCAAAGCCCAAGATTCTCTCCTCCTTACTTATTCAGCCTCAGTCACCACTACCCTTTCCTCTGACAAAGAAACAGCTACTTTCTAGATTACTGATTAGCATACCATTCAGCAAACTCTAAAATTACATCTTAAAACAAGGCAGTACTCCATATGCTGGGAAAAATAAGCTTCTCACTTCTTTTTTAAAGAAAGTAAACTGAATCAATTGAATTTCTGGACAATTACTTAATAAAAACCCTAAGAAAACAGAACACAGGGAACCTTGGCCAGAGAAAGATGGAATCTCCACATATATGGCATCTAAGAAGTAGAACTCTGGGTCTTTCTGCCTGTCAGAAAAGTCTCAAGTGTGCTGAGGCAGGTGGACAGCAACATAAGAAACCAACTTATAAAGAATGTCTCTAGAAATACTAAAAATCAACCAAGAATTAAAATTCCTTCAAATCCTAGGGAAATTCCTTATATTCTTAAATTAAAGGAGGAGAAACAGAAGAGGAGAATAGAATGCATCTTAGGATAACGTGCTTTTTTAGAGATCCTTGATATGAGGAAGACAGCTCTCCTCCATCTGTTTTCTTTTGAAATCGGGTTACTTCTACCTTTTATATGTGAAAGCTATTGTGGTTGGAATCTGAACAATTTCCACAGGTTTATGCCTTGAGCACTCGTTTCTAGCTTGTGGTGCCACTCTGGGAAGGTCCAGTGGTTCTCAACCTATGGATCTCAACCTTTGGGAGTCAACTGATCCTTTCATAGGATCACCTAAAACCATCTGAAAACCAGGATACTTACTATGATTTATAAAAGTAGCAAAATGACAGTTATAAAGTAGCAACAGTTTTACGGTTTAGGGTCATCACAACGTCAGATTCTGTGTTGAAGTGTTGTGGGATTAGGAAGGCTGAGAACCACCACCTTAGTAGACAGGGTCAGGCTGAGGAACACAGGTTATGAGGGGCAGACATTGAAGGTATGACCCAGTCCTGATGACAGAATGACTCTCTCTGCTTCCAAGAGGCCTGCCTATGAGCCATGACCCACCCGAGCCACAGTGTCCTGAACCCTTTGGCCCCCATGCCTGGCCTGACATGGTAGACTGAATCTCTTTTGGAACTGTGAGCCAGAACAAGTATTTCCTCTTGTGTTGTCTCTGTCAGTTTTGTTTTGTTTTCAGCAAAGTTTCTTTTTTTTTCTTTTATTGAAAATAGATTTTTTTTCCATGTAACGTAACCTGATTACGGTTTCCCTTTCCTCTACTCCTCCCAGATCCTCTCCTCCTCACCTCGCATCTGGATCCACTCCTTTCTGCCTCTCATTAGAAAACAAAAGCTTTTAAGGGATAATAATTACATAAAATATAGTAAGACAAAATAAAGAGGCAGAAGGAAGAGAGCCCAAGAAAACTCGCAAGAAACAGAAATAGATGCTGAGTCCCTCCCAGCGTGTTCCCACACTGAGGAATCCCATAGAAATACAAAACCAACAACCATAATATATATACAGAAGAGACCTGTAGGGTAAAAATAAATTAAATTAAAAGATAAAAAATTTTTTAAAAGGAGAAGGAGGAGGAGAAAATAAAAAATCGCTGACAGGAAATTATGATGTAAGGAACCTCCAAAGATGCCTGAGTTCATTTCCTTTTGGCATCTACTGATGGGCAGGTACCCTGGACTTAAGAGCAGTTAGAAACCTAAATTTCCATTTGCAAGTGGTTACCAGTTGGAGTTGGTTTCTGGTTAGGCTGGGATGTATGTCCACTTCTCTTTTCAGCTGTAAGAGCCCATCTGGTGCAGCCCCATGCAAGCCCCAGTGCAGGCTGCTTCAGTCTCTTTGAGTGTGTGTGTGTGTTGGCCCAGTTGTATCTAGAAGGCCTTGTTATTTTGATGTCCACACCCTCTGGCTCTTACTCCTTTTTTTACAGGTTTTTCTGAGCCCTGAGGGGAAGGATTTGATAGAGACATCTTATTTAGTACTGAGTCTTCAAAGGTCTCTCACTATTGTCTGGCTGAAGGTCTCTGTATTTGTTCCCATCTGCTGCAGGAAGAAGCCTCTCTGATGATGGCTGAGCAAGGCACTGATCAATGAATAAAGCAGAATATAATCAAGACTTATTGCTACTTTCCTGTGGTAGAACAGTACTATTTGGTATCACCCCAGGTCCCTGAACTCTTTAGTCTCAGGTTCTTGGTCACCAAAGAAGTATCTGGTATGGATTCCACCTCATGGAATGTGCCTTCAGTCAAATCAGATATTGATGGGTTACTCTCACAAGCTTTGTGCCGCCATTACATGCGCATACCTTGCATGCAGGACACCACTGTAGATAGAAGGATTTGTGGCTGGGTTGGTGTTTACATTTCTTCTTTGGTATCATGCAGAGTACCTTCTTGTATCAATGATGACGAAAGTAGAAGCGACAGCTCTCAGTGGGCACAAGCTTATCTGTCAGGTATTTGGGACAGTAACAAAAAAAGAAAGACACATGGACAGATGGATGGGCAGAAAGAAAGAAAGAAAGAAAGAAAGAAAGAAAGAAAGAAAGAAAGA
>JANHMN010000012.1:68376622-68420540 GCA_030674055.1 Rhabdomys pumilio
TTTTCTTTTGGTGGTAATGATTTATGTTAATTTATTGAGACCAAAACATTCAAAACAAAAAAACTTCAAAACTGTTTCAGACATTAAAGAAGAACTTGAATATTAAAATACTAAACAACACTAGTAATGTTTTTTTCATTTCAAACTTTAAAAAAAATGTGAAGGCAATATCTGTGTATTTATTTTTAATGGGATAAGTTACCAATTGGGTAAAATCTGACAATTCTTTATTTTTCTCATACATAAAATCAAAAGTTACGTTTTCCCTCTAAGGAAGAACTTTGTGAGAATGTGAAGCTTACTGTGAAGCTTACTTTCTTTTTCTGTATTTCTCTACCTCAAAACCTCCTAGGCATCCGCCCTCATTTCCAGCAGCAGGTACAATGGCTTATGCTCTTTCCTTATGGACTGGTGGAAAATGATGTCTTGACGCCATCAGGATGTGTTGCCCTGCTCTCTGAATTGGAAGACTGACAATTTAAGTGTGTCATCTTGCCAAGTAGTTGTTTAGCATGGGGTCAATCTGTAAATATGCAGTGTTTAACCAATCTGACTCTGTCTAGTTGTTTAGAAATTACCTAGGATCAACTGGACATTGTGGTATAGGGCTATAATCCTAGCAACTGAGAGGCTGAGGTGGGATGGTTGCAAGCCTGAGGCCATCTTTGGTAACAGAGCAAGATGTTGTCCCAAAAGCAGTAAGAAAAAACGGGATCATTAAACCTGACACAGTAAACAGACAGGCACATAAGTAACAAGATGATGTGGTAAATATTGAAATGAAAGTGTTAATAATATTTAAACAATATTATCATATATTATAAAGGCACTTGGCACTTGTGTACCATATTCAATAAAAAAAAAGTATATATTAGTTTTCTCTTAGCATAAGACAAACCTCAGCAGATTAAAACAATTTCTATTCATTCTCTGTCATGCATCCAGGACAAAGTCAGCTGAATCCTCTATTCAGGGCATTTTGATGCTAAAACCCAGGCCCCAGCCGATATCCTTGGTATTGACAGAATTTCCCATGGGTACGTCTGCTTCACCGTTGCATGTCAGCCTGGGATCACTCTCAGCTCTTGGAGATTGCTCTCTCCCCTTTGCGCATGCCTTCCTAACAAGCTGTGTTCTACGGTAGCTCAGTTCTCTGAGACTGTACAAAGGCTACCCACCTCATCTGCCAAGGCAGCATATTACCACTCCAGTACCTTTGCCACCTCCTATGACTCTGACACATATGTGATAATCTGGACACAAATTAGAAGTTCTGACTGAATTTAAGGGGAGACATTTGTACAGTGGCACAACTCTTTGGGGTATTACTTTTGGGTGTACCTTATTCTGTTTCTTGTTTGTTTTAAGATTTTTTTTATAGAGAAGACATGAAGTCACATAGGCAAGGAGGTTGGAAGAATCTGGAAGGGGATGGAGGAGGATAAAGAATATGAACAAGATATATATTGTAGGAAAAACCTTAAATAACAATAATAAGTAAATCCCAAAAGGGAGAGAAAGCTAGTCATTTATCAAAAAAGGCAAAGACTCATGAAAAATAGACCCCTAGATGCTCAAAAAAGGAAAAAATATGAATACTGGAGAAATGTTTCTTTAACTCCAACAGCATTTTGTGGGTTTCATGAAGTAAAAATAGTTTTAGAGGCATCTTAGATCTAACCACAATCGTTTGATTTCAAAACCAAGTTAGGAACAAAATATTTTAGTGCTTATTAGTTAAAACTGACTTTAGATATCTACACAGAAAATTAAACATCCACACGTAGAGGGATGAGACTAGATCACGACCTCTCCTTCTGAACAAAAAAAATAACATAAGGCCTAAAACTCTGAAACAAACTCACAGATAAACCTTGATGATATCGATGCAAGAAAAGGACTTTCTGAATAATACCCCAGTTGGAATATAAGGCAAACAGCCTACAAATAAAGCCTTTTAAAGCTAACAGGCTTCTGCAGGGGAAGAGAAATCAGAGAAACTGTTGCAGCTTCAGAACGGTTCGCTCAGATGCTATTCACATCTCTCTCTCTCTCTCCTATTAAAAATACCTGCAACGATTTATCATCACATCAGACTTTATAGTCACCTCCACACAAATCTGTGGTTGATTAATTAACTAAAATTGGAAGGCATTTAGATGATGAAAAGTGCTATGGAGTCCTTTGAATGATAATTAGCGTTAGTGTGGTACTCTAACTGAATTATGCATGTCAGAATTGGGAATCCATCAGCAGAGACAGGGTCAGACAGCTTACGACCAAAACCAGGTAAAATGGCTTAGTTAAAGGCAGCACAAATAACAAGAACAGTTGTTAATAACAAAACAAAATAATAAAAACTCTTATTAAACACCTAGAGTAGGCCAGGCCCTATCAAGGATCCTGGAGGCACAATACTGAATGACAAAGAGAGACTCCACTTGAGGGTCTTACAGTGAATTCTCATAGCACCGTGGAACATAGTTCTCAGGAGCCTTGAAGTCAGTATGTGGCCAGAGTCACTGTGATTCTGGGTCAGACCCTCCGCTCCCTGGGAATGGTGACATAAAAAAAGACAAAGATGAAAACCAGAAGAATCACACACGACAATGGAGATGATATAGCAGGGGTTCTCCACTGGAACACGGCAGTGATCTGCTCATGAGAAGACATGAGCTGAATACTGGAAACAAATTACATGCAGACAACAAGGAGGGTCAAGGTAAGATTGGTCTTCAGAAATACATTTTTTAATCAATGTCCTCCGAAGCCCACTAAAAACAGATAGGGTCTCCAGAGGCTAAAGTGCATGATACCTATGCAATCTAGACCATTGGCTATGGCTGAGGAACTGAAGAAAAAGGAAAAGCCTGGTCAGGAATTCCCATTCTCAAGATGGCTCTGCACCTCTACACAGCTGGAATGAGAGAGCGAGCCATGATTCAGGACTCAAACCAGATGCTGTCAAGATGACAGTATGCCTCTCTACTGAAAACAAGTTTTGTTTCTAATCATGAATTTGAATGATAAAGTTAACTTATCCAGTAATCCTGCCTATGGATAACCGGCACCTTTCCTGGATGCTGACTCCCAATCTTTCTGTACGTGGTAAGCTTGGTTCAAAAGGGTATCACCTCACCGTGCACTACTCTAATTGCATGGACCTTCATGATCTGGTTTTCTGATTCATATTATTATCGGGGAGTCAGTTTCTTCTAATTCTACGATTCATCCGCTTTGCTGCTGCAGAAGGCAATACCTGTCTTTACTTTGGCTTTACTGTGACTTTTATAAGGTCCTCAGGGGTCACTTTCATTTAGTAATGCTATATAGACACCCAGAGGCTACATGATCCTGTTTTTAGAGGTTCAATGTTTCCCCAAAGGAAAAATTTAATACACTGTTTTATAGTGATAGGCTTTGGTGATAATTAATAGGTTAGTTGTAACAAATAAATTATTTCACTTATAATACTTTTAACTTATAAGGAATTTACTTGGTTATAATTCCATCATAAGAAGCATGTGACTGTCATGAGAAATATCATTATATGTGTTTCATAAAAATTAACTATGCTGTGGGTCTCTATATCTGCTCCCATCAGCTGCTGAAGGAAACTTTTCTGATGAAGATTGGGCTAGGCACTTAAGTATAGCACAATATCATTAAAAATCATTTCATTGACTTTAAGGGGCTAGTATCAGTGTACTTAGTTCTACCCTAGATCTCTAGGGCATCCAGCCTCCAGTTTCTGGCCATTCAGGAGATGTCAGGCATGGGCTTTGAGTTAGACCAGTCAGTGGTTGGCCACTCACACAAGTTCTGAGCCACCCTTATCCCAGCACATTTTGAAAACATTAGGAAGAGCTCAGCGAATCCCACAGAAGATGCAAAAAAAATTTAAAAAGAGCCAGCGGGGTTGAGGACACCAGAACAACTAAGCCGGGCTCAGAAACCAAATAAGCAGTCATGGAGCCTGCAAGGGTCTGTGTTGGGTCCTCTGCACACATCCTGAGGTTGGTTAGGCTGGGGTGCTTGTGGAGCTCCTTACAGCAGGAGGATGGTAGTCTCTGACTCTTTTGCCTGCTGTGGAACCCTTTTCCTCCTACTGGGTTGTCTAATAGAGCCTTGATATGTTCATTCATACATGGTCTTATTGCATCGTGTTATGCTGTGTTGACTTGACACCCCTGGGAAGCCTGTACTTTTCTGAAAGGAAACCGAAGAGCAATGGATCTGGGGGAGAGGGGAAAGGAGAATGGGAGGAGAGGAGAGAAGGGAGGCTGTGGTGGAATGTGTTATATGAGAGAAGAATAAGCACAAAGAAAAACTACCTCTGCATCATACTGTGTACTGGATGGGCTAGGCCCTTTGAAAGCATCACTTTGGGGACAGAGAGTCCTGGTGACACCAGGCAAGCCCTCTATCCCTGAGATGTATCCCCACTCTCCTTCCACTTTTTATTTTTGAATGTGTTCTCACTAACTTGTCCAGATTGGACTTGAATTTACTTTGTAGCCCAGGCAAGCCTTGAACTTCTAATCCTTTGCCCTCTACCTCCCAAGCAACTAGGATTTCAGTTATGAGCAACCAGGTATTGCTTCAAATTTAACCTTTAATTCTGTGCATGGCATACATACATCTTAAGTTAGGAGAACCAAAACCCAAAAAGGTTAAGCAAGACTTGGTTGGGATTTAGGCCAACAACAGACAACTGAGATGCATGCTGTCTTCTGGTTCATCTCTATGTCTGTATTCTTGCCGTAGAAATTTTATGAGTAGAAAAAAACAGTATAAAAAGGATTAAGAATGCTAAGACAAATCTTGAGTTGAAGAGAGTAAAGATAAAATCACTAATTTTCCATTATATATTAATCCATAAAAAATATTTAAGCATATGTCATAAATAAGCTATGTTAAGATGTCATCTAGCAGAAGAGAATATGCTAAAAGATGACTGTTAAGCCTATGAGAAGCCAAAGTGCTTTGAATACCTTTCAAGACCTATGGCGGCGTCTTCTGACTGGGAGCTGATACATGAGACAACACACAGGTCATAGTGATGTCACACGTGTGCTTGTTGCTGTTTCGATTTGATTAATTGGAATTTTTGCAACTTTCACTCTTTGCCTCTAGTCTCATGTGGTTGAGCCAGAAATGAAAACTTGAACCAAATTAATCCAATTTGGATTTTCTCCCCTAGGAATTTATTAGGAAAATGCGACATTGTCTCTGTTAGCCTGAAACACTGGACATTTATGAGTCCGTGACGTTCATTTTCTACTGTGTACATACGTAAGTCAAGCTGTTGAGAGCTTGACAAACGCAAGACGAAAAGAGATAGAGACAAAAACTGAAGGAGATCTGGAGTGCTGAGAGACACCGTGCCAGCCCAGGAGCAGAGAGACAGAGAAAACCTCAGGAGAACAAAGTGACCCCCTTTCAGAGTCTCACCCTGGAAGGTCTGCCTTCCCTTACATTACTTCCCTGCGTCTTTTCAAAATACTACTGTTTTCACTTAAATAATTTGAATATTTTTGCTGACAGTCAAATGATCACTGATTAAAACAGAAATATATTCCAAAGGAAAGAAAATACTAAGAAAACCCATAAGAATCTCAGTTATCCATGTTTTAATTCATTTACTTCAGCAGAACCCACCAGGGAAACTTTAAATCAAAACTCTTCCCACGATAGTCCAGATAAGAAAGATTGTACTCTTAGCCCTTGGGCACACCTGTGGTTGGGAACATGGGCATCTGCTCCTCAGAAAGGCTGTCTGCACACTGTTCTGTAAATAGTTCTAAGTCTGAACAATCCTATAGCTTGGTTGATGGAGATGATTAGTGCGTTTTGATCTCCCACTGCCCTACACCTACCTCTTCCCAGGTTCACCCACACACCATTTCTCTTTCCACTATGTGTCCACTTTTTTAAAAATAATCCAGTAAGTCCAATTTGTGTTGTCCAAAAGAAATAATAGGTAGGTAGGGGAACATCTGCTGCTGGAGCATGGCCCACCTACCAGGAATCAATCATAGCACCAAAGAAACTCGATATCCTCTCCTCTCTCTCTCTCTCTCTCTCTCTCTCTCTCTCTCTCTCTCTCTCTCTCTCTCTCTCTGTCTCTCTCTCTCTCTTTCTGAAGCCATCAATAACTCCTCAAGTAAGAGCTGGTGAGAGACCCTCCTCCAGCTAACAATCTTGACTTGTACAAGCTCAACTGAAATAACAGTCTTGTCATATCTAAAAGACATCATTTTGCTTTGGTCCACGTAAACCTCTAACCTTATAATCTTTTTGTTATCTCTTCTGTGATGCTCCCTGGCCTGGACTTTGCAGGGGATTGATGATGTAGTTGTTCCATTTGTGGCTGAGGACAGACACTATCAAAATTTCTGTGAAGAAATGACACATATGTTGATCAAAAGAAAATATATATATATATGTATATGTATATGTATATGTATGTGTATGTGTATGTGTATGTGTATGTGTATTGTATGTGTATGTGTATGTGTATGTGTATGTGTATGTGTATGTGTATGTGTATGTGTATGTGTATGTGTATGTGTATGTGTATGTGTATGTGTATATATATGACCATAAACACCAGCTATTTATCATTGGATTGCTACTATTATTGCGATCATAAATGGTAGTACAGATGTTAATAAAATAGAGTCCCCTAGAAAGTAAATGTGGCTGGGAGAGGTATTATAGTAACCATTTCTTCTAAGTAGTCCTGTTTCTTTCATCTCAATATCGACAATTCAGAAAGAAATGAGCCCCACGCAGAGCCACAGGGCCTGTACCTGCACTTCCCAAGCCATCATTTTTTATATGAAGCTTATTATCAGAAACATGTGAATCAAAAGCGAATTAAAAGCCACACGCTCCTTGATTTTATGTTAAAAGCAATTGCCTGCCTGACTGATACTGTTAGCCGACTGTAGATGAGTCTCCCGCCCTCTGAGGATTGCTTCTAATGGACGGTTGGCTGTGGGCTTTGATATCACACATGTGTTCCACGGCTACAACTTCTGAGGCTGATATCAGGGTCTATAATAAAAATCACTTTTTCCATTTACACCAATTTTACTTGTTTTAATGGGGAAGGGCAGGCTCTCTTGCTCACCGTTGCATGTACCAAGGTGGTGCTACCTAAGCATGTATGAACTCGCCTGGCTCCGCCTCGTAAGAGTTCTGGACTACAGATGTACACTGCTGCATCTGACATGGCGTGGGTTCTGAGCACACACACTTGGGCCTCACAAACTATTTCCACAACCTTTTTTTTCGTGTTGTATTTAAATTACTTAAGGATAAAACTAGTTTAAGCCAATAGCTCATCTTTTGATAATCTTTTTTCCTTCAAAAAGGAGTTGCTGCTCTGCTAATGAGGGAAATCCCACCAGGACACTGACTGCTTATTAACATCTTGGTCATTTAGAAAAGTAGAACTTAACTCCTGTGTGGTTTTGAGTGTTCTTCATTGCTTCATATTATGGAAGTTATGGCAGGTATACATAATGCCTAGGCCTGAAGAACTGCTACTTTGTGGAAAGATGTTTCTCATGTTAAAAATCAACAAACCAGCCTGTAGAAATGGCTCAGCGGTGAAGAGCGGGTGCTGCTTTTCTGAAGGACCCAAGCCGGTTCCCAGCATCAGGTGGCACCTCACAACTGTGGTCTGTAATTCCAGCCCAAGAGGATATGATGCCCTTCTTCTGGCCTCCTTGGGCAACACCCATGTGATGAAAAGACATACAAGCAGGCAAAACACTTATACATGTAAAAAGAAATAATTAAAAAAAAAACTTTGCTTTATAAAAGGAGACATTCAAACATGTTTAAGGCTATTTTACTTCTTAGTTACGCTTAAGGGCTCATTTATATAACTATTAACTCTCTTGTTATTTTTTCCTTTTAATCTAACATTTACTTAATTTTCATTTTGCATATATGAGTGTTTTGCATGCTTGTATATATGTGCACCACATGCATGCCTGATGCCCATAGAGATCAGAAGAGGGTGTCAGATCCCCTGAGACTGGAATTACAGGCAATGGTGAGCCACCACGTGGGTGGTGGGAACTGAGCTAACCACTGCAAGAACCAATGTTCTGAAGTACAAAGGTGTCTCTCCAGCCTCTGTTCCTTTTTATTTTATTATTTTAACTTTCATACAAGTGTCTATTTCACAATGAGTATAGTCCCTTTTCTCCCTTCTCCCTCCCATTAGTCCCCTATGTCCCTGGTCAGTTTCACTTCTATGTCCATGCCATATATACATCCACAATTTTATGCATTTACAGAAAGTCTAGGATCCACAGGTTAGAAAAATGTGTGATATATGACTTTGTGGGACTGGCTTAATTCACTTAGTGTGATTGTCTCGATTTGTGCAAAAAAAAAAAAAAATCAATCTTTCTTCCACTGCACACATGTCCATGCATCCTGATTTTCATTTAATCGTCAGATACGTTGCACACATGTGTGTGTGCACATGCATCCTGATTTATATTTAATTGTGAGATGCTATGGCTACCCATCACCAGGGTGCGGGATTTCCTTCTACAGCAACATGGAAATCATTTCTCTCTACTTCTCCCTCAGTTCCTTTGGTTGGAGTTCACTAGAACATGAGAAATTGTGTTAAACTGTCACAGCATTGGGAAGGTGGAGAACCACTAGCTTAGTCCAGTTCTTCATAGACACATAGTAAAATCATACATCCTTAGTACCCACACGCTCTGCCAGACATGCAGCTCTCACTGCTCCTCATAAACTTCTCGCTGTTCTCCAAAATACCACATCACAATTTTAATTACATTTTCTGTCTAAAGTAGTTTCAAGTCCAAACACACTTTCGGGTTTCCACATAAGTAAAGAATAGTCATTCACTGAGAACATGTGTCTGGAACCGGATTAGCCTGAGTTCAGATATTACTGGTTTTGTTAATTAGTACAAGCTATTAATCCTCTTAGGCCTAAAATCTCATAGTGCAAAGTGGAGACTATAGGATCATCTCATAAGACCCGCATGATGATTAAACGAAATGAAGGTGTTTCTTCCACCACTAACACAGGTAAGGAAAATTACTGATATAAATGGTTGTACTTACCTATCCCATTAACCAACACAAACCTCCAGTCTGCTCTGCAGACAGCAGTCAGCCGGAAGCGAGAGAAGGCAGCACTTGGTAACTGGGCTTGCAATTTTACTGTTTTTTTTTTCATCTTTGATTCTTTCTTTTATCGTGCCCTGTACTGTGTATGCAAATATTTCCTTTTACATGACTTTAAGAAAGTAAATACAGTGATTCTATAAATGAAAGTATAGCCTAAGCCAAGGAGATCATGTGATCATTACAGCCAACTCAAAAGACAACAGCTGAAAGTGTCCCTGTTTTTAAATTAAAACCCTAAATCTCTCTGACCAAATCCAAGAGGCAATGGCATATCAAAATGATAGATGAATTGTCAGATAACCACTCCCCACAAATAATTTCCTTGCAGGAGCTGGGACTGACATTGACTGGGAAATGGCAGGCTGTTATTCACAGAGCCTGCTAGTTAAGATGCCTCTTTCACATGCTCTCTATGCCCTTGCTCTCCAGGGTAGCATTCCAGCACACAGTGCCAGTCCCCACTCAGGCTTGTTCTGAAGAAAAAAAAAAATGCATTCACCCCAAGCACTTCCTGGAAAGCTTCTGCAGTGAAGAAACAGCCTCATATGTCTTTGTCCTGGGAATCCATTTTCTAGTTAGTTTCCTCAGCATCTGACAGATGAGGGAAAGTTCTTCCAATCGCTCAAATTCCAGGCAAGAACAAAGAAAAATTGCAGTTGAATTAACCTGCTAGTATAAAACTGGAGCTTCTCTTCCCCAGCATAAAAAGAGTGAGTCCCAGAAAATGGGTCTTGGTGATCCCATTCATATTAAAGCCTCAGGCACAAAGCAGGTGCATAAAAACCATCCCAAATGCCTAGGACATTACCTACCCTGGGGATGACAGTTCCCCGAAAGGAGGACAACCCACCCACCCACCCCCATCAAATGGTTAGACTTTTAGGTACTAAACACAGGAAGAATTGAAAGTTTCTAGGATGCCAAAATGTGCACTGACCTTTCCTATGAACCATGAACTACTGAGCTCCTTCCCCAGACCCCAAAAACTGCATTAGCACTGTGTGGTCCTCTGAACAAGTCATCCCTTCCCCAGTATCTGAGCATGGGTTCTTCCTTCTCTCAGCCACCGATTTCCTGTCATTTAGGTCTACTTTGAAAACAAAAATTAGGACAAATAACCTAATAATCAAAGACAATAATAAACAGAATTATCTTTCTTTGCATTCTTGGTTTCTTTACTCTTTATTTTAAAGAATGTATGCCCACAAATATATCTTCCCAGGTCCTGAGCATAGATTAATAACAGCCTTTATGTTGAAAACTATATCAAAATGAACTATTCTTTGTAAATCTCTCTCTTTTAACCATAAGCTCCTACTCAGAGTCTATACCGAAAGCATCTGCAAAGCCTTATGCGTGACATTGCCTTGGAGATTGTACTTCTGCTTTTAATCTTCTGTGCTTGCACTTCCGTGAGACCCAGCATTAAACGACGGTAGCTAAATTTGAGCATGAGCTTGAGCTGGTGTTATTTAAATATGAGGGCATTTGTTTCTGTCAAATATTAAAGTGTCGTCTTCCTTTCCCACCAGAACCTTCAAAGCTCATCATCTCACATGATAAAGGTTGCGTTGTAAATCAGTGAGAAAAACATGTTGTCAAATGGTACAAAAAAAAAAACATAAAAAGAAAACATAAAAAGAAAACATTGGGTTTTTCACAGTAACAAATCAGAGATCTTAAAGATAAAAGAACAGGAAATTTACTGTGAGATCATGTCTCCTAGAAATGTCAGAGAAACTATACCCATGAAGTCTCACCAACATGGCTGCCTAACCTTGACCTAAACAAGGAGGACATCAATAGATGTATGAAGGAGGAAGGGAGAAAGCTTACAAGGCCTCTCTACATAAGAAAAGGCAACTGGGGAGTGCTGAGAGCAGGAGAAATAGCCCTCCCTAGGGAAGAGCACACTAATTGATTATCAGGTATGCATGGTCAGCTCTGAGAACGTATACACACAAGTAACACTGTACAAACTGAATATGTTGTGTTTATATATTAGGAAGAAATACAACAACATTTAAAGAAAAGAGGTGGTGAAAAAAATTAAATATACTATAAATGATCAATAAAAACATGCCCTGTGATACTCATGCAATTTAACGAGCTATCAATATGTACTTTTGTCATGATGCCATCAGATCTATACCACTGTCAAAGCTAGTTTGAGATCGATAACACTGTCAAAGCACATTTAGATATTGTCTTTTTGGCTTTGCTTTAAGACAAACTTTTATAATGCAGCGAGACTGGCCTCACATTCACTAAGAATCCCAAGTCAGTTTTACACTTACTGAACTTCTTACCTCAGGGTCTTCAGTACTGGAATAACAGGTACGCATGACCATACACAGCTCATAGCATGTCTTCAAGGTAGTGCTTCTTGCCTGGTATGAAAGATAAAACATTCAAGGCCACCCTGGCCTATATAGAAAGACCCTATCTTAATAAATCAAAATGAATTTTAAAAAAAGGAAGGGAAGAAAAGGGGAAAGAATAGGAGAAAAGAAATGAGGAAGGGAAGGAGAGAGGGAGGGAGGGAGAGAGAGAGGAAGGAAGGGAAAGAGAGAGGGAGGGAGAGAGGGAGGGAGGGAGGGAAAGAGGGAGAGAGGAAGGGAGGGAGAGAGGGAGGGAGGGAGGGAGGGAGGGAGGGAGGGAGGGAGGATAGAAGTCTAGAGTAAGTATCTGATGCAGAGGCCAGGCAGAATGTTGCTTACTGGCTTGGTAAGATTGCTTTCTGTTGCCATCCAAGACTAACTGCCCAGGGCTTTCACTGCCTGAAGTGATCTGCGCCTACCCACATCAATTATTAATCTAGAAAATGTCCCACAGACTGATCTGATGAGGACATACTCTCAAATGATCTTCCCTCTGCCAAATGACTGTAGCTTGAGTCAAGTTGGCATAAAACTAGCTAGTATAACTGACTCCTTGTCAACTTGACACACAAACACATCACTATTTTAATGACAATCTTTTTTTCACATTTGTCCCCATAATAATATATTAATATTATAATATAAACATTCCAACTTTTTAAAGTCCCACAGCCTTAGGTAATTTGAAAGTTGAGTCTCTTTAAAATATTTAATCTCTCTAAAATTTTAAAGTTTCTCTAAAGTATGCAAGGTTTTATAATTGTGGGCCCATATAAAACAAAAAACAAATTAAATAATTTTAATTTATTTGAATTAATGTAAATAATTATTTAATATCATCAAGATTGAAGAACTAGGGCAAAGTCAAATCAAATAAAAGAAAGACCAAAATTCAAAAGTGTTAAGAATTCATGCTACTCTGGACTCCAAAGGTCTTTGCAGAATCGGTTCTCAGCCTTTTGGCTAAGATCAAGTGCAGAATCCTCTCTCTATCTCTACCATCCAAAGCACGCACAGCTTGTCTCCTCAATTCATGCTACCTCCACTTCACAGCTGCTGTCCTTGGTGGTCCTCTCATGGTGTTGACATCTCCAAAGTGCTGGAGTCTCCTCTGCAACTGATCTTCACCTTCAATAAAGCCTCTCCTGGGCTCCATTCTAGGATTCTGACTCTGCCACGCAGTACTAAGCCTCAGTCTTTCTCCATGATCCCTTCAATCCTGGAGTTTCCACTGCAGCTGAAGCTGAACCTTCTTCCATGGCTTCTCTAGAATTCTTATGATACCAATGTTCACCATCTCTTAATGCCTTCAAAAGCAGCTCCTCCTGGGATACTCTTCATCTGCCAGCACAGGGTATGGCCTTAGCTCCCTCAGGACCACAGATTTTGTTCACTGACTCTAAGGAATATTTCCAGAAGATTTTGCCTCTAAGATGTTGTTCTATTCTTAACCACCACTTATTTCTCAGCTCCAGCATTATCTTGTAAGTTCCTAAAATATCATATTAAGTTCTGAACACTGAATGGCTTTTCTAGCCCAAAGTAGCAAAGTCTTTCCACAATCCTCCCTGAAACAAGATCTGTCATGCAACACTCTATTTCTGATACCAATTTCTGTCTTAAGGTTTCTGTTGCTGTGATAAAAAACATTGTATCCAAAAACAACATGGGGAGGCACAGGTTTCTTTCAGCTCACAACTCTCAGGTCAAACTCCATCACTGAGGGAAGTCAAGACCAGAACACAGAGGCAGGCAGAGAAGCAGAAGCCATGAAGGAATGTAGCTTATTGGCCTGCTTCTCCTGGCATACTCAGTCTACTGTTTCATACCACCCAGGACCATCCGCCCAGGTAGTACCACCCCTAGTGACCTAGGCACATCAATCTCAATCATTTATCAAGAAAATGCCCCCATAGGCCTATCTGGTGAAGTCATTTTCTCAATTGAGGGTCTTGCTTCCCAAATAACCCTAGCTAGTGTCAAGATGACAAAAAATTTCTTGGCACATACTAATCAATAAGTGGCATACACTACTGAACAAATAACAAATCATACAAACACTTTAAAAGATAGAGAAAAATCATTTGATGAAATTTAACATTCTTTTATAATTGAAACTCTTGGCAACTGGATCTAGAAGAGCCCATTCTCAACGCAACCAAGGCCATGAATGGCAAGCCTACAGCTAGTACTACATCAGTGATTTCAGATTTTCATTTGAAATCAGGATCAAAGTATTTCCATGATTTCAGTTATACATAGTGTAGGTTGTCATATCCATAGCAATTAAATGAGAAAAAAATAACAGAAATCCAAAAGCATAGGAAGAAGTCAAATTGTCATGGTTTTGGTTGGTTGGTTGGTTGGTTGGTTGGTTGGTTGGTTGGTTGGTTGGTTTTGGTTTTGGTTTTTGTGGATGTCATAACCTTGTTTATTAAAGATCTTAAGGTCTCCAGTGGAACAATTAAAACTACTGCATAAATTCAGTAAAGTTGTATATCATGTATATAGTGTATCAACATGTATATAATCAACATGTATATAAAAATCATGGGCAGTATTGTTTACAAGTATACAAAATAATGGCATTTACAAATGTATAAAATTGACCTTTCCACATATTTCATCTCTATGACCTGTTTTTGAGCCCCTCATATACACACTGGTTCTCATCTGTCCCCAAGGAGTCTTCCTCTGTTTTCATGCCATGTATCAATGCAAGTATGCATCTTATGAGTTTATGAGTGTGTGTTCTGTTTATGTGACAGACTATATGAAATTTCTCTTTTATACACATATTAACCATGATTCTCTAAATGGTTAAATCCAACAGAATTACTGTATACTACAAGAGGAATTTATTAGATTGGACTGAACATTGGAAAAGAAGTAGCCCCACAATGGTTGTCTGTATACTAGAGGCTGAGGACCCAGTAAGGCTCAGTCAACAAGACTGGAAGCCATCAGTTCGAACCTGGTGCTGAATTCTGAAGGTTTCCTGGAAAGCTACTTCTCTTCAGTCCAACTAGAGCTGAAGAAGCTGGTTTTCATGTCACAAAGTGTGGCAGCAATAGCATCAGAAAAGTAAATCCATCACAAAAACAACGGAAGGGAGGAAAAAGAAGCTCTGCTTTTTCTTCTTCATATCTGGGCCACACCAGAAAGTTTGGCCCACTCTGAGGAAAGTCACCTCAGTTAATCATTACAGATGTTCTCATAGCCCCACCAGCAGGATGTCTCTTAGTTGATCTTATATCTAATCAACTTGAGTCGAGGATGGGGGCAGGAATTGAATGAGGTTGGCCCCAGTGTTTGCTCTGCAGCTAGTGGACTGTTTGGGATTAGGAGGTATGTCCTTGTTGGAGAAGGTGTATCATCAGGAGTGAGCTTGGAGGTTTCAAGGGGCCATGTCATTCCTGTTAGGTCTTTGTCAAGTGCCTGTGGATAAGATGTAAAGCTCTCAGTTACCATTCAGCACCACGAGTGCTTGCCTGTCATCATGTTCCCTACCACAATGATCACAGCTTAAGCCTCTGAAATTGTAATCAAGCCCCCAATTGAATACTTTATTTTGTAAGTTTTAGTAGCCATGGTGTTTCTTCACAGCAATATAAAAATAATTAAGGGCATGTATATTATTAATTATTTATCAATTAAATACATATAGATACTTAAATATATATTTCACACATAAGAGCAGTCATGCAATAGATAACATTCTATAACCATCAAATAATTATCTCCTAAGCAAAATGTTCCATTTATAATGGGACTAAAAATAAAATAACTTAGGAGTAAACTCGACCAGTGAGGTGAATGATCTACATACTTAACATTAAACCATATTTGTGAAGAAAACCGAGACACAAGTAAAGAGAATGAAATCCCATGTTTACTGATTGTCTTAAGATGGTTAAAATGTTCATATTATCCAAACACTTCTACAAATCCCATGCAATCAGAACCAAAATTTCAATAATATTTTTACAAAAATAGAACTCCAAAATGTATCTGTGACTAGAAGAGATTAGAACAGCTGCATCAACCTTATTTTTAAAGATAAATAAATAAATAAATAAATAAATAAATAAATAAATAAATAACTCAACAATACAGCATTACAGGCTGGCACAGTTGGGCCCCTGCATCCTTGTGCTCTACAATCAGATTCAACATTGGGTAAAATTTTCAGCTGTATTGAAGAATATAGATGAAATTTTATACTGCATGGAACAACACAGTATAAAAACTACTAGTACAACATTCATATTGTATGAGGTACTATTAATAGCCTAGAGACAATTCAAAGCAGAGTTTCTTAAACCCTCTCACTTGTGACTCCATTATGGCAGAATTTTTATTCTCCTTGTATTTTATTAGCTATTTGTATTTTGATCATCTTTCACATTCTCTCCTCCTACTCCTCCTAGTTCCAGGATCACTTCTCTAATCACCCATTTTTGTATTCTCAGTTTTAAAAAATTAAGTCAAATTTATGCTTCCCACACATGTCCGGTGTTTAGCCACCACTGGATTACAGTACACATACCAGGGACCACAGCTTCACAGAAAACTGGGTCTTCCTCTCCCAGCAGCTGTCACTTGCCATCAGCTTCTCAGCTCGGGGTGCAACTTTGTGCCCACCTCCTGTCTTCACACTGTGCTTTCTCTTGCACAGGTCTTGCATGCTGTCACAATCTTGGGTTTTGATATGGGCAGATGCCATGATGTTTCTAAAAAACTGTTTTCTTGTAGTCTTCCACACCTCTGATCTTGCAATATTCCCATGCCCTTCTTCTGCTATGAGACATATATATATATATATATATAATACAATGTGGTATGTCTGTGTGTGAGAGATGTGTATAAAGTCATGTTTTCAATAGGGTATATGAATTAGATATTTATATAATAATAGTAGGTGTACAAATTAGAAATTTGCTGATTATAAATCATAAGGAAAATTTTTAAACAATTCTTTTGTATATATAATTTTACCATTTACCAAAGACTAAAGCAAATTTATATAGTGATGAGATAGACATGTGTGTGCTTGTTTTTACATAAGGAATTAAATCACGCCTAAATATCTAACACTATAAAACATAAAGCACCTTCAATATTTTTGGAGCTGAGCAATATTTTGATTTTTTTATTCTTCAATATTTACTTTATATATGTGTTACAAAATAGCAGAAGTTTGTTTCAGGAAATTCAGAAACTAATGAAATTTTGTCCAAACACAAGACAACAATCATTTAACAAATTTTTGTGAAACCTAACATTCTAACACAGTCCAAAGATTTATCAATTAGGTAATTATATGCTGAAGAATAACAAGAGGGAGATACTGATATTTTCTATAATTAAACCATTATGTTTCTATGAGAGCAGAAAAGTTTGAATCTACAGTACAAACACTGCAGTTCATAATATAAATAATTGAGTCTGAGCTGAGACATCTGAGCACATTTGCTGGTGTAACCTAACTTTACAACACCCATAGTGCAGTACTCTGTGTTGAGAACCAGGGCTGTGGAGCTATGAAGTGAATCAAGGCTGAGCATTCCCAGAAGTGCTACCAGAAATACAGCTTTCCAGGTGCCAATGCCAAGGAAACACTTCCCAGAAGGTTCTGCCTTTGTGATGTTGATCTCATCCTAATCACAGCTCAGCCCCAGATGACCAGTGGCCAATTGTCCTAGCAAAGCAAAAATTTCACTTTAATGTCTCTAATCTCTTATTAATCAGACAGTACTTCAAGTCCAGCTTACCAGAAGCATAGATTGTTAATTTAAAGTATCTCTCAAAAATGACCTGTAAGAGTCTTTACTCCCCACTGAAACGTCACAAACTAGGCCTCCATCATCTGTACTATTCTCAGCATTTGCCAGCTTTTTGCACCATTACAACAGCTACCCAATAAGAAGCAGCCTAGGAGAAGTACTCATTTCAGCTCACAGTCTCAGGGTGGAATGTCCTACTACTTAGGGAAAGAAGGTTTATTAGTGCTCACAGTTTCAGGACAAGAAGCATGGTAGCAGTTGCCCTCCCCTTATTATAGAACGTGCATCTGACCTCACTGGTTTGGATGACAGGAAACATAGAGAACTAAGTTGAGTTCCCCAGTCTACTACCTCTGCTAGTCAGGCCACAGTGCAAAAAAGTACAACCACCTTCCAAAACAGAGACACCAGCCAGAGACCAAGTGCTTAAACACATCTGCCTATGTAGGACATTTCACATTCAAACAGTAGCATATGTAAATAGGCATCCATGAAAGGAAACTAGGAATGTCTGAAAGGTACAGGAAGAATTGGAGTTAGTATCAGGAAAATCCAAATAAACACACCAGGAGGTATTATGGCAAACTTACTCCTAGGATTATTTCCAAAAGACAAAGAAACTGCATGTTAGCAAGAATGTGGGGAAGAGAATCTATATGTGATATTGATGGTGTAGCCATTATGTAAGTGCCTCAAGTATAGAATGGACTTATAGCACAACCCCCATCTGAATTTGGATGCTGGCAATGAGGCCAGCATGTCAAAGATATCTGCTTAGCCCAGATATGGAAAGAACCCAAGTATTCATCAGCAAAAGTATATACAACACATCATTTCTATTGAAAAACCTTTGTTTTGGGAAAGATCATGGTTGCTAATATCTGCAATGCACTTGCTACTACATTCATTTTAAATATATTGTCTATCTGAAAGCAATAAAAAATCTTATAAATAATAAGTATCAAAGTGTATGCCTCTATGCTAATATGATGACCACTTTCCTATAAAATCCTTTTAACAATGACTTTCTGGACTTCGGGAGAGGCCATAAAATAAGAACAAAATTCTTTTAAAATAAATTAAGATATATGACATGATGTTATAAGAATCATATATAGCATCACAACCAGGATCTCAGGATCACAGAATCACAGAGACAGCTAGACTCTGAGGACTTCTGACACAACCAGGAAAACAGGACAGGCAGGCTCCAATCAGAGACAGTGAGTGCAGGTAGCACTAGAAATAACCAGATGGCAAAAGGCAAGTGCAAGAACACAAGCAACAGAAACCAAGTTTACTTGGCATCAACAGAACCTAGTTCTCCCACCATACAAAATCCCAAATACCTTATGACACCAGAAAAGCAAGATTCAGATTTAAAATCATTTCTCATGATGGTGATAGAAGACTTTAAAAAAGACATAAATGCCTCCCTCAAAGAAATGCAGGAGAACACATGTAAGCAGGAAGAAGCACTTAAGAAGGAAATACAAAAATCACTTAAAGAATTACAAGAAAACTGAACCAAGCAGGTGAAGAAATTGAACAAAACCATTCAAGACATAAACATGGAAGTAGAAACAATAAAGAAATCACAAAGAAAGACTCCCCAGGAGATAGGAAACCTAGGAAAAAAAATCAGGAGTCATAAATACAAGCACCATTAACAGAAAACAAGAGATAGAAGAGAGAATCTCAGGTGCAGAAGATAACATAGAAAACATTGACACAACTGTCAAAGAAAATACAAAATGCAACAAAATTCCTAACCCAAAATATTCAGGAAATTCAGGACACAATAAGAAGACCAAAGCTAAGAATAATAGTTATAGAAGAAAGGGAAGATTCTCAACTTATAAGGCCAGTAAATATCTTCAACAAAATTATAGAAGAAAACTTCCATAACCTAAAGAAAGATATGCCTATGAACAAAAAGAAGCCTACAGAACTCCAAATAGACTAGATCAGAAAAAAAATCCCCCTGTCACATAATAATCAAAACACGAAATGCACAAAACAAAGAATATTAAAAGCAGTAAGGGGAAAAGGTCAAGTAACATATAAAGGCAGACCTATCAGAATTACACCAGACTTCTCACCAGAGACTATAAAAACCAGAAGATCCGGGACAGATGTCATACAGACCCTAAGAGAACACAAACGCTATCCCAGACTACTATACCCAGCAACCCTGAATTAACATAGATGGAGAAACCAAGGTATTCCATGACAAAACCAAATTTACATAATATTTTCCCACAAATCCAGCCCTACAAAGAATAATAGAGGGAAACCACCAACACAAGAAGGGAAATTATGCCCTAGAAAAAGCAAGAAAGTAATCTTCTTCCAACAAACCCAAAACAAGATAGCCACACAAACATAACTCCATCTCTAATAACAAAAATAACAGAAAACAACAATCACTTTTTCTAAATATCTCTTAACATCAATGGGCTTAATTCCCCCAATAAAAAGACATAGAATAATGGGCTGGATGAGTAAACAGGACCCAACATTTTGCTACATACAGAAAACGCACCTCATTGACAAAGAAAAACACTGCCTCGGGATAAAAGGCTGGAAAACAATTTTCCAAGCAAATGGTCTAAAGAAACAAGCTGGAGTAGCCATTCTAATATAGAATAAAATTGACTTTCAACCAGAAGTTATCAAGAAAGATAAGAATGAACACTTCATACTTGTCAAAAAAAATAAACCAAGGTGAAATCTCAATTCTGAACATCTATGCAACATTTGCAAGGGCACTCACATTCATAAAAGGAACGTTACTAAAGCTCAAAGCACACACTGTATCTCACACAGTAATAATGGGAGACTTCAACAACCCACTCTCGACAATGGACAGATCATGGAAACAGAAACTAAACAGAGACACAGTGAAACTAAGAGAAGTTATATACCAGATGGATTTAGCAGATATTTATAGAACATTTAATCCAAAAACAAAAGAATATACCTTCTTCTCAGCACCTCATGGTACCTTCTTCAATATTGACGATATAACTGGTCACAAAACAGGCCTCAACAGGTACAAAAAAAAATTGAAATAATCCCATGCATTCTATCAGATTACCACAGACTATGGCTGGTCTTCAATAACTATAAAATCAATGGAAAGCCCACATTCATGTGGAAACTGAATATTCTACTCAATGATAACTAGGTCAGGGAAGAAATAAAGAAAGAAGTTAAAGACTTTTTAGAATTTAATAAAAAGGAGGACACATCATACCAAACCTTATGGGACACCATGAAAACAGTGCTAAGAGGAAAACTCATAGCTCTAAGTGCCTACAAAAACGAACTGTAGAGAGCACACACTAGCAGCTTGATAGCTCACCTGAAAGCTCTGGAACAAAAATAAGCAAATGAACCCAAGAGTAGTAAACAGCACGAAATAATCAAACTCAGGGCTGAAATCAAGCAAGTAGAAACAAAAAGAACTACACAAAGTATCAACAAAACCAGGAGCTGGTTCTTTGATAAAATCAACAAAATAGATAAACACTTAGCCAGACTAACCAGAGAGTACAGAGACAGTATCCAAATTAATAAAATCAGTACTGAAAAGGGAGACATAACACCCGGAAACTGAGAAAATTCAAAAAATCATCAGATCCTACTACAAAAGCCTATACTCAACAAAACTGGAAAATCTGGATGAAATGGACAATTTCCTAGACAGATACCAGGTACCAAAGTTAAATCAGGAGCAGATCAACCATCTAAATATTTCTATAACCCCTAAAGAAATAGCAGCAGTCATTAAAAGTCTCCCTAACAAAAAATGCCCAAGACCAGATGGTTTTAGTGAAGAATTCTATCAGACCTTCCATGAAGACCTAACACAAATTCGCTATAAACTATTCCACAAAATAGTAACAGAAGAAACACTGCCCAATTTGTTCTATGAAGCCACAATTATGCTCATATCTAAACCACACAAAGACCCAACAATGAAAGAGAACTTCAGATCAATCTCCCTTATAAATATCAATGCAAAAATACTCAATAAAATTCTCTCAAACCAAATCCAAGAACATATCAAAATAATCATCAAACATGATCAAGTAGGCTTTATCTCAGGAATGCAGGGATGGTTCAGTATTCAGAAATCCATCAACCCAAAGGGGGGGGGGGACAAGATCATCTCACTAGAGGCTAAGAAAGCATTTGACAAAATTCAACACCCCTTCATGGTAAAAGTCTTGGAAAGAACACAAATTCAAGGCCCATCCCTACATATAGTAAAAGCAATATACATCAAACTAAATGGAGAGAAACTTGAAGCAATCCCACTAAAATCAGGGACTAGACAAGGCTGCCCACTTTCTCCCTACCTATTCAATATCTACTCAAAGTCCCAGCCAGAGCAATTAGACAACAAAAGGAAATCAAAGGGATACAAATTGGAAAGGAAGAAGTCAAAATATCACTATTTGCAGATGATATGATAGTATACTTAAGTGACTCCAAAACTTCCATCAGAGACCTGCTAAACCCGATAAGCAACTTCAGCCAAGTGGCTGGATATAAAATTAACTCAAACAAATCAGTAGCCTTCCTCTACTTAAAGGATAAGCAGGCTGAGCAAGAAAATAGAGAAATGATACCCTTCACAATAGTCACAAATAATATAAAATACCTCAGTGTGAATCTAACCAAGCAAGTGACAGATTTGAATGACAAGAACTTTAAGTCCCTGAAGAAAGAAATCCAAGAAGATCTCAGAAGATGGAAAGATCTCCCATGCTCATGGATTGGCAGGATTAATATAGCAAAAATGGCCATCTTGCCAAGAGCAATCTACAGATTTAATGCAATCCCCATCAAAATTCCAACTCAGTTCTTCAAAGAGACAGAAAGAGCAATTCTCAAATTTATTTGGAATAACAAAAAAAAAAAAAAAACAGGATAGCGAAAACTATTCTCAACAATAAAAGAACTTCTGGGGGAATCACCATCCCTGACCTCAAGCTGTACTACAGAGCAATAGTGATAAAAACTGCATGATATTGGCACAGAGGCAGGCAGATAGATCAATGGAACAGAACTGAAGACCTAGAATTGAACCCACACACCTAAGATCATTTGATATTTAACAAAGGAGCTAAAACCATTTGGTGGAAAAAGGACAGCATTTTCAACAAGTGGTGCTGGTTCAACTGAAGTCAGCATGAAGGAAAATGCAAATCGATCCATTCTAACTCTATACAAAACTCAAGTCCAAGTGGATCAAGGACCTCCTTATAAAACTGGACACACTGAAACTAATAGAAGAGAAAGTGGGGAAAAGCCTCAAACTCATGGGCACAGGGGAAAAGTTCCTGAACAGAACACCAATGACTTATGCTCTAAGATCAAGAATTGACAAATGGGACCTCATAAAATTGTAAAGCTTCTATAAGGCAGAGGACACTGTCAATAGGACAAAACAGCAACCAAGAGATTGGGAAAAGATCTTTAATCAATGGGGGTAACCTTCACTGAGACTCCCAGTAGTGAGGGTATAGATCCTGAAGAAGTCAGGCAGGAACCTCCTGCAGCCAGGCAGGAACACCAGTGGAGCAATTGGGACACCGACTCACACACAAAACTTTCAACCCAAAATTTATTCTGTCTGCAAGAAATTCAGGGACAGGGATGAAGCAAACTGAGAAAACAGCCAAGCAGTAACAGGCCCAACTAGGCACCAGTCCTTGACAATGCTTGCAGACAGGAGCCTAGCATAACCGTCCTCTGAGGGGCTCCATGCAGAGACCCACAAACACTGGATGGAGGTTGGAGATTCTTATAGAAGAGTTGGAGGAAGCATTGAGAGCCCTGAAGAGGATAGGAACTCCATGAAGACCAACAGAATCAACTAACCTGGACCCTTGGGGGCTCTCAGAGACTGAATCCCCAACCAACAAGCATGCACAGGCTGGACCCACCCCACGCATATGTAGCAGATATGCAACTTGGTCTTCAACTGGGTCCCAAAGGGAGTGAGGGCTATCCATAAAGCTTTTGTCTGTGGAATGCATTCCCCTAAGGTTGACTTGTTTGGCCTCAATGGGAGAAGAAGCTCCCAGTCCTACAGAGACTTGATGTGCCAAGATGCGAGGATATGGGAGGAGACTGAGTGGGAGGAGGTATACTGATCAGGAAGTAAAGTGAATAAATTAAAACTTAATTATTTTTTAAAAGAATCTTATGGGATAAATATATGTCAGCAAGGGTGATCTAATCATAAACTCTATTAAATACCTACAGAAGCAAGAAGCTAACAGAAATACATAGACAATTGCTTAGCAGCCAACCTGTCAGCTATGGATTTTTTATATGGCCCATGTTCTAAAAGTATTAACCTCAGCATATCTAACTCATATACCTCAGTTGGATTCTAGCCTCGCCCCAGAGCCACTAATATTATTTATTGATTAAGAGTCTTAAATTCAGCAGGATTCTGTCAGGGTACAGATGGAAAAAGATGACTAATGCTGCAAAATGTGGTCACTGTGTTCCCATCAATCAATCAGTTCAGATGCATCACTTGATTCGCTGAAGCTGACCTGGCTGCCTGGTCTTTGGAATTAGACCAAAATGCATTCAGTTAGCAACTGATTCCAACTGATGAGTGTCTTACCAGTCTCTTAACACACACTCACAAGTGATCACTTTTCCTACATGATTAGATGCTCTTCCAGGCTACTGTCATCAAAATGTGACCTATGCTTTTGGTAAAATCACTCTGCCTTTGCAAGGATTAAAAACAAACCTTCTGTTTCTTGTATCTGGAGGAAGACTGTGCGGTGATTTATCAGAAAGGTTTTAAAATACCATATATCTTCTAGAATTTCTTCTTCAGACTGAAATATGTGGTCTACAATTTATAGCAGACTATGACTAAAGACAAATAAAATAAGCCCAGGTTTAGAAATCCAACCACATAAATGTACTGGTTAGAATAGCCTTACTTAATAAAATTGTCTCAGATTATTTATAGACCAGCAATACAATAGCTAACACCTGATAAAAACTTCAAGGAAAGTGAAATTGTTAATTAGAAAGGGAAAAGTCACACACTTATTCAAGGTTGGCCAGACCACTCTTTGTTCTCCTAGTTAGTTCTAGGTCAACTGAAAACAAGATACAAATTGGTGTTACAAAGTGTGTGTGTGTTTGTGTGTGTGTGTGTGTGTGTGTGTGTGTGTGTGTGTGTGTTGAATTTGGAGATTCATACTAGCTAAGGGCTACCTTAGTGCTTATTTTATTTTTTGTTTGTTTTGTTTTGTTTTGTTTTGTTTTGTTTTGTTTTGTTTTAAGACAAGGTTTCTCTATGTAGCCCTGAACTCACTCTGAAGATCAGACTGTCCTCAAACTCACAGAAACCTGTTTGCCTCTATTTTTTGGGTGCTGGGATTAAAGGTATGTGCCATCACCACCCAGCTCATTTTACTTTATATATTGAAAACATTATCACTAAGTTACCCAGGCTGGAGGCTGGCTTCAGTTTGCTTTCTAGCTCAGTCAGCTCTTGAACTGGAGATCCTCCTGCAAGCCTTCCAAGAAGCTGAGATTAAAGGCTGGCACTGCCAGAGTCAGCTCGGATATTTCTTTTTTTTTTTATTGGATATTTTATTTACATTTCAGATGCCAATCTCCCTTTCCCCATTTCCGTTCCCCAGAAAACCCCTATCCCATGCTCCCCCTTTTCCATTTGGCTTTTATACAATTTTTTAAATGTTAATCAAGGGCTTTGTAAGTATGGTAATGCTCAATCAGAAGGGTAACCCAATACCCAACCTAGCTATGTAAACTATCTTTGACTAGTGGAGACACGTGAACTTCTGCCTCCATGCCCCCTCTCTCTTTCTCTCTCTTTTTCTCTCTCATTACCGAGCTTCTCATCTACTTCATCTTCTCCTCTCCTTACTCCATCTTTTCCTCTCGGCGCTCCTTTCCCCTTAGCTCCTCCTACATATTACCCTTCCTGTTAAAATAAAACTTTTCTCTCAGAATACAATTAGAGCACAATTATTCCTATTTGTACCAGTGAGGTACAAGATAGTCTTAATACCCAGTCCGTCCTTTTGTTGACTAGCCAGAACCTCTGCCGTCTCTCTTGACTAGAACACTTAGTTTTGAACCTGGCTTTTTCTTGGCTTTAGAATGAATGTCAGCTGAGAACCCTCCATCAGATCTTTTCTCTCAGGGTAAATAGCCTGGATTGGCTATGAGTCTATAGGTCTTCAATGCCGTCAGAAATCCAGAATGACTAACTTAACTGAATTTATGGGAAGCAATAAGCATAGCTTCTAAAACTTAGCCAATTTATAGAGACCGCTGAACACCTGAACACCTGGACAGCCCCTATACTACTGAACGTTGGAGCATCAAATCTTCAGCCTTCTGGCCCAAACTCATCTAACAGACTTTAGTGCTGCAGAATTATTAAGGGCTAGTTACTCTGTCTAGGCAGATATAATCAGTCGACTATTCTGCAAGTGTGTCCTTTTCTGTAGATGGAGAGGCAATTCTTGCCTGGTGGCTGTCTCACCACAACAGGAGTAACTCCAATGATGCTCAATTTCTTCTTAGAATCCAAGATGGGAAGCTGTCAGGAGCAGATAGGTCTCTAATCAAAATGAACATTAATATAGAAATATTTGTGATGTCAATTCTATGGATTTCTGACGTTTTGAAATCCAACTATCCATGTAAGGTAACCTGGACTGCTGTCTGTTATCTCCTCTCAGCTATTTCTAAATGAAATATAGAAAACACCCTAACAATAAACTCAAAGTCATGAAGTTGCTATAGTCCCTTAACTCACAGGTTAGTCATCCCAAGTCAGCTAAAAAAGTTAAAGAAGGACTGGATCTAAGTCTTGTATTTCTAAATGTGTTATACAGCACAATGCCCATGAGAGTATCTATATTCATTTCACTTTCATATCGATGAGAGGCTTATACCAATGAAAACCTTAAATTTGAAATCCAAGTGAATTTTGTACCATTTAAGAAGTTGTAACTTCATCTTGATACTAAATTATACAGATTTCTACCAATAGGTTATGGCTATGCCATAAATCCTAGCTAATCCTCCCTGTTCCAACAAAATCACTGCTGTTCCCCAGAGAGACAGCCCCATATTAACCACCTTAGTCCCCAAGCCCGGGGAATAGGGGCGTTGACTCTTCTTTAACTTCTTCAAGCTGATTACGGGCGTCGAGTCATCAGAAGAGGGGTGGGGGGAAGAGCAAATTGATAGGCCTCCGACGCTGTGTCCTCACTGCATCCAGATGGAACTCCCAGACACCGGAGGTATGAATAGGTCCTCTCATTTTGCTTGATGAGTAGATACACCAGGGCTGTGCATTCTGCAATATACAATTCTCTGGACAAGTTTTAGTATCAAGAAAAAAAATTTTTTTTTTCCTAGAGGGCTGACATATTTTTTTTTAAAGATGTTGGTTCTAACAACTTTTTCCCCCCTTTTATGTAGTTGGTTATAATATTTACATTTCAATTTTTATCCTCTTATCCCATTTCCCCCACCACCCAGGAACCCCTTATCCCATCCCCCCTCCTTATATCCCTTCTATGAGGCTGTGCCGGAACCCACCCCCAACCCCCACTACCCCCTCCTCACCCTCCCCCCCCCAGCTCGGATATTTCTTAATGTTCATAATTGTCCTCATACTTATTTTTCTACTAGAAAATGAAGATGCTGAAAATCAGTCCACTGCCGTTATGCCATGCTGACCACAGCATAGTTTCACTGTGCTGCTGTAGCAAGTGTACCATAACTGACAGTCCGTGAGCATGTAGAATGTGTTTACAACTGTTCTGAAAACTAAGGTGTTAAAGGCCAAGATGCAGATTTTCAGCTGTATCCTCACACCTGATAGTCAGGGCAATCTCCTGGGTCTCTTTTCAGAGGCACCAATCCCATTTACAAGGTTCCATTCTCACAACCCAATTACACCCTACTGCTGTCACCTCTTAATTCTGTCAGTGTGGGACTTCATGCTGGAGATATATGTAAGCTTCATTATTCTGCCACAGCAAAAATATTAAGACATCATGGCTCAACTTGCAAACTTTGACCCAAAGAGAACCAAAATCATCATAATCCAAAAATGGGAGTTTTCTATTGAGAAATTTAATGGATGTTCATCAGAGAAACCTAACAGTTTCTGATTCAATGACAGCCACATCTTGAAATAACTCATTACTTTGAGCTGATTCCAGTCACAATATTTTTCAGTAAACTCCCTGGTAAATGCCAGGAAGTTTATAGCAAACACCTCCACTAATACGTTTTAACTAATTATCCTGCCCATGAACAAAACTGCATTTCATTGTTCCTATGTCTGCAGTGAGTTTTGTGTTACAGTTCTTTCCTTGATACTACAATTGGCCCTTGGTGTATGTGACTAAACATTGGCTGTGCTTTAATTAATATAATCCACCTGAGTCATTCTTTTATAAAATGATCTTGCCTCTAAAACCTCGGTGGTTGGCTCCCGTTTACAGAAAGCCTCCGGACAAATTAAATGAGCATCACATTGGGTGCAGACAGTCACATCCAAATCCTAAGAAGTTTCACTAAAATAATTAGCCTAGTTTCTGTAACAAACAAATCTGGAAAAAGGAAAAGAGCTGTGTTACAGAATAAAATGATTCTAAGATGTGCAATGTATTCGGATCCTAATTCAAAAAGACTTCTAGAGAATAGCACTGTCGAAATAATCACAAAAAAGGTGGTTGTGGACTAGGTGTTAGATTGTATTGATAAATTATAATTTGTAGTTATTATATATAATATGTATATGTTGTCATGTGTCATGGAGATCCTGAAGGTTTGGTTCTGCAGGACTGGTCCTTTCATGTGTTCCAGAAGTTTATGAATAGGCTAAACGTTAGGGTGGACCAACTCAAAGCCCTAGGTTATAAATTATATAAACCATATAAATATATAGTTTTATAAATTATAATTATGGATAAATTATAATTTGTATCAGAAATGGCGGTATTTTAAGGATGCATATTAAGAATTAATTTAAATGGTGTCTGAGTGTTTTTTTAAAGATGTCACAAAGATAAGAAAAATTATTTGCCATCTTGACAGCCATTGCTGCAACATTTCCCCTCTCTTTTTGAGTTGCTTTGCAGCTTAAAATCCAAGGAGAATGTTAGCTGGACATTACTGAAGCTAAGAAGTTGGTTTCTCTGGGGATTCCACTCAGCTTTGTAGTCTATAACCCTTGAGTGAAAACACAAATGTGATGGTTATTAAAATGCATAGAAAAAAATCTGGAAATATGAAACTCTTTTCTCTCACATAGAAGCACTGATATGAAGGTGGTGATGTTTAACTCACATTGTAGGATTTCAGGTCTCAGTTCCAACTTAAAATTGAAAGAATCCCACTGTACCAGGACGTATTCCAGAAGGGGCACATTTCTTAGTCAGAGGACACTTGCTAGATTAACATTCAGAGGAAAAAGGGAGAGGCTGATTAATATTCCTCAGACCACAGGGAAGGGAACCCACCTGTGGGTGAGGAAGGCCCAGAGCATGTAGACACATTCTAGGAGAGGGGCCCAGGATGAGAGGTGGTCAGGAAGCTGGACTCTTAACATGGTAAACCTGGGCAAACGGAAGACACTCTTTGTCATAAAAACAATGTGTGAATCTGAGTCACCTAGAGACCGGACCTGGGAAGGTCAGCCTTTGTGGTTGCCCTTGTGGACTCTGTATAAAAACTGCTTCCAGCTTTGGCTCAGGGTTCCATTTGCCTGTGTGTGAGAGAGCCCCAGAGCATTGGTTATTATCATTAAACCTCATGTTTTTGCAGCAAATCCTTTGTCTGTGTTTCTGAGGGAGCGCATCTCCTGGTTTTGGATCTTTTGGGTTCAACAGCCTAAAAATTTCTCTGTGTCTTACAGGGAGAGAAGAAGAACTTAAAGAGAAAAATGACCTTAACTTTAACCCTAAAAGGGTCCCATGGTACTGGCTTCCAGAGAGATTTTCCTGTGAGTCCATTATTAACTCGTCCTTTGACCATTTGAACTCACCCAGCCAGGTCTCCCCTAATCTATTATAGAATAGAATTAAGTTAGCAGACATAGGTAGCATTTTGAAAAGCTTCTTGATAAAAAAAAAATTCAACTCAATAATAACAGAATCTTGAATGAATCTGCAGACCATAGAATCTTATTCTAAACTTCTTTGACTTTTCACATCTTTTAGAACCTTTTCTATTTTCCATTTTTAAGTGTGTGTTAGTTGATTATAAAAATATAGCCTATGGTAATGCAGGACACTTATATAGGATGGCCTGTCAGCTCACACAAATCCTTGCGTCCCAGCACTTACTGCACAGTGGACTTTTGAGATACTTACTTTTTACTCTGAGTGGCTACCAATAACCATGAGGTTATTAATAACTTGCTTCAGGAAAAAATGACTAGAATGAATGCATCCTGTTTTATATTTACATGAGCCAAGAAATTTCACTTCATTTTCAGAGGCAATGTGTGGTTGTTTTGTTATGGTTTTCTCTCTATTATTGCAAGCAAATGCGGCCTAGTTGATTCAAAAGATAGTCATCATATTCCAAAGTTAATTGAATTTATTTCAGGAAAAGGTCTATGTTTTTCTTCATTTTATACTTTTTAGGCAATAAAAAGAGGCTTGGCTAAGTTTGTAGTATAAAACGCTTAAACATCGCCGGGAGGTGGTAGTGCACGCCTTTAATCCAAGCACTTGGGAGGCAGAGGCAGGCGGATTTCTGAGTTCGAGGCCAGCCTGGTCTACAGAGTGAGTTCCAGGACAGCCAGGACTACACAGAGAAACCCTGTCTCGAAAAAAGAAAAACCAAAAAAAAAAAAAAAAAAAAAAGCTTAAACATCATTAAATAAGTATAAGTAGCTGTTGAATAAATTAACTGGTTGGAGAAGAAGGCAATGTACTAAATATGAAATAATCTTCCAATTCCTATTTTGCCATAATTTCCCAGAACAAGAAGCATGATAACACATTGTGGTGCGAGAGAAAATAAAGGCATTAATCACTATAGACCCAGACCTTTTAATCTATCTCACTCCCTTATCAATTGACAATAACTCTTTACTTTAAAAAATCATACAGAGCTGTGGTGAAGTGGCCAGAACTCCCAAAAAGCCAAAATCGTTTTAAAAGCCACTCATCTGATATTTGACCCTGCGCACACTGACCTCCTTCTCACATTCCTGTCTCTCAGGAAGGAATACTCACTAGAGAGTAAAAATGAGGACAGTAGAGCTGTGTTGTGTTTTGTGCTCACAAGTGCAATAGATCTCATTGAATTGCCAACTGTAGCTGGTAAAGACATTATGTCATGACTAAAGGTCCTGTCCTCCACAGAGGTTGAAGAATGTATACAAATGACACACAGCCTGGGAAGAAGGGTGTGGTGGAGGGGGAATATAGTCACACAGGCGTGCTGAAGATTCCTCATCTTGTGACTGCTAACTAGCCCCACTGAGAAGAAAGAAGCTCTCACAGTTATACTGGAAAATATCTTTTGGAAAGAAGAAAATGATCATTTATTTCCAAACCCTGCCAATTTCCATACAGTACTCTATCTGTATCATAGCCATAGGCGTGTTCAATGACAGGAACAATAATTTCTCATCTTCCTGCTCAAGAAATAATTTTATTGATCTTCCCTCTATTTTATTTTTTTTATTTTTCCCGTGATTCAGCAGGTCAGGATTTCTCCCGTTCCAGTAACTTCCTGCCATTAAGCAAGTCATCCAGACTGTGAAAATGCATTCACAATATAACCGGAAGTGCAGATCCATTTCAGCACCACGGAGAGCTCCTCAGCTTTTCTTCCATCACAGACATTTGCAGTTCATACTGTGGAGGACAATAAAAAGAAATTTTAAAGTGTAAATTAGTAACTACCAAACAGTTTACCAATGGGCAAAATCTTAATTTTTGATACCTTTAAAAATAGACAGTGTTTCATACATGTTCATGACTGCAACAATGTTTTTTTTTTCATCTCTGAGATGGAATTATCTCTATTTTTAAATACCTCAACCATAATTTCTACATGAGTTTAAGCTGATATAATATCAGTACAGTAGAGTTCAGTCCTGTACGTTGAACTCTCCATGAGATAAGCCCAAAAAGTATCCCTGATGCTGTTTCTCCAGTGCTGTGCACATGCTCAATAAATATATGAATTGAGAAAGAATGAACATTTGCTACATGTTTTTTAAAAGTGAATGAATAAATGAATGAATGAATGAATGAATGAATGCCTTGTTTTAATTTGTTTCAAAGTTTGTTGCACTTCATAAGGCTTATTCGGACTGTGAATGCAGGAAAATCATTCCTAGTCCAGGTTCGCTTGCTCTTCTGCATCACGTCCTTAGATGGAAGGTGCCCAGGTAGCCAACAGTTCTCTCCTCTATGCTAAAGAGAGGTAAGGCCAGGCCACCCTCCCTTTGCTATAAGCCCCTCTGAGATCATGGATTCTGGAGCCCAGCTATGCTAGAAGGAAAAACCAGTAGCTCTGGCCATTTCTGAGCTGTCACCTCAGCCAGACATGGGCTGGTTTGGAAATTCCATCATCTATTAGGGAGGCCGGGATCCACCAAGTCCAGGGCCAAAGGTTAAAGAGAAAACAAGAAATAGTAATAACACAAGCTTTAAACAGACTTTTCCGACACTCAGCACACTGGGGTGAGTTCTCAGACCCCTGAGTCTATTCCTTCTCTTTGCCAATCTATGCAATGACACATGTTTGAGCAAAGTATAACCTCCTGGGTACAGGTAAGCACAGCCCAGTCCTTAGCTCCTAGGAGGCTTCCAGGCTAAGACGCCACTCCACTTGGACTGTACTATCGGACTCCAAAATGGGGGGGAGCTTCCAGGCAAGAGCTGATTTCCATTTCAAACTGCATTCTGGTACTTTGTACTCCAGCACCATTGGCCGATCAGTATTTAATGCTTGGAGATTCTGACTCTGCGGGAGTCATGTCAGGGGACTCTGAGAGCCAATCTGATTGAGCTTCTGGGTGATAATTATTCATGGGCTCCTGCCTCTTGCTCTTTCTCTAGCACGGTCCCACTCTGCAGACTCAGTGCCTTACTCAGACTCCTCTCTCGCTCTCTCTGAGGCTACAGCTGGACCCTTCTCCTTTGCCTTCGCCACCGCTCCCTGCGTGCACATCCCTACAATGGCTAAAACGGCAATGGGTAAGAATCGCGCTTCGCTCCCCACAAGCTCTATCTGGAGCCAATCTCTCCATTTCTCTCTCGGTGTTCTGAAGACATTAAAAGATATTTTATAAACGGAAAGACATTCATCACACAGGAGCTGGGAAGGTCGGAGGGAGCTCTGAGAGTAGATACGAGACCAAAGGGGAAGAGGGGTCTTTGAAAAACTAAGGCAAATGGTTTCTTTTTAAAAGATAGAAACAGGTAAGTTTTCCTCCGATGGGTAAGAATTTAATTCTGCTTCCATATTTAAAATTAAAGTGCCATCGGAGGGGAGGGGGCCACCTTAACGATCTGCCTTTAGTGAGGGACATTTTGGAAAGTGGTTTGGAACGTCCTATATTTATTCTGTAGGTTAAAAAGAAAATAGGGACGGGGAAGGGGTGATGTTGGAATAAAAGAGAAAATGCAAAGTCAACGCGGTCCCATCCGGGCGGTTTGAGAGATGGGTGGGAACGGGGGGGGGGGGGGAGGGGAGTGGGCACATTTAATGGTATTGTCTATCTTGGAAAAACCGCTAGTCTTGGGGCGCGGTGCGGGGAGGTAAGGCGGCCGGAGGGGTGGGGTAGGACCTTAGCTCCTTTGTTTTAGGGAGAAGGGGGGGAAACAGGAGGAGGGCGTGGAGGGCGCGGGTGGGCAGCTGCAGGGGCGGGGAAGCCTGCGCGGCGGGGAGGGGTAGAGGGACCTGGTTTCCCAAGGCGCCTGGGTGGGGTTTCTTTGTGTGTGAAGCTATGGTGGGGGGCAGGGGGGACCTGCAGCTCTGGGCACACTATGCGGACCGCCCCACCCTGTGAGAAGTCAAGCGGTCCCCACCCGACCCAGCTCCGCACCCTCAGTAGAAAGGGGGCTGAATGGGGAACCCAGCACAACACTGAAGAACCCAACCCTGGGGGAACACGGAGCTACGCCACGCCCCACTCACTCACTAGCAGCCTGCTTGCCAGAGACTTGACCATTAACCTCAGCCGCCCCACCCTGGCCTTTGTTCTTCATAGGGCGAGCGGAGAGTGGGCTAACATATTTTTCAGACCCACATTAAATAGGATATTTAGACATAGTGGCAAAAGAAAAAAAATCAAAAAGGGGAAAGAAGCGGCAGTGGGGGGGCAGCTATTCTGAACTCCTTAGATCATTTCGAAGGGAAGGGAGGGGACGTTTAAAGGAAGCTAGAAGAGTATACAGAAAATAATAAAGATAAAGATGTGTACGGATGCTATAGCGCAAAAGAGGTCAAGGTCTTTAAGATGAGCCACGTGCAATTTCAATTTTGTGGGTCAAACGGAGCCAAATCTTTTGGGCTATGTAAAACCGCAAGAAAGTCAGGTCCAGATCCAGGGCCTTCGGTTCCGCAAAGATCCTGTCCTTCTAGTTACCCTGGGGTGGACAGACTGGGAGGGGCCTGCACTGGGGAAGAGGTTGAAAGCCCCCCCTCCCCTAGACCGGGGATGCAGAGCAGGGAAAAGGATATGGACTGGCTCCACCCTGCCCTGCCCCACCCGGTCTGCGGAGCCTGGAGACTCAGGTTCCAGGCTAGCTCCCACGAACTTGGGTGGGGCTGCTGAACAGTCTGCAGTCCGGGCACCCCTCTTTCTAGCCCCGCCTTCTAAAACAACCCCGAACTCCTCAGGGTGTGCAGACACCTGGCCTGGCTCAGGGTCCCCTCCCAGGGGATAGATGGCTGTGCAGAAAGGCGAGCCCCGCCCGGCCACACAAAGCCTCAGCCGCGCCCTGCCCGACCCCTGGACCACAGAGGTGACCCCTTCCCTGTAGTTCAGGAAGGTGTGCTTACCCATGCAGAACCCAAGGATCTTTTTCCAAGCCCAAGCCCATTTTTCCGGGATAGAGAGACCTCACTAAGGGTCCTCCAATGGGGCGTGGCTCGGCCCCATCCCTCACTGCTAGAACCAAAGCAGTGAGCTTAGCGAGCGCGCACGTGGCGATCGTGCGCGTGGACCAGGGCCAGCCCTGCAGCTCTAGGCTTCCTCTCAGAACTCTCGCCCCCGCAGGACTATCCCAGGAGAGGGCTCTGCCCAGTGTCCTGAGCTACTCTCGGTTGCCACAGTTTGTTATCAATCTGCTTGTCCGGAAAGGTTCTGATGGGGGTTGGGGAGATTTTCCTGCTCTCTCTGTACTCTAGTTTCAGCTGCAGTGACTGGCTAGTTACTCCTCATCACCAGAATTGAGATTCCTTGGAAATCATCGTGATTATTAGTCCAAGACTCACTTATCTCCTAAATCTCATTTGTTCAAAAAGGATGCTCGTCCCTTTTGGTACAGATTAACCCCTTGCCACTAATCTTCCTGATCATCTTCGCCAACCTCCACGCCTCTTCCCCTACCCAACCCAAAGACGATTCTGTCTGCGGCTATTCATTTAAACTTCTATAAAGCAAATACATTTTGACTTCCTGTCGCTGTTATGTCTGTTCGTGTGACTGGGGTGCTGGTACTTGCTAAGAATTGCCTGCATGCAGGGTGATCGCTGAAAAATTCTCCACAGAGAATTGTTTTAACGGGCAAAAATTATATATAACTGAGATGTTATTCCCCTCCACCAGAAGGTGTATATATATATATAAACATTTAAATGTAGATTTTTTTATTGTTTTTCCCCAAAACTCCTCTTCCAAGTGCTTTTTTATACAGTCTCAATTCTACCCAGAAACAAGGATCGTGAAATGGTAACCGCCAACCAATGAAACTCCCACAGATGACAGGTGCAAAGGTCCCTCCTGCCATAATTAGACTGCACTTGTGAACGTTAGACCAGACATTACCTCCACAGTGAAAAGGGGGCAGTTTGGGGTTTTGGTTTTTTATAACATCCTATTGCAAAGAGCAATCAATTAATCTGTAAGGGAAGTGCTTTTCTCCATATTCATTAAACAATCCATGTATTCAGCATGTTTGCCCTAAGTACATATTATATTGCCTATTATCTTCTCAAATTGTGCACAGTATAAACTGAAGATAAGCAACTAGAAATAAAAAGCTGAAAATTTTATCAGGATTTCAGGGGGAAAATAAAGAAATAAATGGAGCTTGGTCAATCAATTACGAATACTGAGTCTTCCGAGTTGAGGGTGGCAGTAAGCAAGGCTATGCCCCGGGAAGCACACTATCAGTCGCCAACACAATGATATATATCAATGGATCTGTGGTGTTTGCCTGCACATGTTAAAAGTCTAGGAGGAAAAGCATGTTTTAAAATGATCGTTAAGATTGGGTGCTTTGTAGCTTTAAAAAAATTAAATTCTAGACCTCTGTTTCATCAAAATCCCTAATGGTCTTGCACTGTCTTACAAACAGACCTGTGGTAAACGTTTCTATGCTCAGAGGAGCAAGATGTGCTTGTTTGTTTGTTTGTTTGTTTGTTTGTTTGTTTTTATGGCAGCTGTTGCTTCTTCATTAGACATTTTTTGCAGGATTTTACTTCTTGCATATAAAAGAGTTACCATTACTTTTTATTTAAATTTTTAATTGCTTATGGATAATTTGTGACTTAGAAAGATAAGCATTAGGTCATTAAATCTCTGTCGGTAGCAAAAAAAATGCTGCAAGAAGTTCGATTTTGTGTACACTCGGGACATGCCCTCCCAGGATGTCATAAAGCCGGTTCATTTAATAAAAGTTTCTTTTTGTAATTTAGAATCAAAATAGTTACTTAGTTCTGTAATTATTTGATATCTATCAAGCAAGATTTTTGCATAAAACCCAAATGACTATCTATAAAATGGAAGATGAATCCATATTGAATGTCTTTTCATTCAATGCAGTACATCTTTAGGGAAATTGCTGTTATTCTTGTCCATTGATGTTTTTATTCTTTTAACTAGGGTGAAGTGTATGTTTGTGTCATTCCAGTAGCTAGTTTCTTGCAAGGAGCTAGATAAAATTAGTCTCAAAGCGTGTGGCAGCTAACTGCACAAACCAGACCTGGGTGTGGTCAGCCTCACACGGGTGGTTAATCCGCAGCTCCCACCAGTTTTCTTTAGTTTGTGGAAAAACACTCACTGCTGTTGCCCTGCAGTCTGTGGCATTGTATGAATGAGCTAGTCCACAAGAAAACACTCAATGGTTAGTGACCCAAATGCTTCCAGAACCGAAGCTATTAGCTTCCTGGTTCTTGCATTTGGGAGACCATGGAGTCTGCACTATCTTTTCACCCCACTAGAGGGCAATCAGTTTCTCTATGATTGATTTAAACCTGGCTTCAAACACTAACTGCTCAAAAAAAAAATGTTTTCTTTTATTGGAATTATTTGATTGTTGATTTAATAGAATAATGCCATGCTTTGCTCTCTTGAATTAGAAGGACATGTGCATCTCTACAGTGGGATGAGCGGTTGTAATCTACAAGTTGGCAGAACCCCAGTAACTAATCCCTCGTTCTTTCCAGTTTTGTTACAGCATAATTATTATATCGTTAATGTTACTTCTGGGGTTGCATGGTGCATAAACAGTAGAAAATGTCAGCAGTGATAATAAAATTATTTAGGAACAGATGCTTTGATTTGTAAGTAAAGGCATAAATTAAAATCATTGCTTACTGATTCATTTATTTAAATATGTCCTATGCTAGGAACAGCTCTAATGTCAGAGGCTCAACCCTTAAAGGAAACTGCACAACAACAAAAAGTGAGTGAAGCAGGCAGAAAAACGTGGTCCTGAGGAGGTGTGGCCAGACCGACAGCAACTGCTCCCCATATTCCCTAAAGATAACTTTTCCAACCAAATCTCATGGGAACTCCACACAATTTTTGTGCATGTTCAACAATTATTATTTATGCACAATATATTTATAAATATATACAATTATACTTGAAAACTGCTAAAAATGAGAAAAAATAGCCTTAAAACTTTGGAATCGTTTTATTGGTCTAGTAGATAACTGATACAAATTTTTTAAAAAGAAGAAATATATGAGTATAAATTAATTTTGATGATTATCAAAGAAAAATGTTTCAATGTTCAATAGAAGGAAAATACATTTTTATATATTTTACATAAAAATAATTTATTATATTTAATACTATCATATCAATGTGTTTCTCAAACTTTAATTGTCATTGCAGTATAGATTCTCTGGGGTAAGACTGAGCAAAGGTGAACCTTCAACTCTGGCAACCTGCACACTGATGTCGCTTCTGACCATCAGGTCATCACTGTTAGAATAGAGTTACGATGTGCATGAGCCCCTCATAGGTCCCAGTGCTATGACTTAAGATTTTTAAATCTGTGGCAATGGATTACAGAATATTTCACTCCCAAACTCATATGCGTAGGGATTTAATTCCTCTGAGGATATGGAGCCTGTGCTATCACTCTCTCTTAATTAGATTGTTTAAAATGTATTTATATTACAGGACTCAACAGAAGACCTTCAAAAAAAACTGTGGGAGAAATAAGTCTGGCTCTGTGCGGGGGTGAGGGGTGTCTGTGAAAAGAATATAACTCGTGTCTCAGTTAATAAGGGATAATAAATCATATGATATTACTGTTATTTACAAATGAAATGCAGAAGAGAAGTTAAAAAAGAACCTTTTATATGTAGGATAATGCACAATTTACTAGACAGTTAACTCCATATAGGAAAGAAAGTAAGACAGATTAAAACCATACTGAAGTTAGTGTATGTGCATAGACATTACTTATCAAGATATTCCAACAGAGCATTTCATCCTGGATGATGCATGAAAAAACTATTAAAAGCTCATTGGGTGAGGCAGGCAGATTTCTGCATTCGAGGCCAGCCTGGTCTACAGAGTGAGTTCCAGGACAGCCAGGGTTACACAGAGAAACCCTGTCTTGAAAAAAAACCCCACAACTCATTGGGTTATAAAGAATTCATTAGGTATGACCCTAATTTGGAAAACAGATTAGGTTTGGTATGGTGGTGGCTCCAATCACTCAGGACCTTAAGGTAAGAGGGTTTTAGATTCAAGGCCAACCTGGGCTATACTGTGAGAACCTAATTTATGCCAAAAAAAATGTAAATAATTTCTCTGCTTTCTTAAGTTTGTGTAGAAGGGGAATAAATAAGTATTCAAGGAATATCATTAAAAAGATCATGTATCAGTTCCCCTGTGCAGTGAGTAGCAGGGCAAAGACATGCTGCACTTCTGGAAATTCTGTCCTGCAACAATGGTACTAAGCACACAATGTCTCAAAGGCAGCATTAAAACCATGATCCCAAGTAAGAGTTGTCACAGGCGGTAGAATAGAGCCACAGCCCAGAACTGGGTAAGGTTATCTTTCACGTGTTATTGTTTTCAATGGGTCAACCCTGGTCTCTCCAGGTCTCCGGAAGCTGAAAAATCTTTAGATGGGTGGGTCTCAACCTTCTTAGTGCTACCACCCTTTAATACACTTCTTCACATTGCTGTGAGCCCCAATCATAAACTTATTTCATAGTTTTGCTACTATTATGAATCATAACATAAATATCCGATAAGCAGCCTCCCGTCCAAGGGGTGGTGACCCACAGGTTGAGAATTGACTTCTTAGATTGTTGTAGTTGCTAATTGTTTGTTGTTGTTGTTGTTGTTGTTGTTGTGTTTTTAAGAAAGGAATGCTAAGACAGCATGACAGAGGTTGTGTGTGAATGGTTAATCTTGGCAGTTTTAAAAATAACATTTGGAGATGATAGAAATTTAAGTTGAACACATGAACATGAAAATGCTAGTCCTTTAATAACAATTTTACGGTAGTGTTGCTTTAAGATTCATTTTTCTGGTACAGATACACTGCATCTTTCAATTCTTGCATGGACCCCAGGTATTTAATTTTAATCTTTAGTTTATGAAAAAAAATTTAAATCTAAAGGAAATACAGCCCAAGCATCTACATTTAATAAAACTATATATTATTTCAAGATCATCTTACTAATTCAAAAGCGAACAGGCAGGAGAGAACTGTGGGAAAGTTCTGACTCCCTTGTGGGAATTTTTTAATTACCTCTAATAAAAGAATTCAGCCCTGTCATTTTTCAAGGAGACATTTGCAGCAATAAAGCCTGTGTTTATAATAAACCATTTTCATTAGTCATGATTAAAGATAACATCTTGTGTACATTTGTTCTCGCAAAACACTTTCATGTCAACATAAAGGTTAATTAATGCATCTCGGCACTCCTCATACTAGAACCTGGAAATAGCATGTCTAGGATTTGTGTCTGAGAGAAGGTTATTTTGTAATGCTATTTTGTAAAACAGAGTAAAAATTTTTTATTTACAATTTTGTTTACCTTAGGGAAATTATAAATTCTAAAATCTGTCTTTTGATAAGAAGTAGATAATTAAGGTTCCCAAGTAACACGATGAGGCTGATTTGTTTCAATGGTGCATTGTCTGAGTTTCCCTATTTGCTGGGTCACACTGCAGTGCCTTCAGGAGTCCCCACTCAGTAACTGTCCCTCTGAGACAGTTACGCCTGGGGTCTGGAAGTCTGTGCTGTTTTCTCTGTTGTTCAAGAATTTAGGAAAAAACAGATTGTGAGCTTGTCAGTCCATTTAATGTCCTTATATCAAGATGAAGATAATTAGATGTAATCTCTTTAAATCTTATCTTCAAAATACATTTTACAATAAATATTCTGAAGCCTACAATAAATTTTGATTAGTAATCACCTTACTTTTTAAAAAAGTATTTCTCTATATTAACATCAACCATAAAGTTTAATTTCTATCAAATAAAATTGTTCACAGTAAACCTAATTGTTTCCCAGTTGCATTCCTTAGTTAACAGAAACCTAACTTCCATGGGAAGAAAAACCTAACTAATAATATATATTGACTTAGAAATTTGAGAGCAGGAAACCCCACCTCTGGTATCAGGGAAAACCAGACCTCTTGTGTGGTTGACTGGTGGAGCCCCAGGAACCCACCTCAGGACACAGTTCAACATGCAGCAATCTCCTTTACTCCCAACACAAATATCTATCACATTCTGTAACTCTAATAGCAACATTCCAGCTGACACCCCCTCCTGATCGTGCAAATGTGAAAATTACCACAGTCAATTCAAGTCTCTGTAGCAGATCACAAAACCCATACTCTGTCTCTTGAAAAATTGTCTCTCTGTTCTCCTTCAGTCCGGGAAAATTCTTCCTTTTATAATTTTTAGAAAAAAATAGATAAGCACAGACGATTGGAAATTGTTTGGGTTTTGCTGGTTTTGTTTGTTTTTAACAGATGTCTCGGCAGTTATGAGCACTTCCCAGAACCCACATGAAAGCTAAGGCTAACAACTGTAGTACCTGGGATCCAATGTCCTCTTCTGGCCCCTGCAGACACTAGACACACAGGTGGGACACAGACTAACACACGTACAAAACACCCATACACAGAAACCAAATATCATTTTTTAATTAGGCAGTATAATTTCTACATGAGAAAACATTTCAAAAAACATTCACTTGTTCCAAACATCCTTTTTTAAAATCCTCATGTAATATCTGTGCTTTGGACATAGTATAGAAATCATCTATTAAGGACTTAGAAGAATTTACTCACTCAAGTGTAGAGCAAGAAAGCCCAGGTACCCAAGGGAGACATAGATCTACTTCATATACATTACATGCGGATACAAAACTCATCACAGTTAGCACTTAGTCTTCTGTCCTGAAATCAAACATGCATGAAGAGGGGAAACTATGTGCTAGGTGTATTTGTCTGCAATTCAAAATCATTGATAGCTAATGTCGCTAAGAATGACATTTAAGAGCCCTTACATTAAAAAAAAATTACTTATTTTAAATATGTGAATGCCAACTCTGTTCAGAAGCCTGAGGCTTGTATTCTAAGAATATAAATGAGTCTGCTCCTCCCTCTTGGGTAATTTGCTGTTTTGAAGATAACAAGGTCTTATACATTCTAACAAAATAGAAAAGCAATAGCAAGAGTTAACTGCATAGAAGGCTTCTCCCCTTTCACAGTTCTTTATGCCACCCGAACTATCTGACCAGTTGGTGCCTCATAACAACACCAGCTAGGCAGGACTGAGATTACCAACTGCTGCAAGCCGGTTAGAATCCTTTGGTAAAAATGTTTCTCGGGTCTTACTGAGCATTGGAAAGAGTTTCTGTCCTGAGGCCCTGAAACTGGCCCCAGGAATTTTAATAACTTACAAGTTCCCTAATTATCTTCCTTGTTTGGACCAGAAACTGATTGTAAGTCAATGTGAATGGGATTGGTGTCTATCAAGTAACTGCATAAATACAAGAGCTTGTGTTCTCTTATCATTCGATGTGATAGCTCACTCTGTGTGTCTGTCTGTCTGTCTGTGTATATTTCAGGCTCTGTTTCTCTCATTGTATTTCTGTCTCTATCTCTCTCACTAAGAGAGAAAGAGAGAGAGAGAGAGAGAGAGAGAGAGAGAGAGAGAGAGAAAGAGAGACTGAGAGACAGTTTGAGACAATGTTCTCATTCTATAGCCCAGACTGACCTCAAACGTGACCATCCTTCAAGCTTCCATTTTCCAACTGCTGGGATTACATATGTAGACCACTACACTTGGTTAAGGGGATGGGGGTGTGGGGTAGGGAATTTGAGGGTGTGTCATGTGTAAATGCCAATGAGCATGTATTTAAAAGGAGAACAAGAAGCACAGCCTGAATCTTTAGCTATTCACTTTTGAAAGATACATTCAAAATTAAGACAACTGAGCTAAAATGATGATTGAGTCCCTCAGGCAACAGCAGGGACTACTTTCAGGGCTGAAAGAAAGAGCCCTGCTGAGCAGCCTTGAGCCTCTGAGAAGTAGTAGTAAATTCAATCAAAGGTCCATCTGTGTTCCCAGTTCCGCCTAACCTTCCCAAACCTAAACTTCTTCGGTGGAAGGACTGGTCAAAAGAGCACTCATCGTCTGAGGCAATCTCTGGACCCAGAGCGGTACCCCAGGAAGCAGGCAGAAACCATGAAAGGGATGGAGAAGAAACAGACAGAGCTGAACTGTTTAGCCTTCTGTCTCACGGTTCCCCTGCAGGAATCAACTTGACTTGCTACTGCTGAGTCGGTCAGATCAAATCCTAATCAGAGAAAATACCCAGGCCCAATGGCTACGTATACTGAAAACTTTCTTAAAATCTACTTTCCAGAGAGCTAACAGAAAGACAAAGCTCCATGTAGTAAGAGAGAACAGATCAGCGTACCAGATGCCACGCCCTGTGGAAACGGAACCGCAGCACATCAGTTCCCCAAAAGTGCTGTGGCTGGATCTGCCTGTTCCAGGTGGGAAGAGCTGGTGCCCAGTGTGGCCGCGGCACAGATTGCACAAGTGCAGCTTTGACCCTGCTCTGCTCACAGCCCGAGAATCCCTGAGCAAACTGCTGATCAATTCTACAGTAGCAATACTGCAAACAAACACAAAATAATTATGAAAGTGGGGGAAAGTTGTTAGGGAAAATAGTAGTTCACTGAGTAGTTCAGTGAAAGGATGATGGGAAAGGATACAAAGTACACACACCTATTTAATTAAGCAGTAAAAGAACATTTTTTAAAGAATAGGAATTGTAAGAATTAAATTTTCCACATACTTAGTATCCTTTTTCCTATTGTTGTAATAAAACACCTTTATACAAACAATCCTGAGGAGGAAAGGGCTTGTTTAGTTTGTTCACAGCTCCACATCACAGTCCACCATTGAGGGATGTCAGGAAAGGAACTTGGAAGCCGGAGCTGCTGAAGGACCGTGAAAGAATGCTGCTCACTGGCTTGCTTCTCGTGGCTTGCTCAGCCTGCCTTCTTAGACCACCGGGAACCACCCACCTAGGGTTTCACCACCTCCACTGACATAACCCACACTGATCATTAATCAGGAAAGTACTCCTACTGGCTTCTCCACAAACCAATCTGATAGAGACATTTTCTCTATTGAGGTTCCCTCCCAAATGACTCTAGCTTGTGGCAAGTTGACTTAAAACCAGTCAGCACATTCAGCTATAGCCCTTTAAAGTGTCAAAACATAAAGATCAACTCTGTGACGATTAGTTTTTATTAGTGATATGTCAACAGTTCACAGTCTCAACACATCACATCATCCACTACAGTAATACTCAATCCCCATTTGTAGACAAACTCATGTTCAGAATTTATAATGTTATCTTAGATTAACAAGTTCAGAAAGCCAGTTCAGAAAGTATTTTGTGTTAACTAAGATCGACAAACACATTTTTAGAAGGTATAAAATGTCGTCTAAGATTGGTTAGATCCAGAACTGGAACACAAGTCTTGAGTTCCAGTTCATATTTTCTTCATTACTCTAGAG
>JANHMN010000012.1:68420640-68431588 GCA_030674055.1 Rhabdomys pumilio
ATATATATATATATAAATAGATAGATATAGATAGATATAGATATAGATATAGATATAGATATAGGTATAGGTATAGGTATAGGTATAGGTATAGGTATAGGTATAGGTATAGATATAGATATAGATATAGATATAGATATAGATATAGATATAGATATAGATAGATATAGATCCTTTTTTCCTTGGAACAATCAGTTGTCTGCTCTAAGAGGAGATCACAGCAAAGATTCCAGCATGATACATAGCTCGTGAGTGTCAAGGGAAGAAGCCAGTTCCACCATGCTATTTGTTACCTCTGGGCTATTAACCTCCAACTCAACTCAGTTTCTAAGATAACTGACAAACTTAACATCTGTTGCTCACTCATGAGGGACAGCCCCTCCCTGCTCAGCAACCAAAGGAGAAGCATTTGTAGACATCTGTTAACTGCTAAACCAATGTTCGGGGGGATACATTAGGAGAGACACCCTCTGCACTCTCAAAAAATGCAGGGTTGAGAAAAATCAGTAAACAAAACAGAGGAAAACAGGGCTACTTGGTGGGGAACAAGCCAGGAAAGAGGCTCTTTCCTCAAAAAGCCAAAGGTACTGCAAAGCCTTTGCAATAGGAACCTTGAAATTTGAGTGAAATACATACTTAGCTTTGGAAACTGCATTACATTTACAAGTGGTCACTACATCCTACTTGACTGGCCTTCTGTCCACTTAACCTATTATAACATGGCAGAATTTCAAAACTGTGAACAATATTCCATTGAAAACCCTACTTTTGTGAAAAAATTAGCATAAATAAACCCAAAGTAAATAGAATGTAAAGAAAAACAAACATTGTATCCTTGGGTTTGTGCCTCACCAACTGGTGATATTTTTAATAATAGCACATTACCATGCCAAATTTCAATTTACACTCGTATATGGAAATCAAATGCTTAATTCTATTTTTATTATGTTTTTAACCAATGAATAGAGTGTTTGCTGCCACAAATAAAGTAAAATCCACAGGCCACCCCAATCTCTCCACCTAGTTACACTAGCATGGATTCTTCATAGCATAAAAATGACTGTCAAGAGAGTTCCAGATGGCATGCTTATGTTTTATGGATCACTTTCTGCCTGTGAGTAAGAATATTTGAAGCCAAAAATAGACGTTTCCTGAAGCATTAGGAAGAGTGGAAATTTGCTCTGAGAATTTAACAACTTGAAATCAGAGATATGGGTTGCTTCCTGAAACATTTGTTGCATTAGATAACATTCACACTGTCACACACACACACACACACACACACACACACACACACACACAGCTGTTATGAAACACAAAGATCCAGAAAGAAGAAAACATTGTAAGACAGAAATATGAACATAAAACTTATGGTTCCTTTAATATGAGGTAAAATAGTTTGTCTAACATAAGGTAGATAAAGAATGTTTTTACTTCAGGAAACATCAAATGTATGTAATGGGGACAATTACTCCACCTTAAAATCTTTTGAATATTTTAAAACCTACTGTAAGGATGGCCAGAAGTATCTAGAGAGGTGGCATGTATGCTCAAAGTCTGCAGATCTTTAGATGCAATCTAGTGGCAGAGAGCTTGATCCCAAGAACAAGAAAGAGGGTGGGGGAAGATAAGGGATTGGAAGTCATGAAAACTTCCTAAAGCTCACTTAAGACAGTCTCCACTTCATAGTTAATTCTCCTATCTGTAACAAGAAATCAGTCCATACCAATAATGTATGGGAGAGACATAATCTCACGGGAAAGGAAATCAGTCCATACCAATAGTAACAGCATAATGTCACGTGAAAGAGTAGGAGCTCATTCTACCTATGGACAAAATGAAAGAGAAATGGCATTTTCAGGAAAGCTGTGTGACTAGAGACCGTGTAGACATAGTACGTGTGTGTGGATTGGACCGCGGGCGGATGCAGCCGTGAGCAGCTGCACACTTCCGGATCCATCCTCCAGAGCTCATGTTGAGGAAGGCTGTCACCTTCACCCCAGAGGGTCCCTTCACGGGTGAACTGCAACACGTGACTCCCGTGACAGTTTGTCCCCAGTTCCCTGGAGGAGATTATTGACTACAGGCATCTGCCACTAAGAAAAGAAATCATTTTTTTAATTATTTAACACCAAAAACATATAATCAAGTTTAAAAACAGGTGAGTCAAATATCAAATAAGAACACAGAATAATTTCAAAAGCTTACCATTGCTCTGTTTATTACATCTCTCCCGTTTGTTTTCCACCCTGTTTCTGCTGCTGCCCTCACTGCTTCCCACCCCCAGAGAGAGAGGTGCTTACCTGAGCAACAAATGGTACTGGGTCTAATTTCCATATCTATGAGAACATCTTTAGGGAATTTCTTCTGTTACTTTCAAGTCCAAGGTGCTATGACTGGGGATTCTTTTTATTTCCCTGTGATTTGTTTTTTATTGATTCTTTGTGAATTTCACATCATAAACTCCAATTCCATTCCTTTCCCAGTCCTTCCATATTCACCATCCACCCTGTAACCTACCCCCAAAGAAAACAGAAAATAAGAATTAGAAGAAGTCTAGCCATGGAAGCTTTAGTGTGTCGTGGTGTGCCACACAACGGATCATTTTGTCCAAACAGCTTTACTTGCAAATGCTTACAGCAGTGAGTCATTGAGGACTGAGGACTGTAACGCATGAAGCCAAGTGCCAAGCTGTCAATAATCTGTGCTTCTCTACACAGTGCATTGAAAGTAACTGTTTGCAGTGAATACTTACCAGCCAGTTGCAACCAGTTCTTTTAAAAAGAGAAAACTTAAAATGCAATGACCATAAAACTCTATAAGCACGGAAAGAACCTGATCTTTCAGTAATCCTTATGGTTGTCCTGAAGGTTAACTTGCTGAGACAGACACTCCTAAATCTTTTCAGTTCTCCTGCACTGCATAGCTGATTATTTTAGGTGAATCAGTCCAGCCCTCCGCAGCACTGTCTTCCCACTGTCACATGCAACATTTACAAACAAAGGCATAGAGGTGAGAGTTAGCTGTTGGAATAATAGCAGCCTTATATTTATCATAGTAGAAGCATGCGAAGCCTACCTGCAGACAAAATTGCCCCTTTTTTTAATTTTAAATTGTATTTTTATCAACTTAATTAATATATGATTAGAAAACAAAAAGTGTGTGTGTAAATGTGTGATTAACATTTTTGGACACTGTGAAGTGGTAAAAATAACAACAGCAAAGACTAGTAAACATTTCCTCCAGCCCATGCTTACCTTCTGTGGGTGTGCCGAGAACATTTACAATCTACCGCAGATTGCCAAGTATATAATACCCTATAATAAAAATGCCTAAAATTGTTTGTAAAACAAGATAGGCCTAACTTTTGACTGCATCCATTTTTCTCCGCTTGTGTTTGTTCATGTGTGCGTTCACTCTTGAAACACAAAGTAGCAATAAAGTGCAAGTGTAACTGTAACTCATAGAACTTGCTTTCTTTCAGAAAAATCTTTCCAGGCTGCTGCTTAAACATACCTGTTTGCATAAACATAGCATACATGCATAGACACGTAATGCACACTTCTTCAGTGACTGACTAGCAGTAACTCTACTGGGTGTCACTTGGAAATCCAGCTGCTGGGACGATAGTGAGTAAGTCTGTGTACAGGGCATTTTATACAGCATCAATGGAGACTTTAGTATTTCTCTTATGTTTGGAGAAACGGGAAATGCAGCTCCCATGTGAACCCCCTGGGGCTCATGCCCGAGATGGTTTTACCTAAGGACTAGTAAGCAAACCGCTGTGATTACAACTACCAAGACAAGAATTCTATTTGTTGCAAGTATCACAGGCATTATTTGGCAGTAATATTAAATAGACTATTTTGTATTCACAGTTGATATTAACACTATTATCCAGGGCATGTATCTTTTTTGACGTTGAGATAGATCTCACTATGTTACCCTAGCAGGCTTGGAACTCTCTACAAAGACCAGGCTGGCCTGGAACTAACAAAAATCTACCTGCCTCTGCCTCCAAGCTCTAGGATTAAGATGCACCACCATTCCTAGATACAGCATGGATTATGTTTTCCAAATAAGGATTTCGAACTGTAGACACATACAGAAATCTGTGCATTAAATGCCCAACCCCAAAGAAAATAATCACAAAGTGATATATTTTTTTTCTATCAGGGAAAAAAACCTAATGAGTGCTAGTCTATCTTCAGCCAGTCTGCTTCTCTTTGTCTTTCTCTTAGTGACTTTGAAAAACGTATCTCAAGGCATGAATTATTTTTAAAGATATACTCAGAACTAAAGTAGTGACATGAGGCCATTCATATTCGGTGACATTTTATACCAGTTCAAGTGGAGGCTTGCATGCAAGCACTTCTAGAACTTTTAGGGAGCTTTTAGAACCATAGAGGAGATAACTTGGAATGGGACTGCAGACAGTCACAGCAAGAGCACAGGCTGCTGGGAGCCTTCTTTAACTCTGCTATGTTTCTTCCCAATGTTCTGTCTCGAGTATTCAACTCGGTTCGAGTACTCAAACTCGGTTGCCATTTATCTAGGGATTAAGGAGGAAAGATCCTTTCAGTGCTCACAATAAGGCCTGGTGATAAAATCTTGACACGTAAGCAAAATAGAGCACTTCTAAGATTTCTTTAAATCATAGAGCATCTTGGCCTCCGTGGACCTTAATACCTTTCACTGGGGGAATTTTAAAGGACAACTCCCCTCACCCCGCAGCCCCACACAAATTCTTCATTAAACACTGCAGAAGCTGTGAAAGAATCAAGAGACACAGTGTGAGTTTCCCAAGCGATAGAATTTACTGCTACTGCAGTGTGGATCAGAACCAACTCACAACAGACCACTTCCTTCCCTTTCACTATTGCTGGAGCCAAGAATCCACTAAATTGACATTTAAAGGTGCAGATAATTTTGTAAAACCCAGTAATGGGTCTTACTGCTTTGACTCTCTTAAATGCCCCTTTGTCTGATGTGAGAGTTTTAACCTACAAAGAATACTGGGACACATTGACTGGTCAAGATGTGACTCTTCCAAAGCCTCTCTGGCTTTGGGGACCATAATCTCCGTGGGTAGAAGTAGGTAGGATGAAAGTGGGCTGAATCTAATCTTACACTAAGCTAATTAACATTACGTCATCTGAGCAGAAATATCTAGAAACATTACCTCATATCAGGGGTTTTCTAAGATAATAAAATAAGCCTTTAACTTGGGGTTATTTGGTTTTCTTTTTCAGAGATAAATGTTCAGTTACATATTTATCAATAAAATATTTTAATTCTCTCAATTTAGATTAATGTTGTATGTAGAAAATATTTAAGCAAATTCATACTAGCCTTTTTCTTTGTGTGTGTGGCGTCGGGTGCTATATGTACCTGTTAGAGCGGTGGGTGTTAGTGCACCTGTGCATGTAGGTGTGCATGCACATGTGTGCACATGCATGTGGAAGCCAGCAGTCAATGTCAAGTGTCTTTCCTTGATTACTTCCCACACTTATTTCTAAGACAAAGCCTCTCTATGAAGCTGAAGCTCATCACTTGGACTCAGCCCCCTGGCTGAGTCGGCTCCATGGCTCCACCAGTCTTTGTCCCTCGCCTCCCAACACTGCTGAGTGGTGGATCTTACAGGTGTAAGAGCTGCAGATCTAACTCGGGTCCTCAAGCCTGCAGAGCAGGTGCTGTAGTTGGTGGAGCACCCTCAGCCCTGTCTACTTCATTTTAAAACACAACAGGGAGCTTCCAAGTCCTCTTACAAAAGGGACTGAGCATGTAGCTGACTGGTACAGTCCTTTCTTCTCCCAAATTAAGCTGTGGATTGGATCCCCAGTACCATAAAATCTGTACATGGCGGCACATGCCTACAGTCCTGGCGTTTGAAAGACAGAGACAAGAGGATGAAAGGTTCAACATTATCATTGGTTACAAAGCCAGTTCAAGGGATGCCTAAGACACATGAGGCTCTGCCTTAAAAATAAAAATAAATATAGATAAACAAATAATAAATAGTAAGTTCTTAGATGAAATAGCACATCTGAGTGAAGAGTAAATAAATTGACCTAAAATAATGTGAAATAGTTGTCCACTGTGCAGCGTACTGAATAAGTCCACAGCATGTCAGAGTGTAGTTACAACAAGCAGCAGGAGTTGAAATATGCAAAATGTAAACATTTTAAAAGAGTCAAAAATTTACCAACAAGTAGCTGACAGGATCCGACCTATGAGAAGACCTGAATGTGGGGGAGGGACACGCTATTAGGAACAGGTGTGCAGCCTGTCTTATTAGTCAGGGCTGTTAGTCTCAGATCTTTCCAGAACCAGTGAGCACGGGCCAGCACTTGTCACGTTTTCTATCATCATGAGTTGGCCGTCGTGACACACACCTTTCATTTCAGCACTCTGGAGGCAGAGGCAGGTAGATCTCTTGAGACAAGCTTGATCTACGTAGTGATTTCAGGCCAGCTAGCTTTACATCACAGTGAGACCTCACCTCAATGAAAAATAGTAAAATAAAATATCTTTGGAAGAAGATACAAGGACTGCTGGAAAAACAGGGTCCCTAGTTAAGCACTAAAGCTTCTTTTGCCTGGAAATGACAGCGTCCTTTTTAAAAAGCAGTGCTCATCACTGTTTGCACTAATTTTAAGCCTTGATCAAAGAATTTTGTTCTATTAGAAAGAAACCAGAACATTGCTATAAAACCATGTGCAAGAGACCTTGATTTTTGCATTCTGCAGCATCTTGTTTTGTCCTTTGTCACCAGAGACCTTCCTAAAGAAGTGCAAGTTGACTCCATATGAGCTGTTTAGGACTTGCCAGGAAACTCTCCCTACTCAACCAACATGATCACAGCTGAAACCTTCACAAAGAATAGCCAGAAAATAGCAGGATGACCCTAGGTTGGCCACAGGTCGGCTCCGGGCTGACTCAGGATGTGCTCCAGCCAATGTAGAGGCAAGGCCAGCCAGCCCTTTGTGCAAATGTGCCTTTACTATCAGTAAGAACAAAGAGTAAAAATCAGCCACTTCAGGTTCTGGCCTCTGCCTCTCCCTAACTCAAAGCTCAGTTTCTTTTCTGGATCTCATTTCAAACCCTTAAAAATAAGAGCAAATCGCACTTTCCTCTCTGTCTATGCTTGTGATAGAGGAAAAAGGGTTTTATTTTATTTTAAATAAAATTTACCCATTTTATTGACGCATTGCAATCGCTCTACTTTTTACCATATTATGTAGAAAATACTGAAAATACAAGCTACTTTGTAAAACCAAAGACAGCAACCAATCCAAAGATAAACTACGTTTTACACAATTTGTTATTAAGTTGTGCTTTGAACTCTTATTAAATGGCCCATAGCTTTTGTGGTTTTGTAAACTAAATTCTTACAAGGCAAGTCATCATTAAAAATAAAATGCCGGCTATCCATAGACTGAACCTGGTGGCATCTGTATGTTCCATAGTTATTGCAAAACAATTTATCAATAGAATGATAGTTATGGAGTAGGGAATGAATTCCAGTGTACCAGGACACAGACAAGCATCCCAGTCAGCAAAAGCAAATAAACACTTTTCTCATTCATTGTTGAAGTTATTTAATCTCAATTGGCAGAGTTGTCCCGCCTTTGATCATTCAATTCCCAGATAAAAGACACACAACTTTTATTATTATAATAAGCCTTAGTCAGCACTAGAGCTGGGCAGATATTTCCCTTCTATGCTACTAGAATCTATTTCCCCACTAATAACCCCAAGTTATAATTTGCCATGTTCTATGTGGGCAGCCCTTAACTCCAATGGGCCAGCCCTCTGGCTCTGTTTTCATGATACACCTACCTCATGGCAGTTTTGTCGTCCTCTCTCCTCCTTCTTCTCTTCCTCGTGGTCTCCTCAGACCCCAAGCCTGGGAACCCCAAGCCCCACCTATCTCAATTCTGCCCAGCTGTAGGCTATAGGCATCTTTATTTATCAGTCAGGGATAACTGGGGAAAAGGGGAGGGTCATATAGTGCAACCAAATCTTGAGGGCCAGATATTTAGCATCAGGATACATAGCAAAAGACCAAACTCCAAAACTCATTCTTCTAAGCATTTATGACAAATTCTGAACTCTAAGCTCACACTTTAAAATACATCATATGTATGTGTATATATATATATATATGTGTGTGTGTGTGTGTGTGTGTGTGTGTGTGTGTTTGTGTGTGTGTGTGTGTAGTATATATGTGTGTGTGTAGTATATATGTGTGTGTGTGTGTGTATATATATATGTATGTATGTATGTATGTATGTATGTATTATATATACACATATATCTCTATACATATATATGGGGTATATTTATACATGGCGCAGCTACCTAGCTGAATCAGCTTCATGAACCCACTTGTCTGTGTCTCTCTTAAAAAACACCCCTGAGTGTTAGAGTTACAGGTGTAAGAACTTTTAAAAATAAATATCTTAAAGGAGATAGTTTCTACTAAAGTAGTATGTTAACATGTGACATTTCCAGAATGTCTTCTGTACTGTTCTTCACATGTTAGCAGGAAGTATAATACATATTACTCCTTTACACATTGAATATCAGCCAAAAGGAAAAACTAAGACACAATTTTGTCCAGGATGAATAACCAGAAGAAATTTCTATACGACTGCCAATTCCAAATTAAATAACAACAAAATGAGATGTCATATATGAAATGTCATATTAATGATTGCTCTCACATAAGCCAAATGAAGTGGAAAATTGAAAAATTTTAAGCCATTTACTTCTAATTGTTTGGGTCTTTAAAAAATAATGGAGTATAACATCATGAATAATGTATGTTCTTTTCTACTTAAAGCAAGACACATGCAGTTAAGACTTGCTTGAAAGCTTGAGTAAAGCTCAGAGTCTGTGGTGTATACATTTAGATGAATGGGAGATGTCTTCATATGTTCATGTTTTGTTTTCTAAAGTAAATTAAACTCCATGATGCTTTAATCTAAAATAAAATCTTAACTGATTGTTAAATCCATATATTCTTCTGAGAAATGGTTTCTGAAGTTTCCACTGTTTCTATATCAGTATTTACCTTTAGAACTTACCCAGGAGAAAGATGCACAAAAAAAAAGAAGCTAAACACAGATAATTGGCAAATACTACACTCTTTCTTCAATGGGGCTTGAGAATCCACAGATTCTGATGTCTGTGGAAGGTTTCAAAGCGTATCCCCCATGCATTTGAGGGATAACCTTATCTGTAGATGTATAATCAATGGCTTGAGTGTGGGAACTAAGGGAGGAAATATCAAAGACCAATGATTTATGAGTTTTACTTTATTAGCTTCCTATTGGAAACATGGACAGTGGAATTAGAGTAAATCACATAAAAATTTGCTGGAAAGGGGGCAGGTAAAATTCAATGGTGAACTTCTTGCCTTGCATCTGCAGAGTTGGTTCAACACCAGCACTAGGGAGGAAGGAAGGGAGGGAGGGAGGGAGGGAGGGAGAGAGAGAGAGAGAGAGAGAGAGAGAGAGAGAGAGAGAGAACAGAGAGAGGGAAGAGAGAAGAGAGAGAAAAAGAGAGAAGAGAGAGAGGGAGAGAGAGAGAAAGGGATATCTGGGAAACAACTGACAAGGAGGTGAAACACACTAAATCATCAACCACCATTAAAGGATGGGAGAGAGTCAGACAGACCTATATGAAAACTAAGTGTCTCACTTTAGAAACCACCAGGAAACGCAGAACGTATCCCACATCTCTGAGTCTCTTCTTCCCCTATAAACATGGACTTTTCTCAGCACTATTGAGATAGTTAAACAGAAAAGTGTCTACCAATGCCTTAGCTCATTGTTTGTGCTAAACAGAGAGCAGCTAGCACCATTATTCACAATTTATTGTGGCCATCTGAAAAAAAAAATGAAGAAAGCTCAATTAGTGTTCACACATCATTAGGTTAAGAGACTATTACTATATAATTACTATACTCTGTGTGGGCTGAATTCTAAATGAATTCACGAAACAAATGCACCTATTTGTAAACATTAGTAGTTAATAGCAAAGTCAATCAACCCACCACTGTAACGAAATATAAGAAATTATCTATTAACTCCCACATCTTGCAAAGATGCATTCAATTTTACCTGGTCTTGGGATATGATAAAAATATTAACATACATTGATTCCAAAATGCAAAATTCATGATCATCAATGAAAGTAATATCACCAGAAAATAAGCACATTTCTCATGGTACTTCATATTTTCTGACAAGTCCTTTTTGCTACTTTTAAAAGCATTCAAATTATTTGCATTCCAGTACATCAATCCACACCTAATTCTCCTATCAAACTCACCCTGCAAGCCTCAGTTTGGTTATATTTTGCATGGAAAAGCTCCTTTTTATAGCCCTATTCAGAGAAACTTTTACCTTTCTTTTTCTGTTATTAGAAACCTTTGTCCCAAACCCAGTTATTTTCTAGCAATTCACTCATAAAGTTTTGTGTGCCTTCTTTGTTTCCTTTGTACTACATCCTCCTAAACCATGCCATACCACATAATCTCCTGAACTTCCAGTATCTGTTTCTTGATGTCTCCTTCACAAAAGAGCAATAAAGCAGTATTGACGGAGACAGTCCTAGAGAAATGACTTTGTAGGTAGAAGTGTTTCTTGTGCAAGTTCAAGGACCTGAGTCCAAAACCCCATACATTCACAATCCCAGTTCTCCTGTGGAGAGCTAGGAGATTAACAGGAGTCTCATAGAAACTCAAGCCAGCTCTCCTGGCATAGTCAGTGGAAAAATAACTAAGAAATCCCAACTCAAAGAAGCTGGAAGGTGACTGTCTTCTGACCTCCATGTCTACATCGTGATGTGCACATTGGCATTCACACAAAACAAGAAGAAAAAGAAGGAAGGAAGGAAGGAAGGAAGGAAGGAAGGAAGGAAGGAAGGAAGGAAGGAA
>JANHMN010000012.1:68447934-68459278 GCA_030674055.1 Rhabdomys pumilio
CCTCCAATACCAGGTCAAAATATGGTAACAGTTTCATTATGATTTATATTACAGAACAAAATGAATCATAAACCAAGACACTCTTCAAATAGCTGGTGGAAACATACAATAGGCAGGTCACAGCCAAGCACAGAAACCTCCATTATAGGCCTCACTGCTGGGTGAGGCTTTGGGCTTGGTGAAACCTCATGTAGCAGCATGTGTATTTCAAAACCAGCGCATCTAAAGTGTAGTCTTAAATCTTTTAGTATATAAAGGGAAGTGAGTTTTATAGACCAGTTAACTCAGATTTATCATCCAATTCATTTGTGCAGTAATTAAACTCTTAGACTCAGTGGCATAAGAGACACTAATGAACCTCTTTGCAAAATGTTCAAGCATTCCTACATGAACAATAACTCTCCTCCCTGTCTCATCACTGTGCCTTCATGGGCCTCTCACGGAGTCATTACAGTGATCCCCAGTTCTTTATGAGGATGTGCACAAAAGGTGTCCACCAGCAATCTGCCTCAATTTCTCCAACAGTGAGCTAGAGTAGCATCTCCCAGGATGTTACATTTGAGTGGCTCTGTCTTCCTTGACTTACTTCTGCATCCTATCAGCGGGGCACAATCTTGCCCAAGTCTCCATTTCAATTCTCGGAGATGTTCTGTGTCAGAAGCACACTCTGAGCCAGGCCCCTCCAGGCCAAACTCTTACCTTTGGACATTCGATGCAGCAGCTTTGGGCAGGTTCCATCCTTCAAAGCCACACCTGTTTGAGCATGCAGTGAGAATGTCACCCCACATGAAGGTGGGAACATGCTTCCGCTTAGGTCATGTGTTGTCACTGTTCAGCCTTCATGCTCATTTCATGCCATGTCTTTGTGTAGTTTGCTGAACTTATTGCTTGTTTGCTCACTGATATAAATACTGGAATCAGAACCAGTCTTCTTCCTGGGTAGTACAAGTGCAAGGATAAGCCATATTCAGGGAAGAATTTATTTTTCTCCAAGGAATAACACCAGAACTGTTATAGGCAGAAGGAACTTGTCAGTGAGCTGCAATAAGTAGGCCCTACAGCTGACTTTCAGCACTGGCAGAATTATGGAGAGCTCCAGAGGCCTCAGCTATGTTCTAGTGAAAACTGTGTTCAAATGTCGAGTTCCAAGGCTGGGACGATTAGCCAGTAAGATGCTTACTATGCAAGTCTCATAACTTGAGTTCACATACCGAGCATCCTTGTAAATATTCAGGCACTTGTCGATGACTTCATCACTCTGAGGTCAGAGAGAGGTAGGTGGCTCTTGGGGCACACTGGCCAGCTAGTCTACAAAATGGCAAGCTCTGGGTTCAGCAAGAGACTACATCTCAAAAATAAATGAGTAAATAAAACAGAGAAACAGTGTTGGGTTACATTCCAACTCTAATCTCTGACCTCAACATATATCTGCAAAGGGGAGGGTACTTGTGCTTATACAGAGAGAGAGAGAGAGAGAGAGAGAGAGAGAGACAGAGACAGAGACAGAGACAGAGACAGGCAGAGAGAGAGAGAGAGAGAGAGAGAGAGAGAGAGAGAGAGAGAGAGTTTAATACTACAAGGTATGGTAGCTTATTCTTTTAATCCTGGCACTTAGGGAAAGCAGGGAGACAGCCAACGTGCCTTGCAGAGTAGACTGTAGCCTACCAGCAATAGAATCTCGTGGATTTCTAATCAAAAGCATAGATTCCTTGGCCTCACTGAAGAACTTTGGAAATAGATGTCAGTATTAGGTACTGGAACCTCTGCCATTATCAAGCCCCTAGTGATGACACTTGAAAGAAGCTATACATCTTGCTGAGGTTAAGAACAGTCAGCATGCACAAGACACAACTAACTACAGTGTCTCTGTTCTCACTCCTGAAAGATCTCAGTGAGGAGGGACAGCCACAACCAGGGCTTTCTTCTCTTTTGGCCAAGAGGTCACTAAATTTTATAAATGTTTTCAAGTCTCTACAAAAAAATTTATTTTATGTGTGGGGTGCTTTGTCTGCATGTCTGTATGTATACTGTGCGCATGCCTGGTATCTGAGGAGCCAGAGGAAGGCATTGGATTTTTTAGAACTGGAGTTGAAGACAGTTGTATGTTGCCATGTGAGTGCTGGGTATCAAACCTCAGTCTCCTTCAGGAGCAGCAAGTGCCCTTTACCTCTGAGTCATATCTCCCGCTTGAGAGAATTTATTATAGCTCCTGGGAAAGGGGAAGGACAGGAGTGTAAGAAAAAGAAAACGTGAATTTGATGAACAAAAATTGAGCAGCTCCTATAGGGCCCACCCTACACTTAGTCAGAAATAGTGTGGTAGAGAGAAAGGCAGAAGAGAAAGAAAATCCAGCCCCAGGCCTTTCCGGTTTTCTTCAGGCTCCCACAGAAAGCTGTGGTCCACCGGATCATTCTAACGCTGCACGTTGCATAAATCCTTAGCAACATCGTATTTTTAAAAAATGGAAGAAAAGACTGACCATGTAGTCTACAAAATGGCTCCTTGGTGAGAGCTAATATTATTTCTAAAATGCTATGTCCAAACCCTTCACTAAATTTTTAGGGAGGTAAAAATTTAGAGAGCCATGTCTCTGCCGAGGTATTCCGTTGGGAGTGCTGAAGTCTACAGACTGAGCGAGGTAAAGAATGTTGCTCACAGCATCCGATCCAGCACTTAGCTAAGTCCGCATCCAGAGAAGTGTAAATGATGTGTTTCCTCCCCAGTCTCAGGAGGCTCAGGTGCTGAAGCAGTTGGCAGAGAAGAGGGAGCACGAGCGAGAGGTCCTCCAGAAGGCTTTGGAGGAAAACAACAACTTCAGCAAGATGGCGGAGGAGAAGCTGATCCTGAAAATGGAACAAATTAAGGAAAACCGTGAGGCTAATCTAGCTGCTATCATTGAACGTCTGCAGGAAAAGGTAAGAGCGGAGAATGGAGTGGGGACATACAGGTACAGCACAGCGTGGGGAGCCATGAGTGGGCTGGGGACCAAGGCAGGACAGCCAGCCTCAGGCTGCCATTCGCCATGGAGCTTGTCCCTGTGGCCTGACCCTGGAGTGGAATAAAGGAACCCTTGTCAAACACTCAGGAAGGCTAGTTTCAAGTGTGTATGACGTCTGTACAAATCGTGTTGGAAAAATAGTAACTTGTACATATTTAATATTTACCTGATCATATTAATGCTATACTACTTAATCTTGATATAAAATTATCAAATATTATTTCTTTAAAGTAATATATATTTAATCCAAAAACTAAATTTAAAGTATATTTTGATCATAAGCCCATGTAACAAAATCTACAAGGAAACCTGGAGCATGGTAAGCATCACAGAGGACATTATCATGTTCTGGAGTCCTCGGGCCTTTTTATTAACCCTCTGTACACGTGCACATATGCACATGCACGCAGGCACACACACACACACACACACACACACACACACACACACACACCACTCCATCTCCCAAAAGCTTGCCTTTGGAGAAAAAAAATGCACATTGTAGCTATGAATAGCTTTCCTTTTCCATTTCCAGAAATTGGATTAAGCTTGAAAAATAGGAATTCTGGGAAAGATGGACCGACACAGCTCATATCCCTGCCTGCTCTGCTGGCCCTTTTATATCAGGCACTGCAGGTGTGAGAGATACTGCCATTGTCTTCTAAGTACTCAGAGTTTACACTCATACTCATAATCCTCCTGCCTCAGACTCAGAGCTCAGATTGCAGGCATGCACCATAGTACCCAGCTACAGTCTTTTTGTTTGGTTGGTTGGTTTTTTTTTGTTTGTTTGTTTGTTTGTTTTTTTTGTTTTTTGTTTTTTGTTTTTTTTTTGGTTTTTCAAGACAGGGTTTCTCTGTGTAGCCCTGGCTGTCCTAGAACTCACTCTGTAGACCAGGCTGGCCTTGAACTCAGAAATCCACCTGCCTCTGCCTCCCCCAGCTACAGTTTTTTAAAAAATATTATTTCCCAGAGGTCTTTTAGATGGAATGTGTTCTTCCTGGGCTTTTTGAGGTCTCTGCCCAGAAAAATGCTGTAGGCTCCAACACAGAAAATAAAACACTGAGGTCCTCAAAGATGTGTGAGCACGTCCTAGAGATTTGGGCAGAAGCCAAGAGAGCCAACTTTAGATTAACTTTTTAAAATTTATAAACAGGTGCACCCTTGCTCTTCAGAACAACAACCTGTTTCTCCCAATGTCTCAAGTCAGACTTTGGCTCTCCACAGGTCACAGGTGGTGGCACCAAAGCAGGTGCTTCACTGAGATCCAGGCCAGCCAAGTTTCCTTTGTCGTTATCTCCTCTCCTCTTCCTCGGTTTACAAGTTTTTTCTGAAGAGCTCCTAGCCTCCACTTTGCAGCATAAGCCCTGAAAAAAATTCAGTGAAGTTGCCAGTAATGCACTATGCTCATCTCACTCTAGGCCAACCCCACCTTGAGTATCCATACTGTCACTAGCCGTCCAGGAGAGCCACTGGTTTGGAATTATATGTATGCAAACCTATAGCTTGTCCCTCTTAATGTTATTTGCAAAGTAATTCATAAAGTTGGCATACCTCATAACAACAAGACCAAAATCAAAGGAGTGTCCAGCAAAGCTCACACAACCAGGTTTACCTCACCAACTAGAAGTGTAGAACTCAGGAAAGAAGAGACCTGATCTCTGCACAGTGAGCAGTCTTGTGTCTCATAAACCAACCAGCATCAAGTAAATGTGTCATAGCCATTACTTGAGTGACAACAGCAATACACAGTATGATTTGGCTTAAAGTGAAAATATTTTCCCTTAAGAGAACAAGATTCTTTTCCTGTGAGGCAATTTTGATAATATATAAGCATAGATTTTAATCATTATGGAGTCACATGTGTTTTTACCTTGCATTCTTCTCCTCATTTTCTTGTTGTTCTGATTCACAAATGCCATTGGTGTGACCAGTTACTACTGAATGTGTCTGATGAATAATAATGAAGGGGGAGGGGATGATAACCAGCCATTATTGATTACTCAATATAGGCCGGGCACTTTGCATGTGTTATCATGTTTAATCCAAAGAGCCAGGCTACCAGAAAAATATTGCTATTCCATTCCACATCTAAAGAACCTGTTCCTAAAGAGACTACTACATTCGGCCATGATTGCAGAGCAAGCGGCGTGAAGAATGTAGAGACGAATGCAAGTCTTCCTCAGGCCACAGTGTGTTGTGAGCTAAATTGACACTCTTTTTCAGTCATTGAACACTGGCCATAAGCACTAGAAGTGATACTCCATGCTTTCCTTGATCTCATGAGCACCAGCATCTAAATGTATGACAGCAGGACTTTTATGAGCTCTCCCAACTTATTTCTGACCTTTCTTTTATACCATTGGCTCATAACCACTAATAAGAAGAAAGGAACTGACAGTGCCAAGATTGTCTTGCATTTAAATAAACTTAAAAAATGAAATTTCATAGAATTATTACCAGAGGTCATAGAGTACCTGCTCTTATCATATTTGATATCTACAGCCATTAAAGAGGCATTAAGAGATAAAGGAAGAACAAGAAATGACCTTACACTTCTTAAAATACAACATCTGTAAATCACATATTTCAGAGGACCAGAAGTCTTCCTAAAACCATCTTTCAAAGATGTCTTATTTTAAAAGCACTGTTTACAGTGTCAAAATACTATTACATTTCCCTTGAGGAGCGGTGGCAGGAAAAGTTGAAGATTCTTTTGTAAATTTAGATATGCATGGGCCTAGCTACTACAGATTCAGGATCTCTAAGTATACCTGGAAAGTTAAGTATGAGATCCATAATGAAATAGACATTACTAAAGAAGTAAGTCCTTAGAGAGCTTTGTAGATATTGTCCTTAGTGAATTTCATAGACATTATTCTTATGAACTTCATAGATATTGTCTTTAGTGAACTTCATAATGTTCTGAATGAACTCCACAGACAATATCCTCAGGGAAACTCTATAGACAAAGTCCTTATGACGTCCATAGACAAAGTTCTCCTTTATACACAGTATTCTTAGAGAACTTCACAGACAACGTCCTTAGTGAGCTCTGTATACAACGCCTACTCTGAACTTCATAGCCAAAACCTCACAGCTACCTTCGCAGCTCTCAGCTGGAAGTTTCTGGTCATTGGGCAGTTCCCTGCACAAGACCAGACTGGTGACATCACTGTGCAGGCCTACCCTTGCTTCCCCAACATTTTCATTTAAAGTCACATCAACGCATCAGGTGTGTGCATTTCACATTGTGGCTGTAAAGTTTCCAAATAGCAGATCAACCAAACTTCCTAAAAAACGTTTTCCTAGAAACTCAGAAGGCTTATTAAATCCCCTTTGGACATTATCTGGAACGCAGATGCAGTCTTTGAATGCCTTTGGCAAGCCTATAGCGTTACTGATTTGAGTAAGAAGAGAAGTAAGCTAGCAATGCTAGTTGTGGTGCTCACCCTTGCGGAGTTGCCCTTCCTCCTTGGAGCTCCGTTGTGTCCAGGGTAGGGAAGGTGTCAGCATCTTCCCAGTTCTTACACAAGCCCAGCATTCACTAATGACTCTATTTGTGAGAGAAAGGGAACCACTGCAGTTTTTCTTTGTAATAACCAAACAAAAGAAAAATTGGCTGCATCTGTTCTGATTTCCTCACATTTCCAAACAAAATTTGATTTCTCTACATATGCCTTTTATATGTATATACATATACATACTTCGTGGCTTTTCAGTGTGTATGAAAGGCTCACTTAAACCAATTAAATTACATTACTTTGAAAATCTTTCTATAGAGTCAACTTCCTAATTCCTCAAAAATATTTCTATAGAGTCAACTTCCTAATTCCTCAAAATTTTTAGCTTTGAGGAAAGTACAGAATATGTGATACTTTTTCCCATGCCTACCCCATCAACCTGAGAGGCAAGATGCATTTTCATATATATATATGTGTGTGTGTGTGTGTGTGTGTGTGTGTGTGTGTGTGTGTGTATTATATATAAAAACACTAATTTATATATATATAAATTATATAATTTATATATATATAAAACACTAATGTATATATAACACTAATGTATGTATAACACTAATGTGTATATATATATATATATATATATATATATATATATATATATAATCACTAGCTATATGAACTTGGAAAAGTTACTCAGCCTTCCTATGCCTTGGTTTCTTCCTCTGTAAAAATTGGTATAACAGAATCTCTATTACAATGCTGTGAGGATAAAAAAAAATTAATCTAATCAAAATCTATATGGACATAGGTGTGGTAAACATTAGGTGGCAAATACATGCTCAGTATTACAGCATAAAGAACCTTGTGACCACGGGCACCTTGACCTTGATAGAACTTAGGGATGAGACATACTTTATAGTTGCTCTTAATCATTAAGAATCAATCAAAGAAACTATCTTAGGAGAAAAGCAATTTTAAATTTTTCTAAATAGAAAATAAATATTACTAATAATTAGCATTTCAAAATTCAGTTCAACAGGTATTTGGCATCTTTATGCAAATCTACGTGCCTCTGATCATCCAATGTAGAAAAATAAACCTAAAACCACTAGACCCACTTTTTCTCCATCGATACCCTCCTTAGAAGGTTCACGCCCCAGCCAAGACTAGTAACTTTATTAGTAAAGTTTCCTCATGGAAATAAATATGCACCAACAGCATGCAAAGTGCCCAACATAAAATGACACAGGTGAGACCTTATAGCAACACAGCCACGGAGACAAGAACAGGGATCCTCCTGTTAAAAACCATTTGACTGCCCCATAAAAGGGAAGAGTCTGTTTTTGCAAGTGCTAAGATGCAAACAGCAGCTGTATTGGTCTGTGGTCTCATAAGAAGCCTTTATGCAGAAAGGATGCCCTTAACAGGCCTTAGAGCATATGTTTCCCGTCTTAACCAGCTGAGATGCAAGGCTGGGAACCCCTAGCATTCAAAGTATCCTGAAAAGATGGTTCTGCTCTACTGACCAGGCCAGTGTGTGCCAGAGAGAACAGTGTGGCATTCGAAACGCTGCTGAGTTGGAAAGTCACAAACACAGTGTTTAGAAGTAGTACCAATGTCTCCTTTCTAGATCTCAATTTCCCAAAGTGCCCATGGGCAAGCACAGATTCCTTAAAATAGTCCGAAAAAAGGAAGGAAAGAATTAAGATTATGCGAAAACATCAGTATCATATGTTAGTGCCCATCTCTGAATTTATACAAAAGTCAATATAGTCAATATTTTCTTTCATTTTTCATTTGATCTTTTGATCATAGTTTGAAAAAAATAGTAGTGTTGTTGTTGCTGATGTTGTTGTTGTTGCTGATGTTGTTGTTGTTGTTGATGTTGTTGTTGTTGTTGCTGTTGTTCACATTAGGGTACAGTTCCACATTAAAAAGCTTGCCTGTCATTTACTTGGCTCCAGGGTTGATCACCAGTAAGGGGAGGGTTGTTTAGGATAATAAAGACACTATATGTCTTGTAGTCTTCTCTGCTATGATGTCTCTTAGGCCCACATTTTCCTTGTGAAGAAAAGAAGCTTCTTTTAGAAATTCTTATCTTTAGGTAGACACCACCCTGGGTTATTTTGGGCCAAACATGTCCAGCAACAGATAAGGTGGCTCTGTGAATTCTTGGATCACGTGGACTGACCCCTCTACCCTTGCTGTTTCTAGGAGAGGCATGCTGCAGAGGTGCGCAGGAACAAGGAACTGCAGGTTGAGCTGTCTGGCTGAAGCAATGGCGGGTATGGCACGCCCCTCCCATAGTAAATCCCCCTGCCTATATTATAATGGATCATGCGATATCAGTATGGGAAATGTATGACATGGTTTAAAAAGAACTCATTATGAAAAACAAAACAAAAAAACAGAATCAAAAATAAAATAAAAATCAATGCGGTCTCTTTGCAGAATGTTTTGCTTGATGTTTAAAAAAGTACCTTGGATCTTATTTTGTAAATATTTACATTTTTGTTAAAAAATACAAGTATTGCATTATGCAAGCTATTTCATAATCTTACATGTCCTGTAACAGGCTTTTGATGTTGTGTCTTTCCACTCAAATGAATTTGCTAGGTCTGTTTTTTTGGAAGCTCCCCATGTTGAACTCAGTCCCTGCCCTTTTCATTCCAACTGAAAAATGAGGTCAGTAGACAGTCTATGGTGCTAGAAACCCACCATTGCCTAATGACCTAGATGACTCCATAATCTCTGAGCTTGACCAAGACCACACCTAGATCGTGGGTACTGTGTGTCCGTGTGAGCCTCTCCACATTTGCTCATAATCTGCTTCCTGCCTAGAAACCACAAAGCCAGGCTAAGGATATCCATCAGTCATAGCACTCACTCCTGCTCCTCGTGGATTGTGTGCTACACACAGGTTTGGGTTTCAGAAACAGACACGTGGGAAGACAGATCTGAGCTCAATCAAGGTAGAAGCCAAAGGCTGAACCTTCTAACATGCTCATCACAAATGCAAAGCCAGAGGGTTCAAGCAGCAGTGAAATTGTTCTTCGTGAACTGGGCTTACTTCTCTTGTTTCAGTTATTATGGTGGAGTGAATTAACTAACATGTCGGGGTGGCTTATCTGTGGGTGCCATGAGTGATGATGTTCATTTAAGCTTTTGCCTGTAGTACAAGCACATAATGCTACTGAATATTTTCTACTCGGAGACTGTGGGCTGGTTGTTGCATTAAAAACTCAAACAAAATCACAAACACTGGACTTTTACTCAAGCTGGTCTTTCTTCCCCAGTGTAGGGCAATCCTGCCTATAAACAAGACCAAATCACTCCATCTGTGATGCTGACGCAGTTAAGGGAGCTAGGCAGGGCATTTGTGCCAAGTATAAGAATCAGCAGAGACCCAGCATACGTACCTATTGCAGTTTTGAAGTTGTTTCTCCCCAACTCCCAACTCCTGACGGTTGCTGCCTGCATATTTACTCCTCGTCAGTGCTATCTTCTTGTATGTCATTGTGAGCAAGCTGTGGTGAATAAAGAATTGGAGTTCTGTGAACTAATACCGGTTTGGTCTGGTCTCTTGGCCCTGTCTGCTCAGACCCTGGTGCTGAGGTTGTAGTAGGAGGGATGATGGATTGGGCGGTCTCGGGAGCAAAGAGGCAGTAAAGAGTTTGGAGGGGGCCAATGGCCTGCTGGCTGGCTTCCCTTGTGAAGCAGCAGGCCACTTCTTTTCCTGCTTCCTTGGACAGGCTGACACAGTGGGGAAGACCTTCAACCTGTTCCCCTAGCAACAGGCACAGTGAAGGAGAAACTGAAGGTCCAGGCTAGCAGTCCTGAGCAATCAAGCCTCATCCTGGGCATTGTGGGGTTCTTGGCACCACCTCAAGTTCTCTCATGCTGCCCACAGGACACCCCCAGCCTGGGCCGTCTGTTAAGATGTGACTTCCCTACCATACTGCCAAACTGTGTCCTGCCAACAAGCACACTGCACACATGGACACGGCAGGGTCCTGCCAGGGACCCAGATGGGTATTACACGAGCAGACAAACAGCATCTAGTTTGAGCAGAAAGCCAGAACTAATTGGAACAAAGCAGATTTATGAATAAGTAAATTGGGCTGTCACAAGATCACTGGCTAAGTTTAAGCCAGTGAAACAATATCTCCTATGTAGCTTTGATGAGACTAGAACTCTCTATGTAGACCGAGTTGACCTTAAACTCACTGTCTGTCTCTGCCTCCTAAGTACTGGGATTGCAAGACTACATAGTGAGGACTTGTCTTTAATTCTTTTAATTAAAAAAATATATACAAATGCTTTTTAAAAAACTTTTAGGTTCTGTTTTTTGTTTGTTTGTTTGTTTTATTTAGACTTGGTCTGTTGAGTATTGTGTACATGGATGTTTTGCCTGCCTGTATGTATGCAATACCTGAGGAGGCCAGAAGAGGGCATCAGATCTCCTGGGATTACAGTTAAGACATGATGGTAAACCTCCAAGTCAATGCTCCGGATGAGCAGCCAGTGCTAGTAAGTGGAGGGTATCGCTCCAGCCCTATCAACATGCTCTGAAACACTGGCAGTCTGATCAGTACAGAGCAAGCTCTGTTTTCATACTAGTTTACATAGGTCAGAAGGAAAGTGGGGCCATGAATGACCACAAGCACAAAGCTTAATTTGACCCCAACACAGTAAGTGATGTTAGTTCATTCAGCGTGTTGAAGGGAAACATCATTCTTGTGAGGCTTTCTGAGTATTAAAATGGTTGGCACTGCCTCACAATACAGTGTGTCCCTCCATAAACAGGAATCACAGCCCAGTCCCACTGCCTAATGTTTAAAAGAAAGAAAGAAAGAGAGAGAGAGAGAGAGAGAGAGAGAGA
>JANHMN010000012.1:68459378-68471624 GCA_030674055.1 Rhabdomys pumilio
AAAGAAAGAAAGAAAGAAAGAAAGAAAGAAAGAAAGAAAGAGGAGAAAACTCAGGCCACAGAGAGGTGACTGACTCACCCCAGTCCAATGCCTGTCTCCCACATCTTACCTCAGTACTAGTCATTCTTCAGCAAATCCCATTTCTCTTGTGAAGACAGATGAAGTCTGTGAAGTTATCCTAGACCAGCAGTTCTCCAAGTCGTCTTGAGGGCTTCTTAACAGACGATGGCTCATTTGCCTGGCGTGCCCTGGGTTTGATCTTCAGCACTGGAAAATAAAGGGAAACAAAACCAGGATTACTGACCTCCACCTCCAGGACTTATCCCTGAGCTCTATACCCTGAAGCCAAAATGGTCATCAATGCCACATTTGCCCCCAGGCTCACCGTAAACACACTGTGTGGAGCAGCCCCAGAGGCTGCTGCGCAGAGGAGATCGGAATCAATTGTGGTATGTTCTGTGAAGATCAGGGGATGAAGGAAGCTCATGTAATTCTGTTCAAACGATGAGTGAGGGTGGAAAGGAAGCCGAGGAGGAAGAAATGAAGTCCTGCTTTCTGGTTAATGCAAGTGTACAGGAAAGAGCTGCCTGGCCTGGTGAGAGGCAGGAAAGGCCAACAGACAGAGCCTTGGCATCTCATGCTGCGCTTTGTTTCAGAAAGGCTTACAATCTCTGAGGTTTCTCCAGCCCCTTCACAAAGGAACTAAGAGCTATTTGTGGGAGTGATGCCATTTAGTGAAGCACCCTGTGCATAGCCTGAATCTACTTATAGATTTTTTTTAACACACTCGTGGTCTGGTGAGTGTTATGATTAAATTGTGTAAATGCCACTGAAATGTTCTACAAAAATTCACAAAATCCCATTGATCTGATGAGTCACTCCTCTCTCCTGTGTCTTCTACAACCAGAACAATCACATATCAGTAAATACTGCTCTCTCCTCCAGAGCCTGATGTGTCAGAAAAGCTACCAGAACTGTACAAACACTTAGGACAGTCAAGAAAGAGGTTTTGTTTTTGTGGTCTTGAAGGCTTCAAGCCATGATTGTTCAATTCCTTTATGCTAGGGCCCATAGTAAAGCAGCGTATAACAGTAGCTGAGTAAGACGGAACAGTATTGCTCATCTAGGGAGGGAGGGGAGGAGGGAGGGAGGAGAAGGGAGGGAAAAGAGAGGGAGATCTCACCGGGCCCAATTTGTATTAGAACCAAGCTTTTAACACAGAGAACCTTGGAGGACAATCCAGGCTCAAGCTTAAGTATCTGCCTATGGGTTCTTCACAACATTCTTCACATGTCAGCAGAGAAAACAGTGTAAAATGCACCAGCAGGCATGACTGCATCATCCACTAATCTGCTGAGGAAGATAACATGGAATTCTCGGCTTGAACAACCAACGCAAACATCCCAGACCATTTGCTTGAAAATGCAAGGCAAACACAGAGTGAAAAACACACCCTGCAAACCTCAGAGGTACCTGGGATTCTCTCTGTGCCCATTAACATCTCTGAGTTACCAGCAAGTAACATCAGTTAGCAGTCACATCATCTCTCACTCTGTGTTCCTCTTACGTAGGTAACAACCACCCTGTCCTCTCAGACCCTTACCTCCACCTCCCGTCACACCTCTGCTCTAGTCTGCAGCCACCTCTGCACAGCAATCTGGTCTGTCTGCCACTCCACTCCACTCCCTGTGCAGACCTCACGTGTACAAGGTGACACTAAAGTATTCCATGAGTCCCTCTTTCCTCCAGAATGCCAGACCCTTGCCCAGTACTATGCACTTTGACACGAGATGTGGTCTTCCAGGCCCCTATGCCCATGCCATGGTCTGCATAGAATATGTTCACTACAACTCAAGCCATGAGAGTCTAGGTCGGGCTGTGATCTTACAATGTTTTTTATCACAATGAATTAAAACCACAGTATTTTATTTGCTACCCCTGTGACATACCTAACACAGGTTGCCGTGGACTTACGTCTGTGCCATTTCTCACTATGAAGTCAAAGGCAAACAGAGCTGACTTTGCTGGTCACTGTAGAGAAGGGAAATTGCAAGTATGCCTTCTTCAGCTCTGCCTGTTGTAAAGCTTCCACTCTGAAGTAGCACAGACCGCACGAAGGGCTGTGAGCCCATCAACATCAGGCAGCCAAGAAGGCTCACCCACCATCATCTCAGGAAGAAAACCCAGAATGTTCAGTGAGCTGCATCAATGACCACCACCCTGCTGGTCACCAAATGTTCAACTCATCATTTACCCAGTTGTCAACTAGAAAACCACCAAGTCCCATTTAGTCATGCGTCAAGCTCAGTGGACACCTCATAGCCCCACCCCCTCCTTACCTCCGTTGATACACCAGTCCCAGTGACAACCTGCCTTCAGTTTCAGTTCAATTGCATTTAGAATGACCTAGAAAACACACTTTTGGGTGGGTCTGTCTCTAGAGAGGCTTAATCCAGGCTTGATGCAAGCAACATCATCATGGAGCCTGGCCTCCCAGACTGGACAGAAGCGAGGGAAGGAGAAAAAAGACTGAGCGTTCTGCCTGTTTCCTAACTGCAGGTGAAAGATAACCAGCAGCTGCTTGCTCTGGCCCGGGCCTGTCCCCCATGAAGACTTCCTTCCTTTCTTTCTTCCTTGCTTAGTTTGGGTATTTTGCTACACCAATGAGAAAAGTAACTAACAGAGTTCTCTTGACCGAAAACAAATGTAAAACTCAAGTTACCATCCCCCACACATAATACTCAATGGCTGAGTGGGTGAAACTGAACAGGACATGCCGACAGCCATGCTCGCTCTAAAGGAAGAGATGCACAGCATCCAACCACCACAGAGATCCTGCCATCCCCACTGGCCAGGCCTTGGGAAGGTTGGGATAGGACACATTTTTTGATTCCATCCCTATCTTATTCCCATAGCAGAGAGACCTGTATGTACGCGCATGTTCCTCTGTGTGCATACAGACACCTGAATTGTCATGTATAAACAGTGCATGTATGGAGGTCACAGGAAAATCTCACATGTCTCTGTCTTTCTTTCATTTGTTGGAAGGAGAGTCTCTTGTTAGCTACCCTAGCTGACCCCTGACCTTACAGAGAGTCTCCTGTTTCCTTTCCTTATATTGTGATTTCAGGTCACCTGAGGATCTGAACTCCAGGCCTCATAATTGCATAGCAAGAGCCATATCCACCGAGCTGTCTCCCCAGCTTCCTGCTTTACCCTCTTAACAAGTCTTCCTGGCCCTCTACGCCCCATGGGTATACCTACAGGGGCATCAAGAAATATGCCCCGCTTGGCATCAGTGTAACTATTTCTGCCCATTTGCTACCCACCAGGCTTGAGTCTCCAAGGGTCATTATGTTTATACTAATTGTCATATTAGCACAGATTCCAGCAGGAAACAGAAAGCAGATAGCACCTTACAAAGGCTCAGTTAGGAAAAGTTGACGACAGTTCTATTAAAGGTAAGTGAACAAAACTAAGAAAAACCAGTACAGGCTATTGAAGGATCTGGGAAATACAAGTAGCAAGAAACCTTCCCCAGCCGAATCTGAAGACCTAGGAGTTCTGTCCTACAAACGGGCAGACTGTGGCAAAGAAACACCGGATAGACTTCCTCGCTGCTTCAGTCTAACCACAACCTCAATGTTGGCCAAATGCAGCCAAACCACAGAGAACAAGGAAGCCTGTGGGTGCCCTGTGGAGAGCTCAGCTTTTGAGGCTGTGCAGGATGAAGGCAGGCAGAGAACACAGACAGAGCATGCTTTCCGCAGGACAGACCGCAGACTTTCTAAGAGGCCAGCACGAATGACAACGGATCCTTTTCCACTAGGCTGCCACCAGTGCTGTGGCCTCGATAGCTCTGAGTTGGGTTATTTCCAGATTGTGCTTGCCCTGCAACTAAAGGAAGATGTGATTTATGACTCAATTTCTCCAATAAAATATGAGCAGAAATGACACTCAGCACTTTCAGCTAGAGAGTCCAAGAGGAAATTGTCACTTGGAATAGAGGTGGCATTGACACAACACAACCCCATCTGCAGGAGACAGTCGGCATGACCAAGAAATGAGTTCTGTGTTTTACTATGGGCTAACACATCAAGTCCCATGGGGGCCCTGCAGGTGTCATTCCAGAAAGTGAATCCAGTGGCAAGATAAGAATGATAACCCCATGCAGACTGACTTTGCCTTCCTGGATCAGACTTCAGGGAGTCTAACAACACGCCTTTTATTCCCAGTGTACTTAACCCCAGCATAATTTGGAAAAATGTTTCCTGGTGTGATACAACCCTCATCACACAAGGAAATGCAATTACATGGAAACTTAACTAACAGGTCATTTCTTCCAGAAGATGGGTTCTACAGATAGGCTACCAGTACTGGCTTAAAGGCCTAAGGGGCTGACCTGGTCTCGAGCATACAGACAGTATACAGGTCATTTGGACTGTTAGCCACCTCTGGTCCTGGTTGTGGAAGCTTGAAGGAGCCTCTGGCTCTAACGATTGTTTAGATTCCTAGCCAGCTTCAGTCCTGGTTATAAGAGCTTGTTGTGCCCTGGTTCCATAGTAGTGCAGAATACCAGGCTATTACCCACGACCAATTCTCAGCTTTCTGGGTGGAAGAGCAGGTTTTTCATCTTTCAGTCCTGTGTAGCTAACATTCCTGGTTTCTCCAGAGATCTGTGGGCGCAAGGACCTTTGTGCTGTGCTTCCCAGCAAGTTCCCACAGCTAAAAGCTCAGTTCATTAACTTACCACTAACCTGGACTACTAGGAAAGGGTCATTTCCCTTCATGGATAAAAGCAGTCTTTTCAAACTTGATCATGATAAGGCTTACCTCAAACACTAAATATCATTTAGATAAATGTATCTGACTCAGTGACAGGTGAAGCCAGGCCACATTCACTCAATGCCGGCCCTTTAAAACTATCCTTGCTCCTTCATTTGTGTTCTGTTCAACTCTCCAGTCTTTATCACCCCTCACTCTCCACTTAAGTCTATCTGTGCCAAGAAACAAGGATATGAAGGGTCTGCTGGGGACCAAATCCAAGCCGAGCAGCACCTGTCTGCCAAACACGGGCGCGCTGGGATTTGTCTTGTGTTTTGTCCACTTCCTTTCCTTGATTGGCATATGCTCCATCATTGACCAAAAGGGTGGGATAATTAAGATGCTCCCATGTAAATCTTGTCTGCTGCTCCTCTGTCACTCTCCTCTGCTCCCTTCCCTCTCCCATTAGTGTCTTCTCTTCCCAAATAATTCTTTAATTTCAACTCTTGCTTTCTTCCTAGTCCATAGTCTACAAATGAAAACAAATATGACATTTGTCTTTCTGGACATGGCTTATTTGGCTTCACACAATGACCTCTGGGTCCATTCATTTTTCTTGCAAATAACATCAGTTTTCTTCTTTCTAAGAGCTGAATGAGAGTCCATTGCAGCTGCCACATTGTCTGCATCACTCTGTAAGCAGGCACCTATGCTGAGTCTATAATTATGACCAGGAGCCAATAAGTATCAATGTACGTTGATTGGACTGGAGTGTTCTGGGTAGTAATTGTCACAAGAGTTTAGCAACAAAAATGGAGCCTGAACAATGGAACTATATCTCCTGACACAGTGTTCAAATAGGAGAATTTAATTCAAAGTATAGTAACAGGCAATGTATGTAAAACGTAAAAACTAAGAAAGTAACCAAGTGTGATGAACCATGCCTTTAATCTCAGAGCTGAGGAGGCCGAATCATCTCTACAGGTTCAAAACCAGCCTAGTCTACATAGCAAGTTCCAGGGCAGCCAAGGCTACATAGAGAAACCCTGTCTAACAAATAAATAAATAAACTAACTAACTAACTAATAATAATTAAAAAAATAAAAGTTAAAAAAGTTAGAACTCCATCTGACCAAAGTTTACGGTGTACAGAAAACATTAATTCATTGTCAAAAATAAGTAAATAAATAGACGTACTGGCAGACACATCTCACTGGCAGACCATACACAGATTGTGAACGGAAAACTGTGGACCACGCAAATCAAGCAGTAAACAAGCAGTCATGGTTGCTCTCATGTCTGAAAACTGGGACAAAATTAACAGGAAGAGATATAGAAAACCATTCCAAATCAATAAAGTGATCAATACACCAAAAAGATAAGATACCAAATATTTATACATCGAGTGTTGGTAGACTCAGTTTCATAAAACAGCAGTAATGTAAAATGCTAGATGTAAAAAAGCAGATACGACTGAGCAGTTCCTGGGCGGCAGCTCTGCCCCCAATCTCTAAGAATCCAGAGGAAGCTCCCAGGTGCTCTAACCCTGGCATTATCTTAGGTGAGCAAACAGCAATGCCTGCCCCAAACAGGGAGTAACTGAGACTCACAAGGACCCAGGAAGTCACTCCTGGCCCAGAGCACTGGTTCCTTCTGGTCTGGGTCTGAGCACTGAACAGATCCCGGGTGGCAGCTCTGCCCCCAACTTCTAAGAATCCAGAGGAAGCAGGGCTCCCAGGTGCTCTAATCCTGGCATTATCTTAGATGAAGGAATTGAACAAAACTATCCAGGACATAAAAATGGAAGTAGAAACAATCAAGAAATCACAAAGGGAGAGTATCTTGGAGATAGAAAGCCTAGGGAAGAAATCAGGAGTCATAGACACAAGCATCACCAACAGAATACAAGAGATAGAAGAGAGAATCTCAGGTGCAGAAGATACTATAGAAAATATTGACACAACTGTCAAAGAAAACACAAAATGCAAAAAGTTCTTAACACAAAATATCCAGGAAATCCAGGACACACTGAGAAGACCAAACCTAAGGATAATAGATATAGATGAGAGTGAAGATTCCCAACTTAAAGGGCCAATAAATATCTTCAACAAAATTATAGAAGAAAACTTCCCTAATCTAAAGAACGAAATGCCCATAAACATACAGGAAGCCTATAGAACGCCAAATAGACTAGACCAGAAAAAAAAAATACCTCCTGTCACATAATAATCAAAACACCAAGTGCGCAAAACAAAGAAAGACTATTAAATGCAGTAAAGGAAAAAGGCCAAATAACATATAAAGGCAGACCTATCAGAATTACACCAGAATTCTCACCAGATACTATAAAAGCTAGAAGATGCTGGACAGATGTCATACAGACCCTAAGAGAACACAGATGCCAGCCCAGGCTACTATACCCAGCAAAACTCTCAATTACCATACATGGAGAAACCAAGATATTCCATGACAAAACCAAATTTACACAATATCTTTCCATAAACCCAGCATTACAAAGGATAATAGCAGGAAAGCATCAATACAAGGAGGAAAATTATACCCTAGAAAGAGCAAGAAAGTAATCCTCTTCCAACAAATCCAAAGAAGATAGCCACACAAAGATAACTTCACCTCTAATAACAAAAATAACAAGAAGCAACAATCACTGTTCCTTAACATCTCTTAACATCAATGGACTTAATTCCGCAATTAAAAGACATAGGCTAATGGACTGGATACATAAACAGGACCCAGCATTTTGCTGCATACAGGAAACCCACCTCAGTGACAAAGACAGACTCTACCTTAGAATAAAAGGCTGGAAAACAGTTTTTCAAGCAAATGGCCCTAAGAAACAAGCTGGAATAGCCATTCTAAAATCTCCAGCCAGAGAACACAAAGGGAGGGACTCATGGTTTCACCTGTATAGGTAGTTGAAGGTGGCCTTGCCAGGCATCAGTGGAAGTGGACAGCCTTGATACCTGAACGTTTGGATTCCCTAGTGTTGGGGAATTTCAAGAGCAGAGAGGCGGGAATGAGAGAATGGTGAAAGCACACCCTCATAGTAATTTCAGGAGAGGGGTTGGGGTAAGGGATTAGGCATCAGTGGAAGTAGAGGGCTTTGGTGCCTGAAAGTTTGGATTCCCTAGTGTTGGGGAATTTTAGAGCAGGGAGGTGAAAATGGAGGATGGTGGGAGTACACTCTCATAGAAACTCCCAGAATTATATGGATTAGACATGACAGAGGCAGGCCACCAGAAGACTAGATTCCAGAATTCAAACAAAAAATTATCTTGATACTAAAATTTGTTTTGAGAATTGTATATTGCAGAATACACAGCCTCAGTGTTTCTACTCATCAAGTGAGCGGAGCAGACCCCCTCGAACCTCTGATGTCCTGGAATTCCAGCTGGATGCAGTAAAGACACAGACGTCAGAGGCTTATCAATTTACAGTTCCCCCTGCCCCTCTTCTAATATCTCAACGCCCAAAATCAGCTTGAAGAAGTTAACGAAGAGTCGGCGCCCCTATTCCCTGGGTTTGGGGACTGAAGTGGTTAATATTGGGCTGTCTTTCTAGGGAAAGGTAGGAAATATTCCATAAAGTGAATATCTGTTTAGATGAGTCACATAACGTTGACAAAGACTGCAGAGAAGACTAACGGGGCAGGTGTACCAGGACCCAGAAGCATCCAGTACATAAGAAACAGTTGGTAACTATTAGCACTAGTATAATTTCTGTTTGCTGAGCCACTTTTATTCATTGAACTGTAATCTCCTCTGAGACACAGTCTCCAGCTTTTTGCTCAGTTCCTACCATTTAGCAAGTGTTCAGTACATACAGACATTCCATATGGAGTAACAAATGGAGAAAGTGAATTAATGTATTTCAATGAGAGAAATGCTCAGTATGACACCTGACTACAGATAGTTAGCCACGAGTCCCATCTTCTCTCATTTCTCCACAGTCATCAGACTGTGGACGATTGTTTTTCCACTGTCTGACCTTCACATCATACAAAGGATTATTTTTTAAATTTATTTAGTTTTATATGTATATGAGTGTTTATATGAGTGTTCTGCCTTCAGGTGTGTCTATGTACCATGTCCATGCTTGCTGCCTTTGGGGGGTCTTCTGGAATTGGAGTTATAGAGCTAGGTAAGCCACCATGTGAGTGCTGGGAATTGAACCTGAGTCCTCTGCAAGAAAAAAATGCTCTTATCCACAGAGTCCTCTCTATATCCCACAAAGAACTATTTTAAATTATAGGAAGAATAAGCTTCTGTGAAACATAGAAATCTCTACCACCCAGCTGTATATGACTCCTTAGCTGGAAATTTAAAGCTAAACTTCAAACTACACCACCAAGACAATGCTGGCCCAATAAGGCCACCTCCTGGGCTGCTGACCATCTGCATGTCACATCACATGAGACAGAAGCTAGACTTTGAAACCTCTGATTGTTCCTGACAACGTGGCATCTAGCTGAACTAAACTGTCAATACATCCTCGCTATGTCCCTAGTGTTTTGTGCTAACCCTGTATGCTATTTTCCTTTAAACATCTAATCCTCTCTTCTGAGGACTCTGCTCCCTACACACACACTGTGTAGGCGTCTCAGGGGATGTGCTGTGTAGTCCTTGCTGTTGTGTGTGTGGAAAGTCCCCTCCAGGCTTCCAAGCTGAAGCCCTGGTCCCAGCTGGTGGTAATATATGGAGAAGCCCTAAAGGTAGTGAGGGTGTAAGCTCCTTTGAAAGGTTTTCCTGTGAGACTCCTTCACGAGAAGTCATCTAGGAAAGGATTTTCCAGGGTCAGCCACCCAGGCACTCTGTGTCTGATGTAGATGAGGTCTTAGAGGGGGGCAGCTATCAGCTGAGCCCGTGTAGCCCATGACATCATCCACGTACACAGTGCTGGAGCTGCAAGATCATGGAAGCTTCCACTCAGTTTCCTAAGGAAAGCCCGAGAGGCCGCACAGTGTGGAGCTGAGTGAGATTTCAGGAGCATCCCCTGAGGCAGTGATGCACAAATCCTTGAAAGATGCAGTGGAGACCTAAGAGACTAAGAGATGACAGGAACAGAATGTCTGACAACGACAGCAGCAGGCAGTGAGAGGGATCAGTTTAATGAGAGGCCATAAGTGCTGCATCCAATTACACTGGAGGGAGTCATTGAAGGACTCTTCTTCCTGGCTCACTGAAGAAATAAAGCAATTGTTTCCTAAGACCCTCATCTTAGTTCATTTTGTGCTGCTGTAAATACTGGGTAACTTACAACAATGTTTACTTGGCCCACGATCCTGGTGGCTGGAGGATCTAGGCACCTCAGTGTTGGCCTGCTGCCTACGTTACACTAAGGCAGAGAAACACAAAGGGAACTGCCCTTTTGCAGAAGAAATCAAGCACATGGTTCAGCCCCAGCTTATGACACACTCCATGGAGTGGAGATCTAATCCAGTCACATAAACTCTAACCTGCTCCTGTGAGCTTGGAATTAACCCCTTCCAAGGGTGGTGTCCCCAGGACCTAACTCTTCTGTCAGCCTGCCACCTAGTTTACTTCAACACTTGAATATGATTTCCTAGGAGACAGAGGTTTCAGATTTTGAACCTTCAGGGGATGTCTTTGAAATGTTAAACCACGTGTAAACCATCATACCTATCGACTACCAACCACTCATATGCTCTCTCTTTGGCCTTCTGCTGCAGATGAGCTATGCACAGAGTTTTACTTCTCTTCTCCAGTAGCCAGCTCCTCTCAGCACCTCAGACAGTCTGGTCCAGGGACTCTCTCCTTTCCAGAAGTTCACCATGCTATTCTTTCTTCTTTAGAAGAATTAATTTTCCACACAAGCTCATTTGCAGCAATACTTCTACAGCCCTGTCTCTACTCACACCCTGACATTTCTCCATTTTCTTCTTTTATCATACCCCCACAATAAGGTTTTTACCCCTGTTCTACTAAAGTGGTCACGTTCTGGTCAAGTCACCAATGACGTCCATGGAGCAACACCCAGTGGTGGATTCTCAGCGCTCATTCCACTTAACCTGTGGTTTGACACCACTAATGACTCCATGTTCTCAGTCTTTGGGTGGTTCTCTCTACCCTCTGTTCTGGCTTTCTCTCAGCTTCACTGTCTCCTTTGTGGAACCCTCTTCACGCCAACATCTCCAGTCCTTGAGCTCCTTCCTCGCCTGTCTACTGTCGCTCCCTTGAAGCACTATGCCAAGCCTAGAATTCCAACAGTGTCCACATGCTAGCAGTTCTAAATCCATCCCTCTATCTCTCACCTGAGCTGTGGAGCCAACTGGCAGCTCACCGTCTCTGTGTAGATAACATAGTAAGACATCACACACAAAACTCCCACACTCCTTCCCAAACCTGCCTCACTCCACAACCTCTCATCCTTTTAACTGCTCATCCCAAATCCTTGTCTTCATCTTGGGTTTGTCCTTTACTCCTTAGACAAATACCAGACAACTAGGTTATTCTCAAGCCCTGTCCAATGCAGACGTGTGTATTCTCTGTAATCATTGCCTAGTCGTCCACTCTCAAGGGTCTGGATTCTGGAAACAGATTCTGACTTCTACAAAAGCAGGTGTGCTAGGCAAGAATAAAAATATCTGAGCAGAATGGCTCAGTTCAAACTCCATCACTGCCAGTTATCAATCGTGCACCAATAAACAGAATACTTGGCATCTCTTGTCTATCTCCTCGTTCATAAACTGCGAGGTCAGAATGATACTCATCTTATTAAGTTGTAATAAAAAATAAATGAGGGGCTAGGAATGCTACTTCATTGGCAGCAGGCTTACCTAACACAAGCAAAGTCTGAGTTCAATTCCCAGAACTGCATGAACCAGGGTAGCAGTGGCTCATGCCTGTGGTCCTAAAACTTAGGAGGAAAAGGCAGGAGGATAAGAAATTGAAGGCTATATATCAAGTTCAAGGACAGCCTGAAATTAGTGAGAGCTTCTAAAAATGAAAAGGAAGGAAGGGGGAAGGAAGGAAGGAAGGAAGGAAGGAAGGAAGGAAAGAAGGAAAGAAGGAAGGAAGGGAGAAAGAAAAGGAAGGAAAGTATGGAGGGAGAGAGGGAAGGAAGAAGGGAGAAAAAGAGGAAGAGAGGAAAAGAAGGAAGGGAGAAAGGAGGGGAAAAGAGGGAGGGAGGGAGGGAGGGAGGGAGGGAGGGAGGGAGGGAGGGAAGGAGGGAGACAGAGACAGAAGGAAGGAAAGAGGGAGGGGAGGAGGGAGGGAAAGAAGAGAGAAAAGAGGGAACAAAAGAATGAGTCAGAGCACTAAGAAGCATGGATGACCTCAGTAAGTGGCACAAACTCCTTTAAAGCAAAGAATTGGTTACTTTTTTTTATCATTTTTATCTAGAAGAAATGGAAGTGAATGCTTTTGTCTCATGAACTTTATGTTAAATTTATCCCAAATAGCTTTCTGAAAGAGTGTGTGTGTGTGTGTGTGTGTGTGTGTGTGT
>JANHMN010000012.1:68478383-68488566 GCA_030674055.1 Rhabdomys pumilio
TGATGATAGTGAAGTCTCATTATGTTGCCCAAGCTGGCCTTGAACTCTCTTGTATTCCAGGCAAGCTTTAAACTTAATTTCTCCCCTCTGAGTTTCCCAAGTGTGGTACAGCCTAAACCACCAGGAGTAGATCGAATTAATTACTTTCATCCTTTAAGTGACACCAGAAATGATTTAAAAGACAAAACTTTTAAACTGTGTTTGTGCCAGCATGGTGATATTAGAGAACCTGGGTAGAACACAGCTCCATTCCCTGAACTTCTCAGAATGGGCAGCTCTCTTCTCTACTCTACGGTCCTTTGCACATCACTGTCGGCGGCTACCACACGGAAACTGAAGCCACTGACTTATTCCATGAGCTTTACTGAGGGGCGGTAAGTGCCAAATGCTCGGATAGACACTGGATACACCACAGTAACTACATGGAAATGAGCTTTGTCACTGACATTCCACTCTCTGGACGTCTAACCTATGAGGGAAGCTGACAGTAAACAATGAGACTGGATGTAAACTTCACACTCAGTCAAAAACAAAAGTCAGAGTCTGGTAGAAAAATGGAGAAAGAGCAGCTCTGACAAACGTTCGGAGAGTTTCCTCTGAAGCGGCGGCAGAGTGAGGCGCACATGGTAGAAACTCACAGTTTCCTTAACTGTCGGACAGAACGAATAGAGTATAAGTAGTCATGCGGCGTGCACGACGGTGTAAAATATCAGTGTGGGGAGAGGACAGCATCAGGAAGACGTTACAAAGGAGATAGGGAGAGAGCGGCTCCTCTCACTTCCCTTTCAGAACAAAAATGTGAGATCTCTCTTAGCCACCAGGGGGCGGTGTTTGATCACAAGTGATGAGAATTCGCCTGACTTAGGCAATTTCCCTGCACTGAATTTTTGCGGACGGTACTTTTAAGAAATAGAGTATATCAATACGAGCAAAGAGTTATTCATTCCCTCCACATCAGTAATAAGCACAACATCACTAAAAACCACACAGTCCTCAAAGATAATAAATCTTATAGTGGAATTAAAATCTAGAAGGCGGGATGCATTCATACTCAGAGTTCCGCAATTAGCCTTATCTGCTGGACTGAGTCCTCGATTCCTGGTTTATCATCTCTATCACTCGCTATCACATCACTCCATCACTATAGGTCCAAGCAGGTATTCATAATAGGTGCAAAGAAGTTTTCCGGTTTCTCCTCGGTATTTATGCTGCTTGAGCACTTCCGAGCGCTGCTTCTTCCTTCCTGTTGAATAGCTTTATTTAGCCTCATCTTAGGTTATTCAGACAGATGAGAGGCAATTATCGGGTTTTTTGCTTGGCAGTTGCTCGCTACTGGCTGGTAGAGTGGAAAGAATGCTCTGCTCACTGCTAGCGAGAGGGAGCCGGCCCTTTGGCACAGTGCCATTTCTTAGCAAAACTCAGCGACCAGGTGTTTTCCAAAGACACCTAAGGACGTGATTCCTGACAGAACTAGAGGCCCTAGTCAGCGCAAAGAGGGCATCCCACAGAATCAGTGACACCCTGACTCAGACAATCTTATAGGAGGGATCAGACATTGTTCCCGGAAGTAAAATGCCATAAAAAAGTTGGAAGGAAATGATCCAAGCTTTGCTTCCTGGTTATTCAATCAACAGCTATTCACTAAACAGCATGAGTAAGACTGTTCAGGGAACGCGGTGTAAGCACACTTCCGTGTCCTGAGAAACTGGAACTGGATTGTTTTTATAAATGTAAGAGAAACGAACAGTAGTGTCCGAGTTCGCTGAATCACCTGGTCACCAAGTACCAAATGTGGGTGAGATAGGAGAGTGCACATGACAGGGGCCGGGGTGCAAAGCTTGGCAACACACACCCACAGTCCCAGACTTATACTGAGACAGAATCTTGACTTCCAGACTAGCCTGGGGCATATGATAAGACTGTTTCCTCTTAGAAAAAGAAAAAAAGTATTAATTTTCTTAGCTACCAGTAATGGGCCTCTTATGTTAAAAAAAAAAAAAACAAAAAAAAACAACAGATAATAACAAGCCATAAGGCCTGGTAGACCTGTGAATACATCATTTATTTTTTAATGCTGTGTGCACATGCGTGTGCGTGCGTGCGTGTGTGTGTGTGTGTGTGTGTGTGTGTGTGTGTGTGTCTTGTTTATAGATAGATGAGGGAAGTAGCTAGAAGAGGACTAGATAATGAGAGACAGCGGATAGGTAATTAGAGTTCTCTGAAGGAACAGACCCCAGAACCATGCTGATAAAGGGATTTACTAGAACATCTTGCAAAGATTACCCACAACGGCTGTGTAAGCCTGAGAACCTCTAGTAGCTCAGACCCTGAAGCTGGATGGCAGTTTCAATCTGGTGCTAACCTCTAAACGATTCTCAGAAAATCACTGGTCTTCAGCTGGCCCTGATGTCAGCTAAAGATGGAGGCTGAGGCAGCAAGGGTTTCTCCCCAGGGAGACTCAAGGCAGCCAAGAGAACAGCACTGCTTCCCCAGACCTGTCTATGTCAAGGAGCCCACCAGAAGATGCTGCCCGCTCTGGCAAAGGGAGCTCTGCCCTTCGTGAATCCTCCCCGAAAGCAATCTTGCATACCCATTCGCAGGAGTCTCTTAACTGAGTCCAGAACCTGTTGAGCTGACAATTATGATTAACCAAAATTCATTCCCAGATCACACACACACACACACACACACACACACACACACTAATGTGAGTGTAATAATGATAGAGAGATAGCAGAGCCACTAATATGAGCATACTGATCTGATATAGAAAAGCTCAATGAAAGGTGCCAGTTATGAGCTGGCAAAATGTCTCAGGGGATAAAGTCATTCACTGGCAAACCTGAGTTTGATCTTCAGAACATACATGGTGGAAAGAGAGAGCTCATTCCAAAAAATTGTCCTCTGATTTTTTACATACTCACAATACATAATAAATTTAATAATAATAACAGCAACAATATTTTTAAAAAGAAAAGAAGAAAAGGTGCCATTTGAGGAATGCTATGTCTTGGCTTGGCTCCAGGAATTGACATAATTTGGACTGTGAAGGAATGAAGAAAGGACAGACACACCGACACAGAAAAGCTAGACTCTCTGATGGAGAAACTGAAGCATCCTGGAAGCTCAGTGAATTTATTATATACGATTGAATAAGGAGGGAGGGAGGGAGGGAGGGCTATTGCATACAGCTGAACAAGGACCTAGGCTTAGCCAATACTGCAGGAACAGTTTCGGTGGGAGAGCCATCTTCGGGACATAAAGTGGGGAGGGACTGCGATGAACCTTTTCTATCAACACTCTCAAACTCAGACCTGAGAGGTTTGCCCTCCTTCCGAGCCTCACTCTGGGAAGACTGGAGCTTTGCCACTCCAATGAGTCTGGGGGTCTTTGGCTGGACAATACCCATGTCAACAACACACACTGACTCTGTAGTGGAAGCTAGTGTCTCCTAACTGAACTCCTGGATAAAGAGTCTTCCAAGTGGGAGGAACTCGGTAAATGCATCATAGAGGCAGAAACAGACCTGGTAGTCGGCACACTGAAGCTAAGCGAGCCTCAAGCTGATTTACCATGGGAGGAGGTGCGACCAAAAAAGGGCAGGAACTGATGGCTTTGTGATCCTAAGAATGATTTTACACTAACTGGATACATCAGAGAAGACTGAGACACTCATACATGTGTGACAGAAAAGTATTTTAATTGCTGAAGAGAATACTTTATAGTAGAAAACGGTCACAGCTAATACAACAAACAACAGCATAAAAGGAGGCAGACACAGCCCTTGTCACCTAGTCTTTGTGTGAAAGGGAGGAGACATGGCACAGCAAGAAGACGGCCTTGGGTGTTGGTCCTTTGCTTTCACATCTTTTGAGACAGGGTTTCTCATTGTTCACCAACATCTATAATAGCCTAGCTAGTCTGAATTCCAGGGGCTTTCCTGTCTCCATTTCCCATATTCCCATAGAAATGTGGGGAGAGCAGACCATGCTGTATCGGACTTTATATGGGTTCCGGAAATCCTACCTTGAGTCATGAGCTTACTCAGCAAGCTGGGGCCGCTGCAGCATCTCCCAGCCCTACTCATTCTTAAGAAAGTCGATGCTGTCATGAGAAAGTCGATGCTGTCATGAGAAAGTCGATGCTGTCATGAGAACCCTACAAGAGACTAGCCTGAGCAAAACAAACCGGGGGCCAAAATGTGATCTTTACAGGCAGAACAAACCCAGGGTCCTAATAAAAAACGGAAAGGCCGTGGTGAGAGGATGTGATGCAGGGTTAAAGGTCAGGGTTAAAAGGTCAGGAAATCTAGATGTAAGAGACAAAATGGGAGGTTAGCATAATTCTTAGAGTGAAGGGGAGAGGATGCCATCTCCCTTCACACAGTGAAATGAGCCTCACAGCCAGCACCCTGCATGGGGGCGGGCCCGACATCACTGTAGAGATGCTGGCTAGCATTTACAGCATGCTAACACTGCTGCCTTTCCACCCACAGCACTGTGCTTTACAGTTCTTTGGATCACCCCAGAATTATGGGAAATGGGTTTATTCTTCCTGCTATCTACAGAGGAGGGAACAGGCTTGCATAGTTTTCCAGTGAATGCTAAATGTTACTCAGCCAGCAGGCTGTAGAAGTCTGTGCTGCCTGCATGTTCCACCATGCCCCTACAGGGTCTCCCTCCCAAGTACCTGGCTCCCCCAACCTTGGACCTGCCCTCAGAGCTCAGTCATCTGCATTTTTTCTGTCACCACTGGGGACAAGAGCATACTGTTTCCAGGGGTCCCCTGCTTTGTCCCCTAAGTCCTAACGAGCAACTCCTGCCATCAGGTGGAAACACAGGAAGAGTGCTCAGAAGCCAGTCTGACTTAGGAATCATGAGTCTCTACTCCTTGTGAACTTGACTGTTCCTTGTGACATCCTCAGAACACTTCACTCACCCACGCACACTGTCTGAGGCCTCCACTCTTCAAGCCTGGCCTACCTGTTAAAGTCGTCTTTAACACACACTAAGACAATAATAGGAATACCTGCATACCCATGTCCATTATGGCACCTGTCACAATAGCCGAGGTACAGAGGCAGCCTAGCTGCCTCCGAATGGATAAAAATGTAAAAGGAGAGAGAGACACGGCAGAGTCGTATTCATCCATTGTGAAGGGTGAATTGCATCAATTCCAGGGAGTGAAACAAGCCAGACTCAGAAATAGAAACAATCATTGTCTGCTTTCACATGTGGAATGTAAACTTAAATCTTAAAAGTGTATGAAAATAAAGGGGATTTACACTTGTTCCTCGCAAAAAGATGGGTGGCAGATCAAAGTACTGGGGATTAAGAGGAAAAGATGGGTCTTGACCAGACTCAGAATGTGCCTGGCATTATGAGGTAAGGACGAGTCAAACACTCAAGGGCTGGTGGAAGGAAACGAAGGAGGTTAAGCAAGTCAGAGAAGTTGGTGGGGAGAACAGATTAGAAGGGTGAAAATCGGTTTAGTTGTATGTGTTGTCCTAGAGGTGACAAAGAGAGGGCAAGAGCGATGGCTGACAGGTCGCTGAACTCCTCTGGCTGAAGGTGATGCTGGAGTCTAAGACAGATACAGACGGAATGACAGACAGCTGGAAAGTGCTCCCCGCTCTAAGAGGGAAAAACCAAAGGCCAAGAGGGCACAGCTCATGCTACACCAGTAAAACAAAGGACAAAAGAACTGGGTGACAAGTTGTTGAGAGACAGGAGGATGGTGTAAGGAGAAAGAATAGACTGGGCTCTGCAGCCACGGCAGCAGTGAAAGTGTCTGAGAAGAGAGCAGGTGACTTAAAAAGTCTCTGGAGGTAGACGTTCCAGAATAAGAGCCGAAGACAATCGGTATGCCGGGAGAGACACCCGCCTTCACCCATGTGGGCTGTTAGAGTGAAATGCCTTAAGATGGAGCAGTTACAAATCTCAGACTCTCACTGCTCACGGTTCAGGAGGCTCAGGTGCCAAACTTAGTGTCTAGTGAGTAGGTGAACAAGTTCCCCAAAGCCTCTTAGAATGGGCAACTCTCATGTACAACACTGCAGCCTCATCAACAGCCACCTGTGTGCCCCACTTCTAGCTTGGGGCCCTACAGGTGCCTTGGGCTTACCTTTTAACACAGGAATATTACAAAGACACAAACATCCAGACCAGCATACACGTGAACTACAAATGGTAGATCAATTCTCATCAGTATGACAGAAAACTGCCATAGAAGATGTGGGAGTGGCTCACTGGGTAAAGGACTTGCTGCATGAGGATGGGGACCTGAATTCAGGTCCTCAGAACCCATGTAAACCTGGCTAGAGATGGCAGCAGCAAGATGGAAGGCAGAGATGGGGAAATCACCAGAAGCTCACAGTCCAGTTGGCCTGTGGAACGAGGCAGTGAAACAAGAGATACTGACTTAAGGAAGGTGAGACTATGTAAAAGCTGGGTGTGGCAGGGTGCCCCTGTAATGGGGGCAGAGGCAAGCAGAATCCTCCAGCCTTGCTAGCCAGTCAGTCAACAAATCAATGACCAGGTTCACTGAGCAACCTTGTCTCAAAATACAAGGTCAAAAATGATTGAGACACTCAACATCAGTCTTTGGCCTCCACAAGTACATATGTATACCCACATATGTGTGCACATGCACACATATGAACAAGTACATATATGTACTCATCCACATACAATGTTAATATATTGTATGCAGCAGCCAAACAGAAGATGATGTCTCAAAATGACAGGTAGGGACTGGCAGCTGAGGTTGTCCTGTGACCTCCACAAATGTACCATGGCATGTATACGTATATATTTCTGTAATTAAGAGAATAAAAATGAAAGTATAACCTGTTTGGAATAGTGACCCTACCCATGGTGTATAGAATGTGGGAGAAGCTCTTTCACATACTGAGAGAGAGAACTCACAGAATTGGCATAATTTTTCTAACAGTGGTATGTGTATTTTAAAATACACATATCCTTGGCCCAATGACAACACCACCTTGAAATTCCATCACATAAAAATACAAGTTGCAATATACTTCAAAATCCCTGTGATGGGGGAAAAATTTGAAAAAACTGGATGCAGATAAGAAAATGACTGAATAAAGCACACAATATGAAATAGTGTGTGTCTGTTAAAAGTAAGGGGGACACTATAATTCTAAAGCAAAACACAAATTGCAAAGTAATACTTACTTGTATTTACATTGGCTCTTTTTCTGAAAAACACAAGGAAAAGGACCCATATTTATGCACAAACCTTTAATTCTTCTTGAATAAGCACAAAGAGAAGCATGAAAAATACACATCTAATCACTAATGTGGCTAACTGGGGTAGGCTGGGGTCAGACGGGAAGGCAACTTAATCGACTTTTTATACACATCAGGAAATAGTTTGATCTGTCACCACATATAGAGTATATGTGGATTCTATTTACTTTTTTGAGCAACCCAACTATATAATTGTAATAAAGAAGAGATGGAAACTATCAGAGTCCACAATTTTCCTGAAGAATGAGCAGAAAGAGAATGCCATTGGATGTAACCATAACAATGTTTTTAGAAAAGATCGTACAAGAGATTGGGAGAGGGCAAAGGGGATGAAGATAGAATCTTGGCCTCAGTAAATTCTCAAGGAAATGAACAATAGAGACAGAAAAGAAATAGAGGTTGGTTAAGTATCATCTAGTTCGTATATTGTTTCCACTGTACAAACATGTATAGGGGTATGCGTGCGTGTGTGCGTGTGTGTGTGTGTGTGTGTGTGTGTGTGTGTGTGTGTGTGCGTGCACACACACACTTTATGTATGTACTATGTGGACACGTGTGTGTACAAGTGTGTGTCTGTGCATGCATATCTGTGTATACATGTGGCAGCCAGAGAAACACGAGTGTTATATCTTTCTATGATATCTTCCTTTGAGATAGGCTCTCTCACAGAACCTGGATCTTGCTGGGGTTTGGCTAAGCAGATGGCCAACGATGCCTGATGATCCTCCTGTCTCTGCCCACCCTGCCCTGACCCATCACTGTGGTTATGGGCAAATACAGCCAGTCCTGGAAAACTGAACTCGGGCCTGTAGGCTAGCACAGTAAGTGCTCACCCCTACCGACTCGCCTCCCCAGCTACCACGCTCTGGTTTTGTTTCCGCACTGAAACCCTTTCTGTGCTCTCCCATTCAGGAGAAACCCTGCCCTGTCTTCAGCACTGAGTTCTTACAGAAGTTCATTCTCACAGAGAAGGCAGCCTAAGGTCAGAGAGCAGCGAAACCTTGCCACCACCACACAGGCCTGGCTCACAGCTCACCCATCAAATGCCTACACTGTGTTCCACAGAAGACTCACTCAGAAAAGGTTCTCAGGGGACCACCAGGAAGCAGGCTAAAGTGGGGAGTGCTTCCTCTCATTGTGAAAAGTGGGACAGAGGACTCAACATGAGTCAAAATTAGCCTTACTGGACCCAAGTCGAAGTAGAAGCCTGTCTCCAAAGAGGTGGCTCATGGGAATTTTTGTTCCTGTCTGCTACAAGAGCCCCATGCCTTCAGGAGATTATCTCCTCTCTCTGTCAGTTCTTTGCCCTCTGAATAAAACGCCTGTCTTAGGTCTTAAGTTGGCTTTGTCTACACTAGCTGAGAATTTCTTGGTAGAAAGCACCACCCCAGATCCTGATCCCACTCCCTGGGAAGTGACTCCCTGGGAATCACTTGATCAAGAAAATGATGTTCACACAGGCCGTCCTACCCTCATCCACCTCGTGCTGTGATAAGCCTGCTACTGTGTCTAAACGACCACATATAAACACACAACGCACCCGCAGAAAGCTGCTGGCCTGCCAGAGCTGTTAGAAAATCCTGATAGCTGTAATGGTCGCTCTTTGTGTGAAAGAATGTAATGTACAAAGGCCAAGACGAAAGGTGACAGCCCCTAGCCAAAGAAACCTGTGTGCAGTAGTTAGTGTGCACACAAAACACAATGCACAAGCAAAGCCAAGGACAGCGGCTCCAGCTGGGAAACCATCATTCCTTTCATTGCTTCTGAGTAACAAATGATCATAAGTTTTACCACAAGCTCCTCTGGGGCTGTTGAAGTCTTAAGCACAAATATTCACAAATGGCGGAGGTGAGGAGAGGCAGGTGTTCTCCAGCACTCTTTCCTCGGCCAGTAGGAGAATGCGTTCCCAAAACCCTGGTCTCCTGGTGTTCTCTTTGCAGTGCCAGATTCTTCCTGCAGTTCACTGCCATGTTTCTGGTGCAAGACCACACACCTGAGACTCACTAGGTGCTGCTACATATTAAGTATTCGCACTGGAAAAATTTCCAGAGTGTTCTACAGAGAAAAGACAGTAACAACTGGGAGACTCTAAAACTTATAAAACATCTAAAAATATTGCCCAAACTAGTAGTTAGGTGCTTAAGGACCGTGTACTGTGAGGATTCTTTTTGTTTTCTAGTGTGCTATGAGGATTCTTTTTGTTTTAAAATTTAGTGGAATAAATACATTACCTAACTGTAATGCTCTTCCCGGTAAACTCTCAAAGTTAATCCAAGAGGGATTTACTTACCTAACACCCAAGCTTCTCGTCATTTCCAGAGCATACTACAGTTTAATTATTCTGATATTGAATATTAATTAACTGCATACTATAGTTTAATTATTCTGTTGCATAATTCCTAGTGGAAGACCTAAGATTTTTGTTTAAGTGAGGAGAGGATATTATTAGCATTTTTCTTTCGGTTCCTTTGGTAATGACGGTGGTAATAGTGGTGGGGGTGACCTTGATCTGGGTGCTGGTGGAGCCCAAGAGAGAGCTACTCCTTCTGGTCAAAGAACAGAACCCACCTCTGGCCTTGGGAAGAGACCTAACAGTCTAAGTTATCAAAAATATAAGAGTTAATACAACTAGACTTGTCTATCATCAGATAAAGGCTACTCCTAGGGAAGGCAGTCTCGTCTTAAGACATGTTAAAGAGATGAGATGGAGAATTATTCCTTTAATGGGATAAAGTCCTTCTTCCCACAACATCCACGTCCAGCCCTAGTTTCAAGGCTGATAAGGCTGTATGACTCTGCTGAGGTCTGCTTCATTTCATTATATATATTATATAATATATTCATTATATATTATATATATTTCATTATATATATGTATGTATGTGTGTCTATATATAAAATGAAATATA